>CM051346.1:48483594-49063594 GCA_028015215.1 Gynostemma pentaphyllum | reverse complement strand
TTCAACTCTGGCAACAGTGTCTTGAAATACATATATTCAGACCCAAAACCGTGCTTCGAAAACATGTGGTACCTAAAAATAGGGGGTTCATATGCTTTCTCTGGGTGTGTAACGTATCTGTTCAATTCATCACTGATGGAAACCAAAAGACTTTCCAACGCCCCAACTTTCGAATCTAAGCTTTCCTCAGATTTCTCCTCATGATTCAAGTCCACAGATTTCTCCTCATGATTCAAAATAGCTCTTAACAGGGACGAATTCAGGGGGGGCAAGGAGGGGCCATGGCCCCCCCAATTTTTTTAATTTATATTATATATATTCTTTTATTCTTTTAAATATATGTATATATATATTTATATTTATAATTTTAAAAGATAATTTATTTATAAAAAATAGGTTAAATTATATTGAATACCAATATACCATGCCTGTTTCAATTTTTCCCTAAACGTTTTAAAAGTTTCAATTCTACCCCTAACTTTTTAATTAGTTTAAAAAATATCCTTTGTTGGAAAAATCGCTCTAGCTTTATACATTCGGAAAATTATTTTTTCATTAAAACTTTATAAAATACGCTTAATCTCTTAATTCTCATTAAATTTAAGCAAAAATGCACACGAATTATATTTTTAAAGGTTGATTTCCTCAATAAATGGTATTTTTGAAACAAAATAAAAGGTTGGGGGTATAATTGAAATTTTTAAAAGATTAGGGGCCAAATTGAAACCGACACTATATTTTAGGGGTATTTTGTATAATTTAGTCTAAAAAATAAGAATAATAATTGAAATTTCTTTTATTGGTTATAATTTTTTTTTATAATTTAATAAAAATTACAATTTCATATTTTGGTTACGTTGAAAGTTTTTTAATTTTGAAAAAAAAATGATTTTCATATTAATTATTTTATATATAAATATTTTTATATCTCAAACCATTTTAATAGTTAATTAGTATATGTATTAAAAAAATTAATATCAAATGAAATATTGATTATATTATAATTCAAATATTATTTTTAAGTTCAGATGTCGAACGCTTAATTAATAAAATTAATATATATATATATATGGCCCCCGCAAACAAAACATCCTGGATCCGTCCCTGGCTCTTAAGCCAGACATTTTACCCATAAAGTGTATTGCCAACCTCGTTGGTTGGGGACTGCTGCGAGGGACGAGTATGAAAGACAAATAGATTTTCTTGGAGGCGGATTTTCCATCATCGCTCGAAAAGGGGCGGCGATGCAGGACGGTGTATCTACACCTCATACGACGGAAAATGGGCATATAAACACCTGAAAAATATCGAACTGAAATCGATATAAAATCGGAAATACTTAGGCAACTTCAATAGATGCAGATAAAATTCGTAGAAAACAGGGTCCTCATAGTGATGTATTCGGAATAACAAGAAAAATACTAGATCGAAATAAGTACTTATGATCCGATCGTAAGAATTCTCTTCACACGATAAAAAGAAAACCCTAGTGTTTTTGTTTTTTCGGAATCTCAAAGGGGAAATCGATATAAAATCGGAAATACTTAGGCAACTTCAACAGATGCAACAAGAAAAATACTAGATCGAAATAAGAAAGAATTCTCTTCACACGATAAAAAGAAAACCCCAGTGTTTTTGTTTTTTCGGAATCTCAAAGGGGAAATCGATATAAAATCGGAAATACTTAGGCAACTTCAACAGATGCAACAAGAAAAATACTAGATCGAAATAAGAAAGAATTCTCTTCACACGATAAAAAGAAAACCCTAGTGTTTTTGTTTTTTCGGAATCTCAAAGGGGGAAATCTGTGGACTTGAATCATGAGGAGAAATCTGAGGAAAGCTTAGATTCGAAAGCTGGGGCGTTGGAAAGTCTTTTGGTTTCCATCAGTGATGAATTGAATAGATACGTTACACACCCAGAGAAAGCATATGAACCCCCTATTTTTAGGTACCACATGTTTTCTATCATTCGTTTAACCATACATGTTTTCTATCTGGCTTTAAACTAAGTCTTCTAAATAGTCTCTTTTTTTTAATTATAATTTACATGAATTGAAAAAGATGGTTACACACACCTAAAAAAAAACTCATAGTGAAATATTTATTTCTAATCATTTCAAAATAAATTATTGATCTAAATTAATGACATAATAAAATGCTTATCGAATCCATTATTTAAATATCAAAGTTTGGGAACTAAACCTAAACTAATTTATTTGATTGCATTGCACACATAATTAGGGTTTTCAATTATTATTATTTCCACTTTTTTTTCTCTCTCACTCGAATATGAAAATTTTGCCTCTTCCAAAAAAGAAAAGAAAAAAAAAAAGTTAAGGCTAACACGTGTGGCTTGACTTTCGTTTCAACTATCTGACTTTGGAAAATTGAAAACCATATGCGTTATACTCGCCGTCAAATTGACTTTCTAACTTACTTGAATTCTTATCTTACTCATTAGTCATTAATGACTAATGACTAATTCATGTATCAGATTCTTACATTTAAAAGCAATTTTTCTATTTAAATGTTAAGGGAGGGAAGACTCGAAACCTCGATCTTAGAGAACAAGTGCCTAACCATTTAGCTATGCTGGCAATAAAAAAAAATTAAGAAAAATTACAAATTTTTCCTATTATAATGTAATTAAGAAAATTTAAAAATTTATTCTTATTTAAGATGAATTTAAAAATATAAATAATTTAAAATCCATCATCATCATATAGTAGGGCTAATCACTTAAATAACGTATTTATACTTACTAATTACTAAAACGTCAAAACATTTTAAAAATTGCCTAAATAGTAGTAAATCAAAAACCAATAATTCATTAAAAAGTAATAAAATAATCAATAAATTAGTTAATATTTGAGATAATTTTTTTTATAAGGTGAGATAGATAGATAGAAATAGGTTGTAAATAAAATTGCTATAGGTTTGAAATAATTATAGATGTAAACTTATAATGAAATGAAATTATATTTTTCGTTTTTTTTTTACATTAAAGAATAGCAATGTGAAATGAAAATATTTTAGAATCATAGAGAAACGAACAGCCGATGTTTCCTTTTTCTCAAAATGGGCTTTTTTGTCTCTTATGATTTTATGCTATGTTATGAACTGAAGCCCACGGGCCCAAATCTCAAAGTATATGTATTTTTATATACCGATCAATATTTTATTGGGTAATTTTCATAACTACCTTTTTTATGATTTAAGTTATCAAAAGTACCCTAATGTTTTTAAACTTTTCAAAACTACCCTAAAATTGACAAGTGGCTACAATTGATTGGTGAGATACTATAACTAACTATATAAAAACTACCAATTAAGGGTAGAAAAGAAACTATTTTTTTTCTTAGGGTAGTTTTGAAAACCACACTTCATTAAGGGGTATTTATGATAAAATTTCTATTTTGTTTAGATCAACCCAAATTACAAATGATTTTTCTTTTAAATATGGGTCAATTAAAGGGGCATTTGCAAATCTAGCAATTTTTTTAGTAATATTTGTAAAAATAAAAGCTCAAAAAAATATTTATAAATATAGAAAATTTTGATCAATCAGTGATAAACATTGAATTACATATTTTTACACTATTTTTATCACTGATAAACACAAAAATCATTGTTAATCACTGATAAACATGATAAAAATTGCTATATTTGTAAATACTTTTTTAAGTTGATATTTTTACAAATATTGCATAAAAATCTGCCACCCAATAAAATTTCCGTAAATTAATAGGCTTGACTCGACTAGAGATGTGAGTAAAAAGAATAAAAATAAAAAATGATTTTTTTTTATGATTTGATAGTTTAAAAGACCAACATAAATGTGAAACCCAAACCGCACTTGTTTTTAAGAAAATGATATTTTTTAAAATTTTAAAAATATTTTACTACTTTTGAAAATATTTGTTATCTATTGGATTTTTTTTAAATGTGAATACGAGCATCTAAAGACTCTCACCAAAATAATAGTTCAAAAAGTAAGCTGTGGATCGAAAAGAGATGCTTGATGTTCGACTGTTTACATGTAAGCCGCCATTAATGTACATATACCAAAAAATTGCTTTCTTGCCAACATGAGCATAGCTCAACCTTGCATGTCTCGAGTCTCCCCTCATTCAATTTAATGTAATATCTACTATAAAAAATAATTAAAAAAATGGTTGTCCTTTTGTTAATTGCCTTTTCAACTCCCCCTTTGTAAGTTTTCTTCTAAATATTTACCATGTATTTTGTTTCTTCCTAATTGATAGAGAAATAATTGTCAAACTGAGTATAGTTTAACTTCTAAGTATATGCTCCATAAATAAATAAATAATTAAAACATATAAGAAATCAAATAAATAGAAACATAAATGCGCTATGTTGCATCTGTATTATGCTAAACACATTGGAGGAGATGATGGAAAATCCAAAGAGGACGCTTAATTTTCTGAAGATATATTATTATTTTAGATATTGTTAATGGTATGATTGATTTCATTTTAAATCAAAGTACAAAATAATTATGATTAATAATCTGTTATTGGGTTATATATTGAATCACTGATCAATATTTTTTTGAAAATTATTTGGTTTTACATTTTAGTATATTTTTATATCCGTGAATGTCTTGAACAACTTACGTGCACTTAAACTATTCTCACGATTCACGAGACAACCCCAGAACCTTGCAACTTTTCACATTAGAAAATTCGTAAGATAATATCTTAAGTAGGTGGTCTTTCACATTCTAGTATAATAAAACAATCTCAAAGGCAGTTTCCTACTCAATGAATGTCATTTTGAGAAAGAAAAACCACAGCAAAAAAATGTAAAATGAATAATCTAGTTGGGTTGAGATTGGATTTATTAACAATTAATAAGATTTTTTAGCTGAATAATTTCTTTTAATAAGATTGTAGTTGTGATTATTGCACCCTCTTTATCATAATAAATTCATTTTTCTCATGATGATTCTTCAATGTTGATGGGGACATTTTACTATATTTTATTTTGTTGAGTCAATTGCTGAAGATTAATTTCTTATCATTAGGTGTTGTCTTGAAAAGCATTCATGAGAATTTTTACTAATCCAATCTAGCATCTGCATTGCAGTTTGCACATGTATCCCAAGCATCACGCGCAATTGCTCGGCCAAGGAAAAGGTCGATATCGTATGGACGCATTGCGGTCATGGTCCCCTGCAGGCTTCAAGCACAAGAAAAGAACAACAGCTGCTAGAATGGCCAAGATGATGCGGCATAATAATCCTACTGTGAGTGCTATATGTTATATCTATAATCTATATCAGATTAATGCTGTTTTACGTTTGGATCTACCAACCGCACGTAACGTGACGTTGGATTCGGGAAATTTGTAGATGTACGTTGTAACAACATATAATACACTCTGTTTGATGCAGAGTAATACTTATTAACTATTTTACCCCCAAAAAAAATACTTATTAAATAATTGTATAGGACTGCATTTTTTTAGAACAAGAAGCAGATGTTTTACTGCCATTATAAAGTCTAGATATATATGTTTTATTGAGATGATTATGCTTGTCATTGACATTGCTTGCTGAATTTATGGTCTTAAGTTGATCTTGCATTGCACGTAAAGCTGCTCGTTTAATTCGCTTTATTTATAATTCTAGATGGTGAAAGGACGTTTCATTTTCTACACCCGTGTATCCATTTGTCCATCCTGCTGTTTTAGTGGAAATTTGAATCATGTGTATGAGTTCAATCTTGATCAGTATTTACTTCAATGGTTTTATTAAACAAATTCAAGAAATGTGTATATAAAAGAATGATGAAAATCCTAAGTTCAAGCCAAATGGGCTTGTGTCTTTTTATCATCCATTGAAAATGTATGCTGCTTGATTAGCTTATTAGGAAGGCAGTCGAAATGGTCGGTCGACCATTTGAGGTTTTCTTGCATTTGACAATAGCATAAAAGCATGGATCGAGCCCGCGAGAAGCGATAGAACATTGCACTAAAGATTTGAAAGTGTTTTCTTTTACTTGAGTGCAATGCACTTTCCACAGAGAGAAATTCATAAGTTGGAAGAAAGAAATCTTGTAGACCCATAGCTTATGGTTAAAGGCTTTTATCTTTGTTTCTGATTATTATTAGACTGGCAACTGCTGAACCTTCATATCCTTGTATTGCTCATTTTAATGTTGTGGGGAAACTTTTACTTTTTAATCAAAGGAGTGACTGCCAGTGGTCCTTGTTCTCAAGAATCACAGACGCACGCTGCCTATAGCTTCGGCCCGTTCGGGCAATCAGGAATTGGACAACCTGCTTTGTATGTCATACCCCTAGCACCTTTTCAGGCTCAATTGCATCAAACTCAAACTGATGATGATAGAGGCTGGCTCACACTATTTGTAACCAGCTTCCTAATTAACTCTAACTAATCGGGTTAGATCTTCATTTTAAGACATCGTATTTAAATGCCGTGTTAATATTCGCTTATAAATTTAAGACTTGGCTCTATAATTAGGTGCTTGGCTTCGACCCGTAACGAATTAGAGACTATGGTAGGTTTATTCATTGCATCAACCAGTTTGATCAATGTCTAGTCACATAAAAAAAGAAAATGTGTATTCTTTATAAAAATTACTGATTGATCTTGGCTTGTGAAATTTCATTTCTCCAACGGGATTTCGTAAGAGCGAATTGGAGCAACGGCAACGGAGACGAGATGACCATGGGAGATGCATTCTCTTAGCAGCGCGTGCAAGAATGAACGATGTAGCCACTGCTCCTGGATGAGTCCTAGTCTCAGGCAGCTCAATCAAAATTTAGTTAGTTAACTTGAAGTTGTTTAGTCAGAGCATGATAAAAGAAACTTTGAACTATGTGTACTAAATCAGTTTTCCAGTGTCTGATCCCTGTACGTTTCCTTTCTGAAATGTTCTTTAAGGATACTTTATTACATATTAATATATCATGAAATTAAAAACGAGATTTTGCTATCTGAGATAAGATGCTGTATTTAAGTCAATGGCAAATTGGGGACTGAGATTTAGTTAATATTTAGGTGGTCAAAAGAAAGCATATAACGGCTACTTTTTAACAAAATAAATAAATAAAATAGTTTCAATTTTAAATTTAGTCCCGAGAATTTGTTAAATTCCCTAATATGTGAACCTTATAATTACATGACTGTTAACTAACATTTAAAAATGTGATAACAAAAATAATATTAAACCATAAACACTGAATCAAAACTTTAAAAAGTACCGGTATTAAATTGAATAGTCACTAAACCATAAAGACGAGGACTAAATTAAAACCGACCTCAAACTAGGAGGACTAAACTAATAATCAAACCAAAAATATATAACAAGTTGTTCTCTTCCTTGGCTCATTAGACAATGAAATGTCAGTTACAGAAATTTGTCTTTGTATAATGTTCACTCTTCCTCCAACAAAGGCCATGAAATTTTCAGTTACTATCAGAGAAATCGTAATCTTACGTCATCCCTAAGAAACAGCACATTTTTTTTTCCAGAGTTTTTCATTTTCCGACCAATGTTCATGAAGGAATGAACAGTATTGTCTTCATTGTTTTGTATGGTCTCGATCCTTATCTGCCATTGTTTTCCTTGTTTGAGATTTTGAGTCAAATTTTGAAAAAGGGGTCAAGCCCAAGCTAAAAACAAAAATCAAAAATCAAAAACCAAAAACCAAAAATCAAAAATCAAAATCTCTCTCTCTCTCTCTCCCCACAAGAAAGTGAAATAACACTCACTTTGTCTCCTTAGATTCCTTTCTTTTCCATTTCCTATATCTGTTGGTGGGTCAGAGTGTGTTTTTCTTTTGTCAGGATTCTCCTGCTCTTCCTACAAAAAATAAAGATTTCATTTTTATTTTTTTATTTTTTTTAATAAAGAGAAGAGCCCAGAATCTGTCTATTCATTCATTCTCTGATATTCCCTTCACTCATTTTAAAGGAATTCTCTTTGCTTTCTTTTTTCTTTTCATTTCATTTCATATGAAGACAATTATGGACTCTTCTTCCTCTAGAAGACATTTTCATTGGACCAAGAAGGTGGGAAATGAAGATGATGTTCTTGTTGTTGATGATGATGATGATCAATTCCCACTCCCATCTCTCAATTCCTCCTCAGCTTTTGAGGTTGAAGAGAAAAAGAAGAAGAAAACTGGGGTTGTTTTGCCTCAACCGCCCCCGGCCCGGCTGCAAAGAAGGAAGATGCAGGCTGCAGTCGCGGTTGCTCGGTTCCGATCGGTCCTCGCGTCGTTCGGTAAGACTAAATCGAATGTTTCGACGTGTTTGGGCTCTCGTGTCATCGGAACGCTTTTCGGTTCTCGGCGTGGTCATGTTCATTTTGCATTCCAAAGAGATCCCAATTCAGAACCTGCCTTTTTAGTAGAGCTTGCTACTCCCATTAGTGGATTAGTTAAAGAAATGGCTTCTGGATTGGTGAGAATTGCACTGGAATGTGATAAGGAGAAAGGAGGAGGGGAGAAGAAAACAGTAAAGCTTTTAGAAGAGAAGGTTTGGAGGACATTTTGCAATGGGAAGAAAAGTGGTTTTGCTTCAAGGAAGGAATGTGGGGCTAAAGAGATGAAAATTCTCAAGGCTGTGGAGCCAATTTCAATGGGAGCTGGTGTTTTGCCAAGAAATTACGAGTCAGAAGTCGAATCAGCAGGAGCCGATTCGCCCGAATCCGAAGCCGGGTCTGATAGTGAAGTTATGTATATGAGAGCCAAGTTTGAGAGGATTGTGGGATCAAGAGATTCTGAAGCTTTTTACATGATGAACCCAGATAGCAATGGAACTCCTGAACTCAGTATCTATTTGCTTAGAGTCTAATTTAAGGATGCCATGAAAAATCTCTTGAGTTCTTGCTCTCATGATGCAGCCTAGCTAGTTTTTACTCAAATAACTTTTACTTTTACTTTTGTTTTGATTTTGATTTTGATTTTCTTTTGGATTAGTGGGTTAATGTATTTTGTTAGAGTAGGTGGAGGGGGCAATACATTATAACATGATGAGAGGGAGGGGACCATGAAGGTGTATATGTATAGTAGACAAGGTGGGTGTTACAATCAAAATGATTGTTCTTTGTTTGCATTGTGGTTAAAGTTGTTCTTGTTTGCCAATAAACAAACTCCTTAATCAACAACAAGAAAGAAACAAGGAATTGAATCAAGTGCTTTGCTTTTACTGTTTGTTTCCACTCCTTCTCTCTTTCCCAAAATGACATCACCTTGTCATCTTTTTTAAAATCATGTTTGTGTTGATGTATCATTTGTCCATTGGTCTAATCTTAAGCCTTAATGAGCATGCTTTTTTATGCCTAAGTAAAATGTTAATTAACATTTTAACCTTTTGTGTAGTAATGAGTTATTGATGTAGATCAATCTTCATTTCTTATAGTATCGGATCATTAAGGTGGAACTTGTTCGTTTTTACTCGATGAGTAAAACTTATTATCAAACTCTCTTCGACATTGACACTCGAAGACTGGTCTATCTTACATTGTCTCTCTTCCTATGATAAAGAGAGATTGTGTTTATTTTGGAAGGAGATTGGATTCTTCTTAAGGCCTATAACTTCAGTCATGAACTAATCGCTATTACATAATCGTACGTGAGATTAAAAACTAAAGAAGAAAAGGAGATGATTCTTGCTTTTTCAAGATGTCCCCCCACCCATCCCCAACCTTCTCTCAATAAGTTCACCACTGATCATTACTTCTAGTGTTTTCTTCCTTCATCTTTCTCAGTGAGGTTTTGATAATTTGGAAAACATTTTCATATAACATTCCCCATAAATATTCCAGAGTAATTGGTCTAATTTCCAAATGACCAAAATGTTCCAATCATCACTTTTTGGTTCATAAATATGTGTGAAATTAATCCCA
Source organism: Gynostemma pentaphyllum (assembly GCA_028015215.1). NCBI lineage: Eukaryota > Viridiplantae > Streptophyta > Magnoliopsida > Cucurbitales > Cucurbitaceae > Gynostemma > Gynostemma pentaphyllum. Next base: position 49,053,690 of record CM051346.1, on the reverse strand, counting down.
ATGCATTTTAAATTAAGCCAATTCATATCATAGAAGTCACCAAAAGTAAAAATATTCAAAGGAATTGCAACACCCTTCCATGACATCACTGTTGAGCTTTCCTCCTTTTGTTGACTGCTTTTCATTTCATCCCTTTAAAGGAACCCAAGTCTTAACTTTCACACATCCTAAATTTCTGACCTTTTTTTATTTATTTATTTATCGCTTCAACATAAATTGATTTTTCTTATTCACTTAAGGGTGTTTAATTCGTAGGTTTGGACACGTGGTTTGAAGTACACAACCTAATTTGTGTTTGTCTCCCGATTTCGTCATCTTGAAGGGTGGAATATTTGAACCCATTATCTTTAATGAACTCATTCGTTTTCACAATTTCAATATATTTTACACTAACTCTGATTAAACATACTCAATGGTCTGTACAATCTAAACATAGATAATCGCTAGACTTAATAAAACAGTCCAAACCCGCTAGCCAAACGCCCTGAAGATCTAATAATATTATGTGCAAAATTCTCAACTAGAGAAAAATCTCGTGAACAAGAGAAGAATTTGTTTCCTATTATGAACATTGATGTGGAAAATGAGTCACCAAATATAGCTCATCTAATTGAGAAAAAAGTTTTCACAGATATGTTCAGAATTTCATATGGATGAGATGAGATGGTAGATTGGGCAAGTGGGCTTAGCCATATAGCCACATTGGCAGTGTCCTTTCCTCTTTCTCTTCCTGGTTTCATGGCTTTCATACTCTTTGCCTTTTTTTTTCTTTTTTTTTTCCCTTCTTTTTTCTATCCTCTAAATGCAAAAGTGAGAGAGGGGAGGGAGAGGAAGATGATGATGGGGGTATTTGGCAGAAAGTATGGGTGACAGCTGGGGGCAAAAAGGGCAAAAAAAATGGGGCTCAAGATTATCTCCACAAAAACCAATGTTCCTCTTTGGTTTTCTTTAATTATTTCTTTGGTTTGATTGTCTGATCAATCATTCTTCAAAAGATGTTGGCTGGGCGGCCCCTGCTTCATTATACCATCATTACTCCAATTAACACAGACTCTCCACCTTATTATGTAGCACCCCCCTAAAAAAAACTTAAAAAAAAAAAAAAAAAAAAAAGACTATCCTTAGCCCGTTTAGTTCGTTGTAATATAAGATTCGGGACATCTAATTACATTATTTGTTTGGAGAAATTATTGGAGGAGGCTGCCTCATTGAGATTGTGTCTTGACTTACTTCTATTTCATTGGCTATATAAATTGAAAGCTGTCACTTGTTACAATTGCAAGAGACAACCTCAATAAGGCAGTCTCCTCTAATAATTTCTCGTTTGTTTGGAGATTATTTAAAAATATCTCGGTAATCTGAAATTCGCGGAATCTATATGAGGTATTTAACTACTTTGGTGCTTTTTATGATTCCCACAAGAAAGCAGGAAAAGTTGTCAAAAGTGTGCTCTATTTTTTCTAGTATCACGTTTCCACAACGTGATTATTGGTTCTTTTCCAAAATTAAAAAAGTTGGGTATAATTTGATTTTTTTTTATCATTTGGTGAACGTTCGTTCTTTATTTCCTTCATTTTTTTTTTGTTGGTTCCCAATTTCCAATACCTTTTGTTGGAATTTAAAATGAATATATTTTAATTATTTTGTTAAATTAATGTATAAATCGTAAATAAGGGTATTTTAGAGAAAAAAACATAAAAAAAATATCATATTTCCCTATACAATTCTCATCAAACAAACATAGTAATCTACAAATCACCAGTCATCCTCATATTATTATTGAGCTAAACAAACACTGTAATCTAAGATTCCCAGTAATCAAATACTCAAGCATTAAATTCCCAAAAATTAGATTACTTGAAGTATTTTAGATTACAATCAATCAAATGAGGGCTTAGATCAAATCGGAGAGGGAAAGCTCGTACCTTCGATCATATAAGAAAAAGATCGATGTCTAACTAATTGAGCTAGGTTCAGAATCAAATTAATAAATAGACTGAATTTAACCTCATTTTTAATAATAGTAACATAAACCAATACTATACGTAAGTCTCCATTCTCAAGAATTATTAAGAAAAAGGGGTTAATACAGGGCTCAATGGTTTTTTTGAAAAAAAATATAAATTGCCATCTATGTGATTGTGAAAGAATTTATTGTCACTCATACTTGCATCTAGACTAGATGTCTCCCAACTCACCCAAACATGCTGTAGCCTCTGGCCCTGCTTGTTTCTAAACATCAAGGAATTGGAAACATGCATAATCTAATATATGTTATTTTCGGTTTGGTTAATGCATGTTTTTTTTTATGTGTTTCATCATATGCATCTGTTCTTTTAAAAATAAGCTAATAAATAAGTTTATTTTATATGTGACGGTTTAAAACCTTCTTTGAGTAATAAGTAGGTGTCCAGCAATAACTTCGTCACCAATAATGGATTGAAAACTAAATATACATTATTCTTTAAAATATTCTAAATGAAGAGAGGGAAATTAAAGCTACAAATATGTGATCACTTAATGTAACGACCCGAATTTGCTCTTAAGATTAACGACTGTCCCCACAAACTAACACGAGTCCTTTTAGCATGTTTTGTCCTCACTCACACGCATCCTGACATAAACAGGAGGTCACCCAACCTAGGATTGCTCCAAGCCAAGCACGCTTAACTATGGAGTTCCTTACGATTGAGCCACCGAAAAGGAAGGTTAACCTTGTTAGTATAGGTAGTACCTATTAATCTTATTAAGCTCTCCTCAACTGTACCGTCCCATACCAGTACAGCCTCAGAATCTCTCTCATTCGGATGTGGAGTCGGTTCATCCATGTGGCCCTTCGCCTAGAGAAGCCTGCCAGGAGCCGCTCCTTGTCCATGCCTACTAATTGCACCGGCGATCACTCCCCGCCCTCATAGGGTCCGGCTGTCACACTTAAACTTTGTTAAGATTCACATGTTTTACTAAGTTTCTATATATGGAATTGTAAATTTTATATTGGGTTGGAAGAAACCCATAGTGGATCTGAAAATTGATTTCTTCTCATACTTGTCGACTACAATTTTTTATGTAGTTATTTAAATAGAAATAAACGATTATAATTTCAAATTAATAAAAATAAAACTGTAGACTTCAGATAGTGATTTTGAAATTGATATTTATTTAAAGGGCAGATGTGAAAATTTGAACAACTTCCGGACCTGTGTGGCCCATATCAAACAGCTATCAAGCCCCTTTTTACTCAAACGGGCCGAGTAGTCAGCCCAAATGTAAACGTCTCCTTTGCCGTGCCATTAAACTATTTAAGAGGCCTTACTTTTTTTAAATATTTAAAAAAAAATATGGTTTTATCATTAATTATTAGTTAGAAGATTATCACACATGGTTGAGAAGTTTTAGTTTATTTTTTACACTTAAGTGACTATTTTCATACGTATTAATTAACAATTAGTTATAAAATTTAGGGTAGTTTTGAATTTTTTAGTAAAATTAGGGTTTTTTTTTAATATAATTTAAAGGGTTGTAGTAATCATCAATCTAATTTTTTTTATCATTATAATTATTGAAAAATATGAAAATCAATTAGATCATATATCTTTATCTCTTCTCCAAACCAAGAAATGTAATCAATTTAATTATAGTTCAACTGAGCACACATCTACTTGATTTCCTTCACAGCTCTGAGTTTCCCCTCCACCAATTTGATATAATAGAAAGAAAAAAAAACTATAAAAAAATTAAAATGATATTTTTTTAATGGAGAATAAATGAATCACTACTTTAAGGAAATTACTTGGTGGCTTAAAAGTATGCTTAGGACCAATGATGGAGTAACACACGGAGAAAAATTGAAAAGAAAAAAAAAGAATTACAAATTTTATCAAGGTGGCAAAATTTCAATTGGCCCTTAAGCACCCTTGACTACTTACTTTTAAGCAACCAAGTATTTTTCCTAATTTAATAAACTTCCGAAGTAGAAATTATTTAGGGGAAATTATATATTTAGCCATTTTCCTTATAGTCATAAATGATTTTAGCCACCATTATAAAAATAAAGATTTTCAGCCACATTTTGTGTTTCCAACGTTTTTGTACTTAAATTTTTTCTTTTTTTACCTTTTTTCATTTAATTGTTGATTGTTGGCGCATTTATTATTTGTTATTTTTTTTTCTTTTTTTTTTCGGCTGCATGATTGCTTTATTTCGGCTGACATTTCTTTTTCATTTTTCTTAAACGTTTTATGTATCTATAGTTGGTTTTCAAACTATTTTCTTCTTATCTCCTTTTTATTTTCTTTTTTTGATAAGTTTTCGTTTTGTTTCTTATAGACTTCTCTTTCCGATTTTCAGAAGATTTTGAATTCATTTTTTTTGTTGCCATCAATGGAGTTATTTGTTATCAATATTAGGTATGGTGGTGTTTGGAATAAGTCTAAGGATTATATAGACTTTTTTTTCATACCCGTTCATATTCCCGGTTGTTCGTTTTCTAGAATGAATTGTTTTATCTGTTCGGTTATCGTTGAATATGAAGATTTTTAAGAGAATGTTGTTTTAACAAATGACATGGTTGAAGTTGTTGTTCAGACTGCCCAGAGTTTATCTCAATTTCAAGAAGTGTTGAACATTCACAATGAAGAAGATACTGTTTTTGTCTGAACATGTTTGTCATGAAGTATACGAAAACATACATATGGGGAACATACCAAACGTTGTAGATGAAGATAGTTTGTCAGATGAAGGAAGTTTGTCTGAGTATGAAGATGTTAATGATGACATTCTCATATATGATTGTGTTGATATAAAGCATAGATCAAATATACGATACAGTCCGGATGTGGGTACTAATGTTGTTATGATGGATGAAAATGCACATAGCATGTATGAAAAATATCGTATACAGGATGATTCGCATATACAATCAATAAAAAATAATAGAGTAGACGAAGTTTCGATTCTCCCCAACTTCAGTTGAAGATTTGCAATGGTGTATTTATTCCTAGTGGTATTCATTACATTGACAGACTTGACATTTGCGAAAGTCTTTGTTTTTTTTTTGTGTTTTAGATTTTTAATGTATGTCTCGTTAATTTTATGGTGATTTTTTTTAAGTGAGATCGTTTCATGGTTTTTTCATATTTATTTAATGGTTTATTAAGTTTTTTTTATTTTTTCTGTTATTGGTATTATATACTGTATTTTTAACAGTATATGGCCCATATTCTGTTATTAAAACAGACACTTATCAACTAATGCTACATCATAGATCTTATGGTATAAGTTCTAGTTATTATTTCTATTATAGATTTTATGGCTTCCTGATACATCTGTTGTACTTCATTTTTATGTATACATTATATACCGTCTTTTTCTAAATATAAAAATGTCATATTATAGATCTTATGATTTAAATCATAGTTGTTTATTTTTATTAGAGATATTATGGCTTCTTAATACATCTGAAAGATAGATATTTGTCTAAATGATATAAATCATTGCTATCTATTTTTATGATAATATGTATATACTGTACATGTTGTGTTACTTTTTTGTTATACAATTTATACTGTTATTTTATAAATACAAACCATTTTTGGTTTATTAGGTTTTGTCAATGGCTCTTCTACATTATTATGTGTGGTTTGGTCAACCATATGTTCATCATCATGTATATTTGGTATATGTTATACATGAAATGATGCAAGACTTTAACATTTGGTTTAGGTTTTTCGTGGATGTTAATATAAAAAAATCACCTGATCATTTGCCAAATGTGTCACTGGTTCTGTAAGAATTTCTTTTTATTTTTTCCCATCTGTTGCTCTCCCCTCCTGAGCTTCATTAGCCTGCACCTTGTCCTACAATAAAAATACTATGTATATGTTGTAAAAATATTACATTCTCTGAATAATAGATATACAAGACTTTTTCTAACCGGTTTTCATTTTGAATGCCCGCCGACCCTTTTTGTGTCACTTGTTTTGAAATTATATACATATATTATATTATTTGTATATATTTATCATTCATAACATACATTTTATATTATACAAAACATACATCCTAACATGTCTGTTCAAAGAATACATCCTAACATGACTGTTCAAAGAATACATTAAGATTGGTAGTATACAGATCATATATATATATAGAGCATACATCATAACATAACATACATTTTTACAACTTCATACATATACAGAGCATATATTCCTACATATATTGACATTTTCAAAATATAGTATGCTATCATTGACATTCAGATCATTTGATGGACATTTTATAGGAATGGGTATTATTGTAAAAAAATATATAAGAATCTTATGAATTTTCTGAACACCTCTCTGTTTTGATTCTCTAATATTCTTCTCCCGTAACGACCAATCACGAGAAAGTTAAAAATCAATATTATTTTTTTAAATAATATTAATCAGCTTGATCGATTAATTAGAACAGAAATATCGTGCTATTTCAAAAAGGGTATTATGGTAATTTTTCTCGAAAAACCTCGAAATTTGAAACTTATGATTTGATTAATATTTTGACATAAAATTGATCGTCTCGATGTCAAGATTCCAATGCAACTGACGGTTTATCGTTCTGAGACCCGGTGATCAAGTTATGGACGTTTTAAGACAAGTGACAGTTTCGTAATTATGGCAACTCGGGATTTTAACCTAAAATGGAATTCCCATTTGTAATAATCAGCCTTTGGACTCTCTCTTTTCTCCCCCTCAAGCCGTCGCCGCCACCCACAAAGAGAAGGAGAAGGAATTCTGTCGTTTCGTCTTGTTGGTTCGTTGCTCATCGATTTGGGTTTTGAATTCAAGCGTATTGGGAATCAATTTTGGATACAAAGGTAACGAACAACCCTCTTCCTCTTTTCTTCTTGTTGCCGTGAGCCTAGGGTTAGTAATTGATGAGCTTTCATCAATTTTGTTAATTAGGAGATAGTTGTAATCGCACGAAATCGAGAAGGGAGAATCAGAAGCCTTTTTCACGAATTTCGTTTGGCGGGTAAGCATTCATGATTGATTTATCAATCATTAAAATTTTGAAATTTAATCATTTATATTTCCATGAATACCAAGAACCCTAACCCTTGATCCAACCTCTATAGTTTCCAAATTTTCCAAACCTTGGCCAAACACCCAATCGATTTTGATTACCGATCCTAATACCTAAAAATATCAAGATCGATCACCATAGCCTTGAAACTGCAATCGAGCCACGACCCGAAGGCCATGACTAGCCGCGGCCCACACACCACCCTCGCCCCCAACCATAGCCCAATTCCCTTCGTCGTTTGTTTTCCATTCTTTGATCCATCGAACCCCAAACCTTTTGTATAATTTTAGGATATTTTAATTTGTATTTTAAGTTATTTAGGACCTTCGTTTCAGGCCTGATTCGTCAAGGGAAGTAGCGTTAATTTTTGGACTTAAGCTTTTAGAGAAATCTAAGGCTCTTCCCGTAGATTGTATGATTCAATATATTTAAACATAATATTCTGGAGTTTTAGGAAGTGATTGCATGATGGAGACACCGAAAAATCATTTGGTGAAACAATTTTTCGGTTAGAACTAGTTTAGTCGTTTTTCGGCAGTTTTTGATGTTTTTCGATTCTATTTTATTTTGATTAATTTGGGAGTTAATTCTGGAACATTATGGAGTATTTTATGATGATTTGGCATGATATTTGAGTTGAGCATGATTAAGATCGAATTGTTAGTTTTGACGGTTTTCAGCAGTTTTATCGTAATGATGTATTTGCATGCTTTAATTAGAATATTTGAGCTGCTGTATTTTAATTGTGTTTGTTGATTGTGAATGAACATTATCAAGAGGATAATGTAAAGAGATTATGGAATGATGGCTTGACAGGTGTGTTAAACTAGTATGAGGCTACGAGCTCATACTTAGTAAAAATAGTTATGAGAGTGAGCTCATAACGACTAATGGACGTTGTTCGTATGAACGATCCATTAGGGGATTAGTTATGGTTACGACTATAACTAAGTGCCTAAGAAAGGTTTGTAGTCCCGAGAGACCGCCTTCTTAGTGAATGGTTTGAAAGATTGATTGATTGATTATGTTTGTTAATTTAGAGTTGACTTATTGTTTCAGATTGGGATATGTATTGGGAGGATTATTATGAATGTTGGTCTTGGATATGGAATTAGTTATTAATTGCCTATTCATGTAAAGAGATTGAATGTGAGGTTTAAGTGACGTTTTGTGTGAAAGAGACATTGGAGAGTGTTGAGTGTTGGGACTCGGTATAAGTTGTTAGAGAATATTTAAAACTTTACCTTCGTTTAGATCGTTTTCTCACTGGCTTTAGCCTCACAGTGCTATCTGTGGTTTCTTTTCAGGTAACAATGGACCGAGAGGTGGCGGTTGATGAAGTGGAAGAGATGAGGGTTCATGTCGTAGTGGCTAGCCAAATGCATCTTAATTTTGTATAGAGATTAAGAATAAAGTATTCAAATTTTTACTGACCATATTTCGTATTTATGAGATTTGAGACTCATGTTAGTCTTAAAACATTTTGATTTTTTTTTTGATTTAGCTCATTATTTTGTTTTAAAGATTGTAACTCCGGAGTTGTCGTTTTTAATAATTGCTTATTTGATTTAAGTGAAATTTCATATTTTCAATAAATGATATTTATTGAGTCTTCCGCTGTATTTATTATGTTTGTTTAAAACCATGAAAAGTCGGGTCTTTACATCTCCTTTCCAGCAGTGGTCTTCTTCCTCGATCCCTAATTTAAAAAAATATATAGTATACGTTTTATATTTCGTAAATCGCACAGATCTGACATATTCATTTAAAAAAAACACAAACGAGAGGGAAAACGATGTTCAAACCTTTTTCTAGTTCTTCAACCTCCATGGTGGCCAATGAATCTTGTTTATCCTCATGGGTCACTTCATGATCTTCATAATATTCATCAAATACTGGTAATTGTTCTTCATCGTTTGCCATTTATTTTACGAAATCTGGAGATGATTTAGGGCCAAAGTAACTTTTTGGTTTTTTGTTTTTGATTTCTTAATCTGAGAGAGAATGGAAGAGGGGAAGTGAAATTAATGGATGAAAAGTGAAATTAAGAACAATATGGAAAATGAAGAAGAAGGGACACACGTTTTTCAATTTTACCATCTCATGATTAACTATCAAATTTTCGACTGTATGAGTATTGAAAACCGCGCCTTGTTGTATCAGCCACTTTTCTTTGTGTAACCATGCAAGAGTTTGTTTGTCATTGCATCTATCAATTATTCTCTTCAAGTGACTATAAACCTTTATTTTTAGGATAGTGAACATAAATGTTTATTAGCAGTATTATATTAATATAGATAACCCAATTATTTATTTTTCCCTTAAACAAATGACCTGTAAGTTTAACTTATAAAAACCAGAAAATAAAACACAATTTTGACCTAGGAGAGGTCTGACTTCTGAGTTAAAATCCTTTCCCCAGAGTAAGCTCATCCCTGAAACCCTAAACCTCTTCTTTACTACATTTCTTTCAGAAATCATAAGCGAGAATTGATTAGATTTCACTTCCATGGCCGAGTTGGAAGAGAATCTTCACTCCTCCCCTGACGTCGAAACGAAGAATAAAAAGCGCAAGAGAAAGAGACAGAAAAAGCCTATTCCTTCATCAGACGCTGAAGAAATCGACCTTCAAAATGTAACCAAAGCTGAAGAAGAAGAAGAAGAAGAAGTGGTCGGAGATGCTGAAGGTAAAGTATCAGAGGAAAAAAGGAAAAAAGGTGAAAAGAAGAAGAAGAATAAGAATAAGAGGAAGATGGAGACTAAGGATGAGTTGAAGGAGGAAGAGCACGATGACGCTAATGATGACGAGGGAAAGGATGAAGAGGAGAAGGAGGAGGAGAAACAGAACGAGAAAAAGAAGGCTAAGATTGGTGGATCGGGAATTATGAGTACTGTTTCATTTGATTCTCTGGGATTGTCTGATAAAACTTATAGGGCAATTAAGGATATGGGATTTGAGCATATGACTCAGGTTAGGTTCCTGATTGAGTGATTTTATTTATATATTTGTTAGAATTTTATGATTGTTAGGTCAAATATTTTCCATGTAAAAACCAACTCTTTTTAGGATTAATTTTCTTGTTTTAGTTGCTTACAAGATACAATGTTTAGAAGATTGAGTTTGGTTTTAATTAAAAGAACTAAAATTTCAATTTTCGCGTGCCGGTATGTAAGTCGGTAGTGTTATTGTGAGGTTGTGAATGAGAATGCTGGAAACATTCAATTTTCGTGACTCCTGGTATTGAGTCCTTATTCTTAGATTGTGATTATTAATAGTTTTGAATGTGTAAAAGCTAAAACCTAAACTATGGAGGTGGTTGTTTAATGAATTTAACTGTGGTTGTTAGGCTTATCTTTCTAATGTGGATTCATCGATTGTTGAAACATTGATTTTGATTTGGTTTTTCCTTTTCTATTTTAATTTCTCTTTAACTTGAATAATTAGTAGTTAGCTTATGCATACACTGACTTGTATGTGTTGAAATTTACACATTATGAATGCAGATTCAAGCCAGAGCAATTCCCCCATTTTTGCTTGGCAAAGATGTTCTGGGAGCTGCAAGGACTGGATCTGGAAAAACACTTGCTTTTCTCATACCAGCCGTGGAGATGCTACATCACATCTCCTTTACTCCTCGAAATGGAGCAGGTGTTATTGTTATTTGCCCAACAAGGGAGCTTGCAATGCAGGTTGGAAATTTTCTCCTTATCTAGTATGTGTGGGAAAATGACGTTCTTACTTCCATGCCCTTGTATTGTATTGTTGCATGCTCTTCCACGCTTCTTAGATCATTAAGTATTTTGTTTTCTTGTTTTCCTAGTAACTTTACTGACCAACTATTTTAATAATTTAGACCCATGAAGTAGCAAAAGAGCTTCTCAAATATCATTCACAGACACTTGGCCTTGTTACCGGCGGTTCTAGTCGACAAGCAGAGGCTGCCCGTATTGCAAAGGGAGTTAATCTCTTAGTAGCAACTCCTGGTCGCCTTCTTGACCATCTTCAACATACCAAGAATTTTGTGTTTAAAAATTTGAAGGTGGGGTGCAAGCTGTTTCTTAGTTTTTAAGTGCTGCTTCATTTACATATTTTAATGGAAAGTATTTTCATGTTCTACTGAGGAGAGATTATAATGAATTTTAAGAAATTGTCAATATTGCTAGAGTTCTTTTGAGCCATCTTTTCTAGTTAAATATTGCTACAATTGTGATCTTGTTGTTTCCAAATTATCGTTTGTTTCTCATGTCACGAGCTTTGTTTGTTTCTTGTTTTTTTTTCAACCTCAGGTTCAAAAGGCTTATGTATATCTATCAAGAAGTTTTTTTATAGTTAACCTCTAATATAAATTACCAAATCTCATTTCCTATTCTTAGTAATTTGAATTCTTGTCTTGTAACTCATCAAATGAGGTGGATAATTTAATTGTAAATATTCTTTATCTCATTAATGCATTATGACACTCCTGTCTCTCTGAACTTTATTGCAGTGCCTTATAATTGATGAAGCAGACAGGATATTGGAAACCAATTTTGAGGAGGAGATGAAACAAATTATAAAGATCCTACCCAAGGTGAACTTTGTTTGATTGGTTTTGTTTTGTTTAGTCATTTTATAGTCTTTTTTCTTCTATCCACACTCACCTTTAAATAAGATTGCGAGTGGCTTGTGGAAAACTGAGGCTAACTGGCTCAAGGCAGACAGGAACGGAGGGATGGGAAGTTGTAACAAATCTAGGAACATTAACTTGGAATTATTTAATGGAAGGGAAATATTACTTTCAGGATTTCTCAGAAAGTATTTTTTTATTGTTATATTGTAGAAGTGGGAATTATAGCTATCAGACCTGTTGGATCAATATTATACACCAGGCTATATCAGCTGATATGACCACAGGATTGAGGCAACATTGTTTGAGAAGGAAGAATAAATTTACTTAAAGTGTATTCTGATTCCCCATTGCTCCTCTTAGACAGATAAAAAATGAGAGCTTGGTTAGGAAAGTCTAACTTTTATTCTTAAGCTGTTTTCTTGGTTGAATAAAAAATGAGGTTTTGTTTTTGGAAAGTTTTAACTATGTCCTTTTCTATTTTCCAAAAAAAGGCCTTTTCCCCTTAAAGTACCCAATTCATTGCAGTGGTTAATATTTTCCCCTTGAAACTCTTTTAATCTGATATTCTTTTTTAACTCAATTTGCAGAGTAGGCAGACTGCTTTGTTTTCAGCAACCCAAACGCAGAAGGTTTGTGCATTGCGTTTTGTTATTAATCAACATTCTGAGCAAAATCACTTTTATAATTTCTATTTATTACTTATTGATTGATTTTGATTTTGTTACCCCTCATTGAACCAGGTCGAGGATCTTGTCCGCTTGTCTTTTCAGTCAACTCCTATTTATATTGATGTAGATGATGGAAGAACGAAGGTGAAAGAAAATCTGGATTTAACTGCATGTTATAGTTATTTATATATTTATTTTATATTCTGTGTAGTCCTTACATTTGATTTATTGTATGAGATTTGAATTGTTGCAGGTCACCAATGAAGGGTTGCAACAAGGTTATTGTGTTGTGCCTAGTGCTAAAAGACTTGTGCTTCTCTATTCATTCTTGAAGAGGAATTTATCTAAGAAAGTTATGGTCTTCTTCTCGTCTTGCAACTCTGTCAAATTCCATGCGGACCTTCTTAGATACATTAAGGTCGATTGCATGGATATCCATGGGAAGCAAAAACAGCAGAAGAGAACTTCTACCTTCTTTGCCTTTAACAAGGCTGAGACAGGAATTCTACTTTGTACTGATGTTGCTGCACGTGGACTTGACATTCCTGCTGTTGTAAGTTCTCATCTTTTCAAGTTATGCCAATACAAACAACTTCTTGAAAAGAATTGACCAATATTGTACTATGTTGGTGCAGTGTTTTGAAAAGAGTACTTTTTCATTTTTTTTCTTTTCTGTTTTTATGTTTTGAGGTATTCTAAGTAAGGGAGGAAACGGAAAAAATTAGTTTGATATGCCTTTATTTTTAAACAATATCTAAAAAAAGTTCTCATTTCTTTAAATTTTCTTTATTTTTGTTATAATTATACTTAACTTTTATATATAATTTATTTATATTTTTATATTTGAAGCCCTCGCTTTTTTTTGCGCTTTGTGCTTGATCTCGAGGGAACTTCATTGCTTAAGTGCTCTTATCGCTTTTTAAAACTTATTTGTTGTCATGTTTTCAAATATATAATACAAATTTTCAGATAGGGGGGATGGTCTTGTAGATTTTTGTTTCCCACACTTCCTTTAACAACATCCATCAATTTACTTTCTATGACATGGCCACATCGTGCCATATGCTCTTAGGTTACTGAGCAGAACTGAACTGAACGATAAAGATGATATTACGTTTTCTCTAAACCACTTGATTTTAGACATGAACCTCAATAATTACGGATGTTGAATCGATTTCCCTTGCACATTTTGTATTTGTAGGACTGGATTGTGCAGTACGATCCTCCAGATGAACCCAAGGTGTGCCTGCAGCTCCTTGGTTGCGATTACATCTCATTTATCCCCGCAATTCCTATATTAATGAAGTTGAGTTTTGTGTGGAATTTACCGCTTTCAGGAATATATTCACAGAGTTGGTCGAACAGCTCGAGGGGAAGGTGGAAAAGGAAACGCCCTACTTTTCCTGATACCTGAAGAACTTCAATTTCTTCGCTATTTGAAGGTCTGGTACATTCTTTAACAATTTATATTCAATTTCTTCGCTATTTTGAGCATGATAACTTCCATACAGTTATGTTGATTTCAAGCACGATTGCTTTTACCTCTGTTCTTTACTGATCTTAATGGTTTCTAAAGGATAGTTCTTATACGAGGGGTTGGAAATAGTTGGTACTGGTGTTCTGACATTTAACATCATGCATGTGCTTTATGTCTTATTGTCAGGCTGCAAAAGTTCCTGTCAAAGAGTATGAATTTAGTGAAAAGAAACTGGCTAATGTGCAGTCTCATCTGGTACTTTTCTTTCTTTGTTGTCTCCTCATGACGTTCTAATCAAGAACATCAAATATGAAGCTTATCCCGTGAAGTTAATTGTGCACTGTTTTTGATTGATGCAGGAGAAGCTGGTGAGCAGTAACTATTATTTGAACAAGGCGGCTAAGGATGCTTACAGAACCTATTTATTAGCTTATAACTCTCACTCTATGAAAGATATTTTCAATGTTCACCGCCTTGATTTGCAGGTACTGATTAACTTCTTGTCATGTATTCAATCAGTGTCAGTGTTTAAATCTTGACATGATGCTTATATATATGTATCTTTCTTCCTTAATCTTGGTTGATGAGCATGACTACCTTAAATTTGATGGATATATACATTTTTATCTAAAGTCTGTTTGAATCCTGGCGATGCTCATAAAAATATATGGAGGTGGATGTTAACCATCTTCATGAGAGTACCACATTTTTAAGCAGTCAAGTTACTAGAATGTTTCTATTAAAAAAAGTTGAGTGCTTGCTACTATGTTTAATTTATCTGGTGATGACGATAAAAATATATGGAGGTGGATGTTGGGATGATGATATGTTCGGCCGGTTTTTTGTTTTTCTATATTAAAGAGCTAAACTCACCTTAAATTTGTATATGAACAGGCTATTGCTGCTTCTTTCTGCTTTTCCAACCCTCCAAAGGTCAACCTTAACATTGACAGCAGTGCCTCAAAATTTAGGAAGAAAACCCGCCAAGTAGAAGGAAGCCGGAATCGATTCAGTGATAACAATCCTTATGGGCGGAAGAATGGTGATGGCGATCAGAGACAGTTTGTAAGGTATTAGCATAGTTGCAGTTGGCCAACCATCGATCGAAGGCTTTGTTCTCATTTTATGCTTGAGATAAAATTTCCCCTTCCCAATTCTGTCGAGTTACCATTTTTGTATTCTAAGATTCACAGGCTAGGAAAATTTTGAATCAGGTTGTCTGGAGAGACTATTAATTATTTGGTGTAATTTTTGGCAACAGAAGAATTACGAGTATAATATATTTTACTGAGTTTCATTTTTAAAAGAGTCTACATCAGCTCAAATGGCAACAAACTCAGGTTTTTTCCCCAACGTCCCTATTGTCTTGGGTAATTTATATACACCTCGGTTAATCTTACTAGATAATCACGTACACAATTTGAATTTATGACTTCAATGCTTAATGAAAACCTTTGATTATTAGTAAGATTAATCTATGGTTGGTTAAACTTATGACTTGTCTTATTACACTTGCATAAAGCTAATTCTTATAATTACTGGCGTCTTTTGTAAACGTAGATGTAAAAAGAGATTTATTTTCTTTTTGAAAATGCATTGGAGGATATAATTTATTTTATAATGTCAAAATACAAGATAGCTAAAGAAATATAAAAACAATATTTTGTAATCTTCCCTCTTGATTTCGATTTATTTTTACGGGTAAAATGTAAAAATGATCCTTACTCTATTATTTCTGCAAAATACACCTTTACATTATGAAGAAGAAGAAGTCATAAATCCGTTAGATTTTCAATCTATTTCAACAGATTTTTACCATTTTAATATATTTATCAATTCTTTAATCATATTTCCTCAAAATGGGTCCCACATTTGTTTTTCTCTTCTCCAAATTGGCTCTCTCCTACGTCTAAAGCCACAAATGAAGGAAAAACTCAGGTGGTGCAAAAAAACTCCGGTTGTATTTTGAAATTTTGTGAAAATAGGGGTATTTTTACATTATACTCTATTGTTAATTATGAAAAATTCAGGGTGTATTTTGCAAAAATCATAGTGTAGGGGTTATTCTTGAAATTTAGTGAAAATACAGAGATCGTTTTTGCATTTTGACCCAATTTATAATTATAAATTGTGTTAAACACTATTTTGTATTTAGAATAAAAATATTTTATTTGGATGACCGTGAATGTGCCTGGGGAAATTCGTGAGGTTTATAACCAACCCATAGAGGGTTAATCCAACAACTAATGCTTTTTATAATAAAAACATAATTTCTTAAAATGATTTTCAAACTAGACAATTTTTTTTTTGCCACATTTTATGTTTTTTCTTGTTTAGAGAGTTTGCTTTTACTCTGCTACTTCTGGTAAAGAAATTAGTTACAGAAAATTTCGGGATTTGAAAATGAAAGAAAAATATTGAAATCACAAAACCATCAATATCTTCAGATCTACCATACTGAATGAAGAGAAATAAAATCCATAACAAATAAAATAAAATCAGAGTTCATTCATAACACTCAATAGAAGAAACCAAACAAATCAATGTCAAAAAAGAAAAAAAGAAAAATTCCTAAAAACACAACTTCACTCTAGAAAAGAGCATTACAATCT
Source organism: Gynostemma pentaphyllum (assembly GCA_028015215.1). Lineage (NCBI taxonomy): Eukaryota > Viridiplantae > Streptophyta > Magnoliopsida > Cucurbitales > Cucurbitaceae > Gynostemma > Gynostemma pentaphyllum. The sequence goes on along the minus strand of CM051346.1, from coordinate 49,037,258 downwards.
TCAAAAGAAAAGGATTGAAACAAAGGAAATGAAGAGCATTCCAAAGAATGAAGAGGAAACATAAACCAAATTTACTGCATTGTTTTCCTGGGGTGGAGCAGCAGTATTATTAGCTGAAGGAGTTCCATGAGGTTCCAAAACTTTGATTATCATCTTTAACCCTTTCTCACAATGCCCAGATACCCCACTTATAAAATAGAACAGCCCGGGTCTGTCGATTTGCACGATAGTATCACCGTTGTTCGAGTAGAAGATCGGCTTCGCAGAACGGCACTGCTTGTATTCATCCTCAGTCACCACCATCACTGAATCTTTAGTGTACTTGAAATCTATATATATTAAAAAAAGAAAAAAAGAATATGAGTAATCAATTAGAACATGTATTTAAGGGGCGGGGTGACTTTTGCCACTCGACCAGATGTACTTGTGTTTAATACTTACGGACGGTGTCGTCGACGTTGAATCGATTCTCGGACGCCCATTCGTTGTATTTTTCGCTGTCTTTAGCGGGTGGGACAGCCCAACCATCTTCACCACCAACTAAGAATTCAATACTTGTTGCATGAAAGAATTGGTAGGATAGTAGGAGGAGAAAGAAAAGTAGAAGTTTGTGAGAACCACTTAAAAAAGAAGCCATTTTTTATCTTTCTTTGGATTGTAAAAGGGAGCTCTTGGATTTTTTTTTTTTGTTATGGAGAAATTTGTTGATATTGTTTTAAAGGTAACTTGGAGAATCAGAATAGTGAGTTAAATAATGGGAGTTTGTTAGGAATAAGGAGAGGGAAGATTTTCAGGAGAAAGAAGTGGAGAAGAATGAGATACCTTTGAATTGGTATAACTGTTTTTCAAAGATTTTCAGCATTACTTTATTTTGTTTCAAAAATTAAATAATGAAGATTTTATAGGTTTGAATACAACTTCAGTCAAACTAGGTGATAAACTTCAATACTTCATCCCTATGGGATCAAGTTTCGGAGTGTTCCCTTCCCCAAATTAATATGAGATCTAAAAAAAATATTTCTATAAATATTCTTTCATCTCTTGTTTCAATTGAAAACACTACTAAAATATCATCCGACAAAAACCATATACCTTTTATAGAATTTGTCTCAAATATCATAATCTGCATGCTAATTATTAGTATATTTGAGTTTTTTTTAAAATAACTCAGATAGCATGATTATAGTTGAACTATATTTCAATAAATAATTAAACTAACATTTTGTTATTTTTCATAGTATTTTCAATGAATTTGTTTTTTTTAAGTTCAACTTCAATAATTAATCGAATTATTTGATTATTTTCAATGAATTTGTTGATTTTTTTTTTACTTTTTTTAGTTCAATAAATAATTAAACTATAATTATGCTATTTGAGTAATTTTTAAAAAGTTATGACATTTCAATAATTAGTATGTAAAAATATGTTATTTCAGTAATTGTCCCTATCATCTTTATCAGATGATATTAAATTGGAATTTTCAATTGAGTGATTACAAATCTAACCAAATTAATTATTTTTTTATCATCCATTAAAGTTTATCAATAAATAATTTAATTTTAAAAATTACTTTATTTATAAATATATTTTAAAATACTACATTTATAATTATCATTGAAAAGTTTACAAGCAACAAAAAAAAATTTTTTACATCAAATTAGAGAAGAGAAGACAAACATCTTGATAATTATGATGGGAAATACCGATATCTAATCAAGTGAGTTTTGTTTAATTTCATTCAAAAACTATTTTTTTTAGTGTGAGTTTAAAAATATTTTTTAATACACCAAAAAGTTATTCTAAAACAAATTTTCAATTAAATTAAATTTTAATTAATTTTAAAGGCACTAATAGAAATCATCTCATTGTCGTCCATCTAAAGTGACGCGGGGGAGAATCGGAGAGAACGATCGATACTACGTTTTAGTGACCAAATCCAACGCCAAACAGAGAGAAAGAAAATCACTGAAGAACAAGAAGCTGTATCCATCGTAAACCTAATTTATGAAAAACTTTGAAAAATCAGAGACAGATTGAGACTAATAATCTTCAAAAATGACACAAGATTCAGAGAAGAGATTTCATTCAATCATGGATAAGCTCTTTCACACTTCACAATCTTCTCCGAGCTCAAATTCTACATCCTCCTCCAGGTTTTTTTTTTTATCTCAATCCTCTCTTTTCTTATCTAATTATGCTCTTCGATTATTCTCAATTCTGGAGATGATGAAGGCGAAAAGTTGATTTTGATCGAAGCTTGGAGTTTCTACGTTTTTGTTTCTGTTCATCAATTATTTCTTATGCGTTGTTAACGTTGCAATAGTTAGTTTGCTTTCTCGTGAATTCTGCTTTTGAAATTCTTAGACGTGATTTTTGAATTGCTAGTCCGTCTGGAGTAGAATTGCCGAGAGGAAAAAAGCGTCCTTATTCTTCGTTTTCAAGAGTTGATGTAAATGAGGTATTCCAGAAGCATTCATCAGCTCCTGCTGGATCCTCTGGTGCTCCGTTGTGCAGGCCTTGGGACCGCAGTGATCTTTTGAAAAGATTAGCCACGTTCAAGTCTATGACATGGTTTGGTAAACCTAAGGTTCGGTCTAATTATTCATTTCTTAACGTCTTTTTTTATGTCTTTCTTGTTATTCACTTTCTTAATCCTTGGTTTTATAATGTTCATGATTATTCGATTCATAAACGAGTGTTTTAACGCCGTTCATAGTCCTGGATTTCTTTGGAACTCTGTTGTTATTTAATGTTATGATTTCCAATGATATTTTTTAGTTTGTTGGAATTTGAACTTAAAAATAAATATATGTATGGTTGAAATTGAGGAATCAACATGTAATTTTCATTCATACTGAGGAGTTTACGTGTGATGCTTTTGTTTCTAATTTGTGACAGGAGTGTGTCTTTGATGTACATAGGATCAAAGTTTGGTTCCGTTCCCTTGGAATTGTAAATCTTATTTTCATCATTTTGAGGTTTAACACTCAGAATTGGCTTCCATGCGTATTGTGATCAATCATTATCTGCTAATATTATTATTAAATAAATCGATAGTCCATAGTTTATTTTTAAGATGCTCTTTCTTGGTGGAAAATGGTAGATGCTGAATGATTGACCAAAAGAATTCAAAGAAAGATCAGTAATCGATAAAATTACCTCAATTAACAGTTGTAGGACGTTTACAAATTTTATACTGTTAGATATAGAAGCTTACTCTTTGGATTCAGAGAACAAATGTATGACAACTCAAACAGGATAATTAAAAGCTTCTTCTGATAATTTTATATCTCAAATGGAACTTAAAATTGAGTAATGAGTACTGCATGCACATACTTGTATTTTCCAAAATTAATCCTCATATAGTCTTTGGAAATATGGGGAGATTGTTATAGATTTCTATTTGATTTTACTAGGTGTCAGTATCCTCTGATCTTTGGGATCTTTTGGTTTACTTCGCTTTGGTCTGTTAGGGTCAAAACTTTTTGTAATTACTCTCTGTCTCTTATTGCCCCCAATTGGAGTAATTTTTTTTGTAATACTTGGGTGGCCTCTTTTGTAAGGCTTTTCATTTATCAATGAAAGTGTTTCTTATTAAAAAAAAAAAGGTGTCAGTATCCTCATGTCAATTTATCGGAAGTAGATTCCAGATGTAGTTTGTGAATATCTGACGATTTAAATTTCTTGTTTTTGTTCTTTGCTTTCCATGACAAATATTTTATTATTTGGAATTTTAAAATCTTTGAATCTTCTTTAGGTAGTAAGTGCTGTAAATTGTGCTAGAAGAGGTTGGATCAATGTAGATATGGACATTATTGCTTGTGAATCATGTGGAGCCCGCCTCCTTTTCTCTACTCCATCATCTTGGAATCATCAACAAGGCATGCTTTTGTTTTCTGTTCATGACTCTACTGATCAAATGGGGCAAATTTTGACTGTTCTCTCTCTCTCTCTCTCTTTTCCAGTTGAGAAGGCTGCTTTGGTATTTAGCTTAAAGCTGGATAATGGACATAAGTTACTCTGTCCCTGGATAGACAATGCCTGTGATGAACCACTTGCTGAATTTCCTCCTACCCCTCCTCCAATTTTAGTTGATAGATTTAGAGAGCGTTGTTCTATGTTGTTACTTCTTTCAGCTCTCCCCGTTATATCTTCTTCATTTATCAAATGGATGAAGAGTCCCATCCTAGAGCAATTTCTTGAAGAATCATCCTTGCTGGAATTTGGTGATGAGTCTCTTAATAAATCCGAGATTGAGTACCTAGGAGATGGACATGACTCTGAAACTGCCAAAGTGTATTACCAGGTTTGGCTTTTGTTTAATCAATATTTATGAATAAAAAATTCTCTGTTATACGCCTACAAATTATTTTAGGAGTTGCATATTACCTTAACTCTTTTTATTCTCTTGACAAGCATGAGACATCCAAAAAAATCTTTGTCGTTCTCTATTTGCTTGACATTGTTTAAAAAGTAAAAATTTGGGACTAATACTGATGATAAACTGATAATTGATATGATTACTTGCATTTTCGTGTAACATGTCAAAGAATTATTTGTTTCCCTTCACTTTTTCTCAGTGAAAATGAATAACATTTAAAGTATGTACAGGCACTGAAGCTGATATGTTTGTTTGGATGGGAACCACGTGCGTTGCCTTATGTAGTTGACTGCAAGACTGGGTCGAAACAATCTATTAAGACATCCAATATTTTGGATTCATCTTGTTCTGGCAAGCAAAATTCTTCTATTACCAATGAAAACATCGATGGGAAAGAAATTATTGAGATTTCAAGTAAACTGCAATCCCATCCCAATTCTGTTGTTTTAGATTGCAGGTTGTGTGGAGCTAGCGTTGGATTATGGACTTTCCATACAGCTCCTAGACCTGTGGAAATCATCAGATTGGTTGGACCAGCTGAATTGAATAGTGAGTCTGGCGCTCATGATTCAGGCAATAAAAATTGCATAAATTATGCAGGAATTGCCAATGTTGGAACATCATCAAAAGAGGCCACGTCAAATTTAACTTATACAATTGCTGGGGGACCTACCCCAGCAAGACAGAATTTCAAGGCCACCATTACTTTGCCTGTCATTGGCCAAAATTTAAGGGCTAGGTTATTCGATGATATAGAATTTAGGGATCATATGTATAATGATGAAGAAATTGTTCAAAATGATTCCCGGGATAAAAATTTGTTACAAGATAGTGAAAACAATAAAGAGAGCACCCCCACTGAACAAGCTCAGCCAGAAGACACGAGGGTGGTGCAGATTAAAACACTTGAACATGGATGCGGTACTTCTGGTGATGATCAGATTCCTTCACTGGAAGGAACAAATAGTACTGAGCAGGGAAACTTGCCTAAATCTGGTTTGAATGGTGCAATTACTGGCACTTTTGTGGAGAGCACAGCGAACGTTTTGATGGTGATAAATGAAATGCTGGAGAATGATGAAAATTCAGGACAGTCGGGTTGTGCAATAAATACAGGAGAGTTGGATCCTGCTAACAAAGCAGGAGAGCTGAATCCTGGTCCTTCTCCTGTTGAAAATTCTTTCATGGAAACAGATGACAATGATACAAACAGAAGTCATCAGTGCAGTGAAAACAAGTTACCATCCATTGTTGTATTTGACAAGTGTGATTTGCAACAGGTTTCAGAAAATGATACTTCAATTAGTAAAGAGGCTAACTTACAGGTGTCTCCACATAATTCATCGTGTCTTGAAGTTGATACAGATGCAAGCATCACCAGTAAGAATGAACTGACACAGGATAAACGTAGTTCTGATAACCACCCCAACTCAGGAAACCAAGATCATGAAGGAAGCTGTGTCAAAGACAAGGTGCAAACATGTGTGAACAGTGAGGTTATTACCTATGGTGGAGGTACAATACTTTCTTGATCTTTCTTTCTTTCTTTCACCCTGGATAGCGCAGCAATCATCAAGTGTCCTCTATGATACTTGGTGATTGTATGCTTTAATTCAGTGGTACTTGCAGTTCTGAGTGCAACAATTAACAAATGTTTGTTTAAATAAATGGATGGAAGAATAAGTGGAAAGGAGACTTGGCTATAAGAAAGCATTCTGCCTTCTGCCCCCACAAGTTGGCTTTTTAGTTTTTTTTTTAAAAAAAATTATAGAAACTTTCTTAGTTGATTGATTAAAATGGGAAGTACAGAGTCCCAAGGAGAAGGGAAAAAATTCCAAGGAAACCACCAAGAGAACAAAATAATACACCACAAAACAAGAGACCGTCATTAATATTCCACTTGGATGAAAGAATGAGTGAAAAGGAGACTTGTCTATGGGCAAGTACTCTGCTTTCTGCATCCGCAAGTTGGCTTGTTTGTTATTCTGAATGTTGACAAAAAGTCTTTTTGAAGATGTTTCCCCATGCCCAAACCATTAGTGTAATTTGTCACTAAGATTGATTGAACTGCCATACATAATTTCTTTTAGTCTAAGTAATGCCCAGTTGACATCCTCACTGTTATGATTCCCATTTCTAAAATTATTTTCTTCAATGATAGAATAAGTGATCAACCATATTTCGTTGCTTTTTTTTTTCTTATTATTCTTTTCATATAATTATCCTACGTTTCCTTTTACCAATTTCCAGATAATTATCTGAAAGATGCACCATTGGATAAAATAATGGAGTTTGATCCAATTAGGCAGCACAGGCATTTTTGCTCTTGGATTGCAGCAGGCAGTGTGGCACCTGGATGGAAACAAACTCTAACCGCTTTGCAGCGTCAGAAAAGTTCTTCACTGGATTCTCCAAAGAACTCTCCATCAGCTTCCCTAATTAAGGTACTTAAGAATCTTGTGGTGTTTGGAACACTGTGTTGGCTGTTTTAGTATTGTAATGTAAGAGAGTGGTGGCACATGTAGATTGACATAGCCAATGCCTACGTGTGACCTAATGTTTATCAAACCATGTCATGTCATAGACTGAAGGTTTGTCGAAATAAATTTACGAAACAATAGTCATCACCGTATAGGACTATCAAATCCTACCATATCTCAAATTTATGATACCAAACATTTTTTTCTTTTATTTATTATATCTATTATGTTCTTAAATATTCGACCTTCTGCTCTTTAATGCTCGTTCTGAAGAGCTCTGCCCATGCATGCACATGAGATATATTCTTTCTTATGATTGTCATTTCAACAGAATTATTGTTCCCTATTTCCTTTTCAGGTAGATGACCCCGTTAAATCTGTTAGAGATCTATTCACATCTTCTGCAAAGAAATTGAAAAGTAGTCTTGTATCTAATGAGAATACCAAGCGTTAGGACTGCCTTTTGTCACATACAAGTCCCATAGACTTGCAGTTTCCGAAGTTTTGACTTTGCCTCTCCAAGAAGGTACATCAGATACGCTCTTTTAGAAGAAGCATTTTTCTTGCCGTACCATCCCAATTGAGTTTCTTCTAAAATTATGTAATTTATTATTTGTTATGTATGCTATCATTTATCTATTTGCTGTCCAACTAGTTTTGGAATTTTATATACTCATCGTGTAATTTTGACTTTGCCTAGTTTGGCAGCCTGCGGTTAATGGAAAAATAGAATAGAAGTTGAGTGACAAAATGAAACTGTTACATGAAGATGTTCGCTTCTCATACAAAAAATGAAAAGTGTGAAAGAGATCTCCATTTATTGGTCTAATAACCCACAATTTGTGACGATCACTTTCGAGTAAGGACGGTTGAATCCTCTTTCTGCTACAACAGCTCTTTTATCTCCTATTAGCTTGGCCACCCTGCCCATCAATCCAAAGGTGATTGTTAATTCCAAGTTCATTGTGTTTGTGAGTGATCGATGAATAAGCTTAATTTCGTGCATTGTTAAAGGAAAACAATGTAAATATTCAGATTAAGCAAACTTTTCGTCGTAACCATAATTCGATACTTTATATTAGAAATAGTAGAATATTAGAACTTTACCTGAAGTAAGGAGAGCTGGTGTTTTCTTTAACCGTCTTCACTTGTGCAATCCTATCCACAACCTGCATCCCTTCCAAGACTTCTCCGATCTCTAGGGTTGAATCATCCAACTCTGGTGAATCTTTGACGGAAATTGTGAACTCGGTTCCATTCGGGTCTATGCCAACCTCCTCCTGATCAACCTCTAGCTTCCCTTCCCGAGCTACCAACTTCAACTTAGGAGGTGGTTTTAAAGGATCTCTCACAATAATGCTCACGGTTCCAGCTACGTTCTTGATTCCAGGACACTTCTTCTTGACTCTCTCCCATTCTTCCAATAGAGATTCAGATGCTAAATTATTTCCTGTCCTATTTGCAAGCTCAGCATCCACTCCGTATGATCTCAGTCCACTATGTTGAACATAATTTGATGTGATCTTTACAAATTCTTTCCTTCTGTAGGTAATCCCTGCAGCGCCACTTACAATATTACTAAACCGAGCCACTCCTGCAGGGATGTCATCTCCATAGAGCCCGATAACAATGCGACCAACAGGTTCTCTGTCAATTGAGATATCAAGAAATGCGCGTTTAGTTACACTCTTGCCCGTGCAACGAGGACTGTCTATGAAACTCTCTTTACTCTCTGCGTCTATTCCATCTTCTTCCAAGCTTTCTTCCGCTTCTGCTTCCAACTTATAAAATGGGTCTAGAACCTGAGAGCCCAGGAGAAAAAGAAATAGAGATTTGCTACCAATTGTGATATCTCTGCGGGAGATTCTACAACATTGTTTGATGACTGGAAGATTTGGTGAATCGGAGATGTTTTGTGCTTGCAAAGTGGAATTCGGCGATGCTGAAGAAGGTAGAAGCTTAGGGGATTGAAGAAACTTGAGGCTTCGCAACATGACCCAAGTAATAATTTTCTTTCCTCTGTGGGTTGATTTCACCGATTCACGATTTTCTCTTAAGCACAATACGAGTCTATTATCTCAATTTTGGAGCGGGGAGAAGATTTCATGGATAAGCAATATAAAAAAGCTAAACCACACACTATGTGATGCATATTTTCTTGTTTGCTGCTTAATCAATCTGGACCGAAGAATGTGGGCCAGGCTATAGCCACAATACCAGCAGGGCTTAAAAGGTGCGAATGCGTCTTTGAACAGCAAACACAAAATGTGAGATCTAAAAAATGAAAAGTGCGAGTTAGTATTTTTTTTTTTTTCAAGAGGATTTATAAAAAAATGAAGTAATATTGTGATGTTTTCAAATGCATCTCTTGTTTCATGTAGTCATTTACCTTCTTTTTTTTTTTTAGATATCACATAGTGATTTACCAATCCTTAAAGATGTAGGATCTCTATCGATTTATTGTAATTCAAATTGACAATATAGTCGACAAATTCAAACAAAGATAAGTTTTCAATTTTTTCACGTATAAAACTTCTCATCAATTAGTGTTTAAGAATTCCACACGATTAAGTCGAATAATAATTTATTTTTTAAATAGGCATATTACCAAGACGGATTCTTTTGCTACCAAATTATCCCCGCATTGTTTATACACGACTGAATTTTTTAGATTCCCCTTCTATAAGGTATCTCAACTTGATTGTTTTAAGGGTTAATTTCAGTATTGGACAAATTAATGCTCTTTATTTCAAAAAAAACACAATCTTTTATATATATATATATCAAAACTACCCAAAACCACCACCAGAAAAATTAAATTACATTGTGAAAAGACGAAACATACCCCGATAAATTTTCCTTAATTAAATTATATGTAATTAATGAAATATAGTTATTAGGAGAGATAAAAGTATAAGGTAATAAGTGAAATCGAATCCGCTTGGAATCGCCACCATAAATGGTGTTTTATGGGTAAATCTGATATTAATATGAAACAACCATTAAAACTGAAATTAGGTGAATTAAAGTGGTTATTAGTGTAATTAATTCTTGTTTTAAAAGGTTCTTTTTTATTAATATTTAGAATCCCCAAAACCTGTATTATAAAAAAATCAGAGCATAAAACAAGCAAGCAAGTATCAATTATCATCACAAAGGAAACAACAAAGATGTTGCTCAAGAAAAACATTAAAAAAAAAAGTTAATGAGAGAGCCAAAGCAACTAAAAATTGTAACCATTTAATCTCATCAAATAAATTCATGTAGATCATACACCTACCGAGACATTTGTCATTAAAAGAAAAAAAAAGAGGGGAGGCCATGGCGGATTTTTTTCAGAATGCCTTGTTTCAACAACTTTAAAGTGAAATAACATTTACAGAGAAAAGTGGGCAACTCAAACCTTCAAACAATACAACTGCAAGCAACATTTCTTAGTAATAGCCGACGCCTCTGAATTCTGGTTGAGCGGGCTTCTGAGCATCGCCTCCGTTGCCCAAAAATACAAGGCGACCTACATGGTAACCAAAATTTATCAACAGATCATGTGTCTTAGGGGTTGTCAATTAAACACGCGTGAATGTCAAGATGAAATAAATCTTTCAGATATTTGAAAATCCAGCCAAGTCACAGGGAATGGGGGCATGGGAAAATAAGATAAGAAAAAATAAAATAAAAGATGAGGGGTCCCAATGTTAAATTCAAGGATCCGTTTGTACCATCCGGTTGAAGTACTACTACTATAGCACAAAAACGTATCAGAAAAAAGGCATTTGAATCTACAAAAGGATGTACCTTCGTCACAATAAAATTCAACAACAAACATTGTGAAGAATACTATTGATGTTATATAATTTAAGTAGCCATAACATGTGACAAACTATGTTCATGCAAACCATTGAGTGATTAAGATAAGCATCATATGAAAATGGCCATACCATTGCGACGAATCGCAATCTCTCTAATTCGTCGAACAAGACCGGTAATTGGATCAGTGAAGATTTTGGTTTCCAGATTCCCTTCCAAGTACAAAATTGAACTGAAAAAACAAGTTACACTGTAATTGTGAGGCTGCAATATGAAACCAAAAGTAAACCAAGACAGCAATACTTAGGGGCGATAAGTATAACGAGTAGCAAGAACCAGCAAAATAAGTAAAGTAACTACTGTTTCAAAGTAACGTTAATTAGTTGAGCTTTATAGTTGAGAATCTGCCCCTTAATGTTGTGTAGAAATAATCAAACATTACTTGCGATCAATACATCAGACATGAAAGATGAAAGGTACATTCACCCAGGGAAAACATGGTATCAAAAAATTAAGAGTGTATAGTTTTACACAACCAAAATATTAAAGATAACAGTATGTCAACCTATCTTTTTTCAAGATGGAATAGAAGATCAAGTCAATTCCTCCTTGCTGACTTAATAATCACACAACTTTGGAAAACAAAAAATATCACAGCAGAACAGGTAAAGGTTAGAGCAAGTAACTATAGTATGGTATGGAAGCTTTAGAAAGGCTTCTTAATTTAAATAGTTCGCATTGAATTCATAATAAAGAAAATTCTAAACTCGTTTGACTACTCCAGCCATTGCACACCAATTTAATAAAATACCAATTAGCAAAAGCTCACTACTTCCTATTAGTCACCAATACAATAATCTCCATCCATAATAAAATCTTCACAGCAATTGATTCAACACCTAATATAAACAAAATTCAACAACATTGTTTCAGTGTATCTCACGTTGATTGACAAAATAAAAACTCACCCAGGCACAGCATGCTTCACAACAACTTCACCCAATCTTTGAGGATAAACCGAAACCCGATGCCACTGAACTGCACATCTATTCGCATACTCTTTTGGTTCCTCGTTAGCTAATGGTTTCCGATTATTACGAATACCACCCGTCCCGATCGAAAACAATGTCACTGTTTGTCCACTCTTCAGCTGCTTCTGCAATGGACTTTGCCCAACCTGTCCCACCAATATCGCCTTCACACAGATGAAATAACAATTCGGTTAGTCAATCAACGCAAACAACTTTCGAAAACAATGCTAAATTTGCAAGAGCCTTAAAACAAAATTGTCAACAATCGAAAAATCAAAAGCCTGGAAATGCTAATAAACAAAATGTACCTTATAAATGCCTGAATCAAGGCCATTTTCCAGGGGCCGATCATAAACTATTCTTGTATAATTCGGTTCTTTGGAAGATGAAGGTAAGGGAGGCGATGGATGAGTTACTGAATCAGAATCTGAGTCAGATACCGAGTCAATACTGGAATCGTTAATGTTTGAGGTTACGGGGAAGGAAATGTTGTTGGTGCAATAATTCATAGAACGCAATTCGTAGTGAAGAGAAGCTTTAGCATTGGAAAGCAGAGAGATAGATAGTCTTCTTGAAATTGCAGCCATGGAAGCCATTGTTGATTGATTGTCGAGGAAGAAATTGATTTGCCCTAAAACCCTCTTTCTGAAGGCTTAAACCCTATTGAAGAAACAGAAAGAAGATCCGAAATGAGTTTAGACGGGTTGGGTTTCGGTTCGGACAAAAAGAAAATTGGATAACTTTTTGTTTTATTCTTATTAAATTACATGGATTTGTATTTTATTATTAGGGGAAAGAAATTATTTTATTGCTTTGAGTTTTCAAATTGTGTCTATTCTGTCTCTAAATTTTGAAAAATAAATCTATTTAGTCCCTTAATTTTCAATCTGTATCAATTTTATGTTCGAGTTTTCATCCACCAGCATGTGAGTTTTTCTTCTTCTTTTTTTTAACCAAATGAGTTTCTTTATTAGAATGGATGAAAAAAATTAACGATATGGACCAAATTTATTATCTCTCAAAATTTGGGGACAAAAAAATACTCAAGTACTAAAAAGCTTTTTTTGTTTTTTTCCTTTATTATTTGTGTCAATTTTATTCTTAAGGGATTTTTTTTTTTCAATTTAGTTTTTGTATTATGTCCTAAGAATTTAATTCTGACACATATCAAATTGTGAATTTGGGATTACAACTTCATATGAATTAATATATAATATATAAATCTTTCTTTTTTTAACCAACATTATCTCAAATGGTACATTTAAGATAAGCATTTTTATAATTTTCAATAATTTATTAAATTTAAAATATTAAATTATCAAAAATATAAATAGATTATCAAAATTAAATTAATAATAATTTATAATAAAATGAAATTTTTAATTATTAAAAACTCATTTAAATTACCATCATTCAACTCAAAATAAAAATTTAAATAATAAATATTGAAAGTAAACTATTCAATATTTTATTAAAAATATAAGTAATAGGTTAGTTTGGTAAATTTTTAAAAATTATTATATATAAGTAATTATATATAGCAGCTTTTAAGAAAAAGTCTTAATATATATATATATATATATATATAACCACAATACCAATACATATAAAATATATCTAGGGGAATAAACAAACAACACACAACAAAACTTGGTATAAATATTAAGCTTTATTAATTAACGAAAGAAATCTCCTCACCGATAAGGAGGAGCTCCGATGAAGATGAAGAAACAATAAAAAAAACAAAAATGGCGATAAAAAATAGTGACTTGTTACCAATTAACATTGGCATTACATCGGTCTGAGGTGCAGTCAATAAGGGTGGTGGCAAACCTATCATAACAAAGAACTATCTCAATCAGTCTTTGCCTAGTGCTTGGGTCACATCTTATACCTGGTCTTCTTCCAGTCCCAGCTTGGATTGCAGATCTTATGTTGATCAATTCATAAGTAGACGTCGAATCGATGCTCGGCTTGATGTTCCTAGCTGCGAGTAATTCCACGAGGTTATGGTCTCTACTCTTTTGAATCGACGTCCTAAACTATTGAACCTGTTGAAATATTTCATAAGAACATGTTCCGTGTTTGTTCCACTCATGCCCCCAAAATCTTTCATTCCTTCCCGAAACCACATCTGGCCAATTAGTAGTCAAATCGCTTCTAAGATTATCTCTAATCTGCATAAACACCAACAAAATAAATTTATTTGATTTTGATAATATTTATTTTTAAAAGATAAGGTAACTAACAAAATTTGTAAGATTATGAATTTAGTGTTGATTGGATTTTAAAATAGAACCCATGAATAGTAAGAGAATTTTCATCTCACACACCAGAGTGTTATCATATTGTGGAGCGTTACAATTGGTAGGGGATGGATTACATTGACCAAGATTTTGAGGCCATAAACCATGGATTGTGAACCTTTGTAAGTTCCCTTGAACACAATTTCGACCTTGACAAACAGTTGGAGGCCATTGTAGTACCAACCAAAAGAAATCATAATTATAATAAGTTGTCTCATTTTGGAATAATGCATCTTCCACACGACATACGTTCTCGAAAAGACTTGGTTGTTGCCCAAGACAGCACGGAAAAGTTTTCCATACCCTCAATACCAACATTAAGAAGAAGAAGAATTTTGGTTTTTCTTGAGGGTAAAAACTAGGAGCCATAGCTATGAAATTCAGAAAAAGATCAATTAAGGTTTTTGAGGTGGGCAATTGTACAAGTAAAACAGCTCTATTTATTATCCAAATGCTTATGGTCGTCTCTCTAGTATTTAATTTTTACATGTAGAAATTCACCACTTGTGCCATTTGCATTTTCTTTCACACATTAAAAAAAAGTCTCTCTTTAGATTTTGATGCTTTCTAATGCCATCAATTTGAATACAAATATATTTTTAACTTAAAAAACATATCAATTAATAAGGTTGTACCCCTTCATTCATTAATGAAATCAAATATATGCTATAGTTGTACAAAATTATTACAATTATTACTGATTTTATAATAATGATGGTATCAAACTGTACGATTCATTTACTATAAACCTCTTGAAATTAATTTTATATTAAAGTACTATATTCGATCTTTAATTTGTAATAGATAACTTTTAGCAAGTTTCAAATGATAATAAAGAATTCTGCCACTATCGGTTTAGAATGTTAGTTTTCTTTTTGCCCTATTTTCAATTTTTCTCATTTTATGGTTATTTTCTTTTTTTGAGATTAAAATCGATTGGTCCTTGGTGGTTCGCCTAAATCCTAATCAAAAGGACCCAAATCAGGGGCGACTCCATCTTTTTCATTTGTTATGATATATGATTAAATTTATCTTCACCCAATAATTTAAGTTTTTGAGTTTAATGATGATTTAATATATTTAATATTATTATATTTTATTTAAGTTTTTCAATCTAATGATAATTTAAAATATTTAATATTATAATTTTTTTAAATTGAAAACATTTTATGTAAAAATTTGGAAATTTAATATTGATTTAACTATTTTTCCCACCTTATTCCTTGTAAACATTTTTATAAAATTTGTTTTCTCTAATAAAAAACCATGACTCCACCCCGACCCAAATGAGCGAAGGATGCCCGAGAAATAAAAGGTTTTTGTTTGAACTGGATTTACAATATAAATAGTAATTAGTTGTATTGCAATTTGCCCATTAAGATTAAATTTGTTTTTATCTATTTTTTATAAGTTTTTTTTTAGTGATAATTTAAATATATCAATAATATTATAATATTTAAAATAGAAACTCCTGATTTTATGAGATTTCATCTCAAAACCAATTGGTAATGAAAATATGAGCTCCCTTCATCTTTTCGATGTAGGATTCTCAACATACCCCCTCAAGATAATGTCTCTTTTGGACTCATCATTCTTGAGTCGGATCATATTTTTGGACCGAATGTTTGTTTGGGTTTATTGGGCTCTGATATCATCTTAATATCATGAGGTTTTATCTCAAAATCAATTGGCAATGAGAGCAGTAGCACATGTATCTTATAAACATTGTAGGTTCCTTTTATCTTTCCAGTGGAATTTTCAATAGAAACAAAAGCTAAAAATGATTTATATTATCAATAAATTTAAAGCAAAGGTCCTTATAATTTATCCCTGATTATGAAAAGTATATATGTTTTGAAAAGTTTAGAGACACCCTTAAATTATTCATATATAATATAATTGGAACAACATAAAATTTACAATTTACCCTTATATCAATCAATAAAACTAAGATATTAATGTAAACATAACTATGAGATCAAAAATTCGAGTCCCTCTTTTCTTAATTTAATGTAGTAAAAATAAAATAATTTAAAAAAAATGTTAGACGTCAGCATTCATTTAATCTATGCGACATTCTTGTAATTATGTGTTAAACTTAATGACAGAAAGATGACGGAAAACCGGAAACAAAACGAAAGCAAACAAATTACTTGAGCGCACGACCCATACTTTTCATTATATAATTGGAATTATTAATAATAAAAAAAAAAAGTAATAATTGTGAATATAATAATGAAATGGCATGACAGCAA
Organism: Gynostemma pentaphyllum; assembly: GCA_028015215.1. NCBI lineage: Eukaryota > Viridiplantae > Streptophyta > Magnoliopsida > Cucurbitales > Cucurbitaceae > Gynostemma > Gynostemma pentaphyllum. The sequence goes on along the minus strand of CM051346.1, from coordinate 49,020,998 downwards.
CATGATTTTGCTTCTTCTTTTCCTAATGATCCCTCACCTTACGGCTTACACGTAGCTTATATATTCGAATCTCACAATTATAAAGATTGGTTAAAACTCCATAAGGTATATATATTTGTATTTTTAAAGTGTTATACTTCAATTAGATATCGTCCATAGTTACTATAATCATGATAATGAATGAGGTTGATTTTAATAACAAATAATAATAATAATAATAATAATGTTGTTAGAATTATATAAATTGGTTAAGTAGACGTTAAAGATTCTAACTTACTGTTTTAATATAATATCTCAAAATATTCGAGTTTTCCGTTTTAATGTAATAACTTCAGTAAAAAGGTCAATAAATTAAAGATAAATTGAGGAGTGGTAAAGATAATAATAATATAAAAAAATTTATTGTATTCATATCAATTTTTTTTGTTAATCAATAAAATTCATTTTGATATTGATTTTGGTAAATTTTAAATAAAAATACATTTTTAAATACAGATACTAAATTCATATACATGAGAAAATATAACAATCAAATATGTGGTTTAATCAAAATAATAATAAAAATTAAAAATTATATAATACGTAGGTCCATGATTTATCATGATTATTATCAAACAATATTTAGATAAATATTAATGATTTAAATCGATACTTATCACGTGGATTGATATTATTTATTAAAGTCATTCGTTAGTTAATGAGTTTTTTTAGATGTGCTGTATTTACAATTATTTTCATAAAAAAATTAATTTTTTTATACAAGTTAAATCATCATCTAAAAATCTCAAACAATATTTTCAGACACGTCAGTTTATACAGTTTTATTCTATAGACTACAACGGCTTTACCCATTTACAATTTTTAATGTTTTTTTTATATATAATATTGAGTGGAAGATCGAACTACTCTTTTGAAAGTGGAAATACACACTTCTAATCATTCTGCTATACCTTAGTTGGCGAGTAAACTTTTGGGTTGGTCCATGCTTATTGCTCAGAATGAGGCTATCTAAAGTAAAAGATGACATTTACTTTGGAGTCTTGGAGACGAGTGCTTGTCAATTTCATTTTTCTTTTTATTTCTCCTCTTTATCTAAAGCGGCGACTTTTATCAATTATATAAGAAAACTTTTTTTTTTTAATGAAAAATAAAATTTGTTTTGGGTGTTTGAAAAATCATTTTTTTACTTTTTTTTATAAAAAATAAAAAATAAAATCAATTGTGAAACATATTGATAGATAATTTTTAAAAGATAATTGTAAATCATACTCCACTCTTATGTTATGTCTAATTTACAAATCATTTTCTTATGGTTTAAAATGATTTTAAACACCTATATGATTTATAAAAATGTAAATTACATCCTTTTACCGATTAATTTTATAGAATTTAAAAGCATTCTACTTTCATTTAAATAAAATTAATAAATAAGATGTGTCAATTTTAAATAATGAAAATACTAAATAAATTTAATAAAAGCAATTGATTGATTAAAAATTCATTTAAAAAATCAAATTTTTATTATTTCCGAAAATAAGGTTAAAAAAAAAAGTTATCGACCTAATTAATTTGCCTACAAAATTGTCATTTAGAGACGGCCGAGGCCCACAAAGTCCAAACACAACTTGAAAATCACTATTTTAGACCCACGATGAGACCACGAAAAACGTCAAAACGATGAAAAATCAACGTCGATCGTAGACAGACAAGGAGTATCTTAGTGGAAAGGAAACATCCAATAATTTCTCTCCATTTTTCTTTATATATATATTTTTTTTATTGGTGTTTAAAAAATTAAAGGCTTTATTTACTTGTCTATCTAAAACAAAACCTGCTCTCTCCCATTATTTTTCTAGTCTCTGCCAAAGCCAAAGAGGCTGACCATAACAAAATACCAAATATAAATTCTTTTAAACTTATAGAGATAGATAGAGATAGAGAGAGAGATGGATGTGAGGAAAATAGTGGTGATTGTTGAAGAAAAAGAAGCAGCAAAAACAGCATTGAAATGGGCACTCAATAATCTTATTCGATATGGAGATTTAATTACTCTTCTCCATGTTTTTCCTTCTATTCGATCAAAAAACAAGTCCAAAACTCGCCTTCTTCGTTTATCTGGCTACCAATTGGCTCTCTCTTTCAAAGATTTATGCCACGCCTTCCCCAACGTAAGTTTTTGTTTTTCGATTTAAACCTCGAGATCACGGGTTCAAACCATATAAACTATTCACCTCTTTTCTGTTGTTTGTTTGTTTTGTTATTTACTGATGATTTGAGTAACGATAATGAAATTATAGGGTTATGTTACAGACAAAAGTAGAGATTATAGTAACGGAAGGTGATCAAGAAGGTAGAAAGATTACTTCCATTGTTAGAGAGATTGGAGCTTCTGCACTTGTTGTTGGCCTTCATGATCATAGTTTTCTTTACAAGTAAGTTATTTATGTTTATGATTTGAATTAAGACAAAAAAATTAGATAAATTTAATTGGGCTTTCTTGGGAATCTTCATTAATTGTGATTGTGATCGACCTTAAATGAATGGGTCCTTTATGTTATATTTGATCTTATTTTTGGTTTTAAGATAAAACAGAGGATTCTTAGCTGGAATTTTCTGGGAATATTGATCCTGAAATGGTCAAACGCGTTAGGTTTATTTTTTATATTTTGGTAGGTTTAGTCTCTATATCAATAATATGGTTATATTTGAATCTCGATATATATATTTTTTCAAATTTAAATCTATATGACTTTACTCATAGTTCTATCCAAAAGATTCAATTCTGATAAAGTTTTATTATTCTCTAATATTGTGAAATTCTAATCGATGTAGGACTTTATTCGCACTCGATTAGTGCCCCGGTTTTTTGTGCTATGTTTACAGTCACAGAGGAGTCTATTTTTAATGCAGTAACTTGCACTTTTTAGACAGAGCAAAAGGGCCAATGGGCTCCCCCAACTTGGGGGTTTTCCATTTAATGAAGAGTTAATAATCCAAACTTTTAGTGGTTTGATTTTGGTTTGGTTAAGATCACAAAAAAAACACCCCCCACCTGACAATTTTCTGAGCCATAAGTGACCATATTTTTGTGAATGTGGAAATGGGACCCATTTATTCACAATCACACTTTCTTTGTCATCCACCCAAAATATGTCTAGTTTTGATTTGACCATTAAAAAGATTGGCGCGTTGGGAGAGAGTTTTCAAGTTTCATATCCTAAACTTAGGGATTTTTAATCAAGAATTCATAGAATTAATTTTATAATCTTGTTGTACTTGTTTTAATTGTATATGTATCATTTCATTGGGTTGTTAAACCATAAAAGATATTATCCAATCTCGTTAGGTAAACATTTACCTTTAAGTGTGACCGAACACGTCTATATTGTGAAATAAAAGGTTAAGATTCACTTCCCTTGTCATGATATCATGAGGTTCCATCTCAACATCAATTGACAATGAGAAAAATAACTCATGTACCTTATAAAGATTGTGAGTTCATTTTTTCTTTCTGATATACAATTCTCAACATGACGTCTAAAGATAATGCCTCTTTTATGCTCGCCATTCTTAGAGCAGATCACATTTTTGGATCGAATGTTCGTTTGAGTTTGTTTGGTTGATACCATCTGGATATCTTGAGGTTTCATCTCAAAACTAATTGATAATGAGATGAGTAACTATATATATTATTAAATTGTGAGTTATCTTCATTTTTCCAATGTGAAATTCTCAACACCTCGTAATATTTTACTTCTATGCAAATTATAAATGGGATTGGTTTTTGTATGTTCATTAGTAGGAGAAAAAAAACATTTTTTTTTTTGTAAATATAATTTATAACCGTTCATTTGATTGAAATTAAATAGGGTGGCTATGGGCCAGGGTGATATAGCAAGCCATTTCAATTGCAGAGTTCTTGCAATTAAGCAACCCACTACATCACTCGAATCACATAAAGGGAAAAGCAACAACGTGGAAGTAATAGCAGCCATAGACGGTTCAACCAACATGGACTTTTCTCAAATAGAGATTGCCAAATTACAGTAAGCCAAATACCTAATCATATATCTTATTGGGATAAACTTTTTTTCTTCTATTTTATCCGGACAAAACTTACCTCCTCCACACGGACCACACTCACATGTAGGTTCGGTTCGGGTGTTGAAAATATTTAAAGGTTTAAGTTTACCTTAATTTTATATAGTAGTCATTTAATACGTTATCAGAGTCAGAGTTTTTGAGCCTGATGTAAATATTACATATGTGTTGAGAATGTAAAAAAACATGAGTACACGGATTTAGGCCAAATATTGTAGGATCGTGTGGTTGTTACTTAAGACTAATTGAGATACGTACAAAATGACCCGGACACTCACGATTATACGGATTTAGGCCAATGGGACAAACATATTTGGATATTGAGAGATTAGGTAAACGAATTCTTCTATTATTACAATTTTGTCTCCATTTGTTATGCAGAGCTCCTGAAATTCCTCCACCAAAAATTCCATATAGAATATGCCCAGACCCTTCTGCGATTATTTGGAGATCGAAGAAATCGAAAAGAAAGTGGACTTTGTGATTCAAGACTCCTAATTTATCAAAAAAGTTGGTTTTTGCTTATTAAAAAAGGTGGATTTCTTTGCAATAATAGAGGTTTTTTCTTTTTCTTTTTTTAAAAGGCGTTTGAATTTTCCATCACACACTCAACACAAAAGAAAAAATTGAACTGAAAATTGTAATTTCTTCTAATTTGATTTATATTTATAGGTCTTGCAAAAGTTCGTTTGATTTTGTAAATATTTATATAGTTAATGAGTTACCAAATCAATCTTGTCTATTTCCTATGCTATGTTATTTTTTTGGTACCTTTGTAAATTCCATTTAGAAGTGGGATCCAAAAGATTCCTAGATAGCTGGGAAACGGACAAATAAAATATAATTGTTAAATTGTCCTTCACTTAAAGAGATTAATATTGAATAATATTGGTGCATTAGTTTAGGTTCAAGGTTTGTAGAATTTGATTTAACACCTAGAGTGGGAGCGGATAAATTGTAGAATGTGAATAAAATTATAATATTTTGAATTAAAACAAAAATTAAAATAGATAACATCACCTTTGTATTGTTTGGTTTTGTTTTGTGTTGTTTTTACTAAACCTTATATTTTAGGAGAACGCAGATTTATGTTTAACCACGTGAACTATGTATACGTTAGCAGAAAATTATCATTTAGTGTTTGAAATCAAAATTGAATTTAATTTTTTTGTAAAAGTAAGAAAAAAAAATATGGTGGGATCTGCTAATGTGGGAGAATGAGATTGATATTGTCTAGATAAATGAGTCAAAGAAAGTACTTTTTTTTGTGTGTGTGGAATGTATAAATTAAAGATCTATATTATAAAAATGTTGAATGAATGAGTAATTTTCCCATTGTAACAAAAAGTTGTCTTATTGATTAGGGCTTTTGAAAATAGAGTAGTATTTAGAAAAAAAAAATTGTAAATATAAAATGTTTTTTAATCGTGTCAAACAATAATTTACCTTAATAAATAATAATTACGTAAGCATTGACCATCCTCAATAATTCAATAGCACATTAAAAAATCTAATATATTTATAGATATCTCTATCTCTAATCTATACTATATTAAAAAGCTAACAAGTTGGGGAAACATTTTTGGACTAAAATACCCTCTATATAATTAACAAATTACAAAATTAAATCAATATTGGAAATTTATTATATCAAATTTAAAAACTTAACAATTGTGTTTTAAAAACGTATCAAATTTTTAAACATTAAAAACTTAACATATTCTTTTTTACAAAATTAAATCAATATTTGAATTTTATGATATCAAATTTAAAAGCTTAACAAATTTTTTTTATACGTAACAAATATAAAAATTTTAAAAATTAAAAACTGAACAAATTTTTTTAACAAATTTAAAAACTTAACAATTTTGTTTTAAAAACTTAAGAAATTCTTTTTTACAAAATTAAATCAATATTTGAATTTTATGATATCAAATTTAAAAGCTTAACAATTTTTTTTATACGTAACAAATATAAAATTTTTAAAAATTAAAAACTGAACAAATTTTTTTAACAAAATAAAAATATTTTTTAAAATCATCAATATATTTGATTCAATTTTAACATTTTTTTTAAAAACGTAACAAATTTATCAAATTTAAAAACATATCTAATTTTTAAAATTAAATCAAATATTTGAAAAATCTATAATTAACCTATTACAAAATTAAATCAATATTTGAAAATCTATAACTAACAATTACAAAATTAAATCAATATTTGAAATTTATGATATCAAATTTAAAAACTTAACAATATTTTTTTAAAACGTAACAAATATATCAAATTTAAACACGTAACACATTTTTTTAAAACATAACAAAAAAGTTTTAAAATAAAAAACTTAACAGTTTTTTTAAACACGTAAAACTATTTTTAAACTTAACACTTTTTTTTAAAAACTATCACTATCTTAAAAACATAACAAAATACAAATGTTTAAAACTATCAATATATTTGATATCCAATTTATGATATCAAAATTTTCAAAACTATTAATAATTTTAATTAAATTAAATCAATATCGGTTTAGATTTAATAAATAAATATGAATTTAAAAAATTAAATTAAAAATATATTTTCATTCCACTTTTGTGTATATAAATAACCCTACTCATAACTCTGTTCATTTACTGCTCTCCTTCAATCTTTCGAGTTTGCTTAAAAAGTGTCAATTCTATCTCATTTCTATAGTATGACGGTAAGTAATCTTTTCAATTTCATTATATGTGTTTTGCTTAAAAATGTTAGTAATCTATTCCTCTAATTTCAATTCTATATTGAAAATCCTTTTTTATTAATCTTTTTAGATGGAAGTGATTAATCAGCTCAAACCATTCCAACGAGGATGGACAATTCGAGTTACTGTTATCCGCAAGTTCACGATACTCTCGCTCAAAAATAAAAAGGGAGAACCTCTTCGACTACTAAAGATGATTGTTACAGATAGAGAGGTTTGATCTATTGATATAATATCATGTGCATATCAAATTATATGACCTGCACTAAAAACTGTTTTAATGAGCATTATAGAATTGTTTGCGGAATTAAAATCATTAAATTAATATAAATCATGACATTAAATTTTAAGATTTTGACATAACCTTGCATTCTCCGAAAAATAATACGTGAGACATGCAGTAATTGATTTCCTAAAGAATAGTTTATTTTAAAGGCATATGAAATCATCTTTCTTTCATTTTTAAGCTTCAGCCTTTTTTAATTGAGAAACCTCAATACCTTGTGCTATCTGCTACTCTATTATTCTTATCCATAGATTAAATATTTAGTTAATTCAAAATTATAATTATAAAATTTAACTTCCACATTATTTTTAAATTTAATGATAACTAATTCATTTGTCATTGGTCCAGGGAATAAAAATTCAAGTGACATTATTCGACGAAATAATTGAGAAGTTCGGTGATAAATTTGAAAAGGGCAAAACATACCGAATTTGTGATGGTATCATTAGACCCGTCGATTTCAGATATCTCAATGTTCACCCAAATATTGAGATTACTTTATCTCAAAATAGTGAAGTAGAAGAAATTGAAGGAGAAACATTCCATATAAAGACCCAAGATGTGGTTACATTCGAATCTGTGCTTAGTGGAACCCATTTTAATACATTTATTGGTGAGTAATTATTTTTACATTGATGTGATTATATACACATTTTTTACATTGATGATCTCAAAATATATATATGAAGAATACACTAATATTCAAATGGGTGTACAGATATCTTGGGTGCAGTTGTCCAAGTGAAACCAATGATCACTCGAAAACTACACGATGGCAAATTTTCGAAGAAAAGAGATATTTTATTGATGGACGATAAGTAAGATCTATCTGTTATCATATTGAACTAATATTGGATTTATTTAATATTTATTTTTGTATTCTATTTACTTCCCTTATATTCAGATTCAATAAGCTGAAATTTTCATTGTGGGGAGATTTGGCTGAGTTCGAAGGACACTACATGGAACATAACATGAATGATAACTTCATAGTTTTCATTTCAAATGTGAAAGTTACAAAATTTGAAGGTCTTACATTTAATTCATGAAAATATTTTTATTATAAATTTGTAGTCATTCAAATAAATCATATTTGAAAACATTCATTTATGTAGATGAAATAAGTTTGTCTTCCACAAATATTACTGTCATCACAATAGATCCATCGGTGGAAGAAGTGGATGCATTAAAAGCCAGGCAAGTAATTCTAATAATATATTTTGAATTTAAAAATCCTGTGTATACGTATGAATATAAATATATATCAAACGTTTGATATTTTTTTGTTTGGAAACAAAATGATTGATGTAATTAGGATCCAACATTTGACACATGATCAAAAGTTTGAGGATATTCTCTATCCATCAATAAGATTTATAGAAGCCAAAGAAGTAATTTTAGAGGATATCATCAGAGGAAAAGTTAATGTCCAATATTGTGCATTTATTGGGAGAATAGTAAAGATATGGAATAAAGACTCTCCATGGTTTGAAAATTGCACTATATGCAATGAGAGAGTACATCCAAGAGGTTCCAGTTTAACAGCTCACTGTACTACATGTAAGAAAGAGACTACCTTTTCAAGAAAGTATGTACTGAAAATTGTTGTATCAGATGGTGATGAAGAGGTCTATGTGACTTTATTTGACAATGCTGAGTACTTAATTGGATGCAATGCAACAGAATATTTCAATGATCTAGAGGTAATAACTTAATATTAATCTATAAAATTCAAATACCTACTCTTTCTAATTATTATTTTTTTTCTCTTTATAATTATTTGTTTTCCAGGTTACTAAAAAAGAAAAAAGCAAATTTTATAAAAGATTGGTGTTGTCAGAAGATAAAAAGTATTTCTTCTTGGTGAAAATGGATAAAGGAGGAGAAAATGATCGCGCTCGAAAACAATTCATTGTTCAAGAAATTTGTCATGTTGCTTTAATGGCCAATAAGAGATCTATGAGAATTGCAGAAAAGGATGATTATGAGAATATCGATGATAAGAACAAACGCGTCAAAGTGATTGATAATGAATCGACGATCAATTGTTGATTTTATCTTTAGTTTAAATTAAGTTGTTTTTTTTTTCTTTCTAGATTTTAGATTTGAATAAATTAGGTAGTTGTTTAGATTCGGCACTATGATTGTTAGGTCTTTTTCTATTAATTGATTTAAGGTTTATGATAATTATTGACTTACTATTATATTTGATTTTTTTAGCAGTTGCATCAATAAATATAAATAAATTATATTAAAATTAAGTAATTGAGATTGTGAAGTTTACTTATATAAATCTGATTTAATTATATTAAAAATTAAAATTAATTAATTGAGATGGTGGATTGTACTTATATTGATCTAAGTTAATTATATTAAAATTAATAAATCTTATCTTATCATATTATCTTGGTGATATAAGAGGCTACAAATGTGTTGGATAGTTTAATTAAAAAACAAATTTGAAAGAGATCTATATTTAAAAATTAAAACTTCTACTAATATTAAATCCTAGGATTTGGTTAAAAAAAAAAGTAAGAATTTGTCAATATATATACGTTGTAATTTTATATATAATAATATAATTATAAAAAAAATCAAACAAGACTTTTCCACTTGAAATACCCTTATTGCATAGCTTGCAAAAGTGTTTCAGTTCATAATCAAAGTATTGCAATTTGTTTCAATTATATGAAAACGAGATACCCAAAAAAAAGTAGACATCCGCCAAATCGTTTTTTGTTTTTAGTTTGTTTTTACTTTTTTTTTTTTAATTTTTATTTTGTGTTATTATACTTTCGATGTGGTTTGTAATATCGTTCTATAAACATGAAAAAGGATTATTTAAAAAAGAAAAATTGAAAAATAACCATGCCTGATAAATTGTCCATCAAACCTAGCTGGCCGCCTAAAAGGAGGAGGTAGATGATAATTCTTTCTCCATTGTACGATTTACAAACCTATTTGAACGGAAAAGAGAAACCCATTTCAATCGTTTTTAATTATATACAAATTAATTAATTAATTGAGATTGAATTATAAAATTATAAATCTAAATTAATTATTTTAATTGAATTGAATTCAAATTTTATAATAATCTAATAATTTAACTATATATATATAACCCACATCTCTTGATTTTCTTTTAAATATTTTTGAAATTTTAATTTACCAAGCTTTTTTACCCTAATATCAATATAATAAAAATGAAATAAAATAGTGATATCAAATCAAAATTTTAAAACTCAATAAAATAATGATATAAAATATTTAAAAATACTTATAATTTTAATTAAATTAAATCAATATTTGAAATAGATGTATCTAACAAAATAATGATATCAAATTTTTAAAACTCATCAATTTTTTTTTATCAAATCAATATTTGAATTAAATAAGATAATAGATTTATCTAACAAAATAATGAAATCAATTTTTTTTACTAAATCAACGTTTGAATTAAATAATATAATAAATGTATCTAACAAAATAATGATATCAAAATGTTTAAAACTATTAACAAATATAACTAAATTAAATCAACATAAGAATTAAATAAGATAAACATTTACAACATGTTAATCTTGAACAATTCTTTGTTTCTCTCCGAAAAACGTTGAGCATGAGAATGAATAGAGATTAAAGAAGCTGAACCTTATCAATGTGGGGATGTGGGGAAATTGATCTCGCATTATTCGAAGCGCCACCAAAGTATCTCTGAATGTAAGATCATCCTCTGCATTAAAAGTCAATTACTTTTTTTTAATTAATTAATTAATTCTTCCGTTCCTTCATTAAAAAACCATAATAAGGTAAACTTGATTATTAATGTTGTGTTTTTTTTTCCAACTGCAACAATTCTTCATAGAATCTGTTCAAAATGGAACTATGGAAGGTTTTTTTCAAATTAATTTCCAATTGCCAGACACAACTCGAGCTTACTTTTTGTGGTAGTTTTTTCAAGTGAATTTTAGTTTGAGCCCAACTAAATACTGTTTTTATTTCTTTGCTTTTTATGATCTTAAAAAGAAAAATCAAACAGATTGCAATTTCTAATTGTAATCAAACTATAAAAAAAAATCTATCGTGTTTTTTTTATATTATAACTTATAAGTACCCGTTGCCCACCCCATTAAAAAACCTAACACTCTTTTTTGATTCTCTCTCGCCATTCTCTCTTTCTCTTATCCTTTCTGGTCGATTCTATTATCATTAAAATCTTATTGAAAAACATGTAAAACCTATTTGTGACCAATCTTCCAAACATGTAAACCAATAACCTATAATACAACATATTTTTCTGATAGCGATGACATTAAAATCTTTATGCAAAAACGAACATGTAAAAGTGTTCTATAAGATTTTAATGTCATCGCTATCGGAACAAACATGATGTATTTTAGAAAAAGTATCATGAGTAGAAAGCCGTGACAGAACCAGAACTTTATTATAGTCTATAAACGGTATACTCTTAAATTTTACAATTCTTTTTAATAATACATAGATCGATTTATATAGATTAATTTCTTAGTTATTATTTATATTATTTTTATAACACAATTGCTTTATTTAAATTGATATTTCATTAATTTAACCATTAAAAAAACGTTTGATATGATTGATTTATAAGACTTAAAACAATTTAAATATCGTTGCTAAAAAAACAATTTAAATATCAATTTTTTAATGGTTAAATGCGTATTTACTCGATTGTATTTAATTTTATTTTTGAAACTAAACACAATTTTTATATTAACTAAAAACTAAACACATAAATAAATATGTTGTATTTAATTTTATTACTGCATTACGTTAGTTTTTTTTAATCGTCATTTTTTTCTATATTGTTTTCCTTTAGTAGTTATCATCATTGTAGAAGTTATAAAACTTAAATGCAACGCAACTAAGATTATTGTTTACTAAAACAACCTCTTACTTATTATTTTAAAAAATATTTTTACTCTATGTGGTACTTAGTATTCATCATTTGAACCTTTTCATTTCATTTAAGTAAAATGATTTAACCTATCTTTCTCTCTTCTTTTAGCTTCTTTCTTTTTTTTTTTTCCCTCTTTTTGTCAAGCGATAAAACAATAATTTATTTACCCCTGCATGTTTGTTATTTTAGTACATGAACTTACATAAAAATATATTTTATAATTAATCCATAGGCAAGTAGAAACGTCCTTCATTGTGGAAAGCATAGAAGACAACAAGACTTTGACAACACATCAGTAAGTGGTCTCAATGTAGCTTTGAATTATTTCATTTTATTCATATCCTAAATCATTTTTAAGCTAATTATAAATATAGATTTCGAATGCATGACATGTAAAATAAGCACGTGTCTAAAATTTAGATAAACTAACCGACACAGTGGTATGATTTGTAATATATATTGATAACTTTTAATATGTACCATACTACATATTTCTTTTTTAATAAAATATTTTTTTACAAACCTTTAGTAAGGACAAATATGACTGATGGAAGAAGAAAAAAAACATACTCCATGCTCTCCCAAGAAGAAAGAAGAAGAAAAATAGATATGTCTTTGGAGGCTAGAAAAAGAAGACAATCCGGAGAAACCTGCAATCGTTCTACTAGAAGAAAGATCGATGGGAAAAAACTAACTGAGGAAATAGCAAATCAAATCCAAGGTAATACTCTATTAGTTCAAATTAGATTTTAAAATGCTTAAATACCAGTTTACATAAAAAAAACTAGATGGATAAATAATTAAAATGTTATAATGATTAACAGGAGAAAATATATATCAACCTTTTCATTCTCCAATTCATGAGTTGAAAAGAATGAAATCCTGCACATTTTGTAAGGCAGTAAGATTTGAGCATGAAACACCAACATTTTGTTGCTACAATGGTCAGGTAAATATTCTCACTAACCAAACTATGAATCACTATTTATAAACAATAATAATAATTAAATAAAACTATTGTCCAGGTATATCTTGCAGAAACTGTGATTCCTGCTGACCTACAATATATGTACACATCACAATCCGAAGAAGGGATTTTATTCAGAAAAAATATGAGAGCATATAATAGTATTTTCTCATTTACATCATTGGGTGTAAAATTAGATAAAAATCTAGCCTCATCAAACAAGGGAGTGTACACGTTTAGGGCACAAGGACAAATATATCACGATCTCCCAAGTCTACTTCCTGAAGAAAAGCCTATATTCTTCCAACTCTATTTTTATGATACAGCAAATGAAATACAAAATAGAATGGAAAGAATAAAAGATGCTGAATTGAGTGAATGTACTATTGAGAAGTTGAGGGAAATATTTAAAAATAATCCATATTCTCAATTTTTTAGAACCCTAAAAGATCTTCAGTCAATTGATGATGTACATATCCATATTGCAAGCAATGTACATGTTGATCAACGTGTATATAATAAGCCCGGAGTAGATCAAGTAGCTGCAATTTGGATTGAAGGAAACAATAACAATATACCATTTGAAAGACACATTATGGTTCATGCACATTCTGGAAAGCGACATAGGATACAACATTATTTCAGTTGCTATGATCCACTCCAATATCCTTTACTTCTACCGAATGGGGAGGCGGGCTGGCATCAAAATATTGAAAGGAATATGATACCAAATAATGGCAGTGGAAATGGGATGAACACAGGAGATGAAACAAGCGACATTTCACAGTTTACTAATGCTGAAGACATTATGATAAATGAAAATCAAGGTCCGTACCATCTACTATTTCTTTTTATTAAAAAAATTATTTTGTAAAATAATAAATCCATGTTAAGTGTTAATTACAATTGATAAATTATTTTATTTGATCCATATATATATACATCTTTTATAAGCAGGAATTACAAAAGCACGAACGAAGAAAGTTTCATGCAGAGAGTATTATTGTTATAAATTACAAATACGTGAAGGTTGTTCATCTATATTATTTAGAGCTGGAAGACTTTTCCAACAATATGTCGTTGACATGTATATAAAGCTTGAAACAACAAGACTAGATTTTTTTAAAACACAACAATCAAACATTCGATCTGAGCTGTATCAAGGGATAGTTGATACCGTAAATGCAGGAGAATCAAGAGGAGATAAAGTTGGAAAAAGAATAGTTCTTCCCTCATCGTTCATTGGAGGACCGAGAGATATGCGACGTCGGTATTTAGATGCCATGGCATTAGTACAACACTTTGGAAAGCCAGATCTTTTCATAACGATGACATGCAATCCAGAATGGCAAGAAATAAAAGAAGGTCTTCTAGAAGGTCAACATTCTCAAGATAGGCCAGATCTAACATCCAGAGTTTTTAGAGGAAAGTTAATGGATCTAAAAGAACAAATAGTGAAGAAAGAATTATTTGGAAAGGTTGCAGCATTTGTATATGTCATTGAATTTCAAAAACGAGGACTTCCACACATGCATATGTTGATTATTCTGCAAAATGGTTACAAGATCACCAATGCCGACCAATACGACAACTATGTCAATGCAGAAATTCCAGATAAACAAACAAATCCCACACTACATGATATTGTTGTAAAACATATGCTTCATGGACCATGTGGAGAAAAAAATAAAAACAGCCCTTGCATGATCAATGGTAAATGTAGATTTCATTATCCAAGACAATATTGCCATAAGACAATGCAAGGAAATGATTCATATCCAATTTATAGGAGAAGAGATGCTGGCATACAGGTATTTATGATTCATATTTCAAACATGGCTTTCAATTGAAAGTTAGTTTACTACATTTTTCTAACATATATTAGTTTTTAATTTTAATATATGTAGGTAATTGCAAGAAATACGACTTTTGATAATCGATGGGTGGTTCCTTATAACTCATATCTACTTCAAAGGTACAACTGCCATATAAATGTTGAAATATGTTCAGGATTGAAAGCCGTAAAATATTTGTACAAATATATTTACAAAGGGCATGATAGAGCAGCTGTTTATGTATCACAAGACCACGAGAGTAAGGAGATCAATGAAATAAAGGACTATCAAGATGCAAGATGGGTATCTGCACAAGAAGCTTTATGGAGAATATATGATTTTAGATTGAATGAAATATCACCTTCAGTGGTAAACTTGCAACTTCACCTTCCAAATAAGCAATTGGTTTCTTACTGGGAAAATGAAAATTTGAAAAAGCTAATTCAGTGGGATCATGTCTCCAAAACAATGTTGACTGAGTATTTTTATATGTGTCAAAATTATGAAAGTGCAAGAAAATATTTGTATAAGGAGTTTCCAGAATATTATGTGTGGGATAAACAACTACGAATGTGGAAGGAAAGGAAAAAAGGAGTAGTAATATCACGCATCGTCGGAGCAAATCCAAGCGAAGGAGAAAGGTACTACTTACGTTTATTACTAAATCATGTCAAAGGACCAACATCATTTGAGTCATTATTGAATGTCAATGGAATCAAAATGAACTCTTTTAAACAAGCAGCACAAGAAAGAGGGCTTTTAGAATCTGACCAAAGTGTGATAGAATGTTTAAATGAAGCAATGACATTTCAAATGGCATATGCATTTCGAAGACTTTTTTCAACGTTATTAGTGTATTGTGAACCGACAGATATCAGAAAATTGTGGGACGATTATTTTGAAACATTATCTGAAGATTATAGAAGAGGCGACAATCACAATATGGAATATCAAGTGCAATGTTGTATAAGAGATATTCAATTTTTCTTAGAGTCAATGGGAATGGAAATCAATAGATATGATTTACCCAAATTACAAGATCTCACAATGGATGAAAAAATGAGAAATACTAAAGAAGTATTACATGAAAAATCAATAGAAAATCCAGATGAAGATGTAGAAGCTTCAATGAAGTTGAATGAGAATCAAAAAAAGGCCTACAATATTATTATGGAAAAAATCATGAAAAATGAAAGTGGGGTATTTTTTATCGATGGGCCAGGAGGAACAGGAAAAACATTTCTATATCGTGCATTACTTGCTTCAGTAAGATTAAAAGGAATGATAGCAATTGCAACAGCAACATCAGGTGTCGCTGCATCAATCATGCCGGGTGGACGAACCGCTCATTCTAGATTTAATATTCCACTACAGGCCAATGAAACAACTGTATGTCATATATCAAAACAGAGTGCCAGAGCTGAGTTAATTAGACAAGCAAGACTCATTATTTGGGATGAAGCCCCAATGGCCAAAAAGATTATAATTGAAGCTGTTGACAGGACTTTTAGAGATATTATGGATAATACTGAACCATTTGGTGGAAAGGTATTTGTCTTCGGAGGAGATTTTCGACAAGTACTTCTGTTGTGCCGAAAGCAACAAGACAACAAACTGTTAATGAAAGTTTAGTAAAATCATACCTTTGGGACCAAATGGAAAAAATCCAATTGACAAAAAATATGAGAGCTCAAAATGACCAACGATTTGCAGATTACCTGTTAAATATTGGTGATGGTACTGAACCAACAGTGAATGAAAACTTCATTAGTCTTCCGAAGGAGATTATCATTAAAGGAGAAACTGATGAAGATGCAGTGTTGAAATTATTGAATATAGTTTTCCCAGATTTGGAAAAAAAAGCAAACTCAGCAGAATATATAATTGATAGGGCAATTTTATCGACAACCAATGAATATGCAGACCATATCAATGAGAAGATGATTCAACTTTTCCCTGGAAAATTAGAAGAGTTCATGAGTTTTGATGAAGCAATTGATGACACACATAATTACTACCAAGAAGATTTCCTTAATTCATTACTTCCAAACGGTGTTCCTCCTCACAAGTTGATCTTAAAAAAACCTATCCAATAATGGTTTTAAGAAATCTAGACCCAATGAATGGTATATGTAATTGCACTAGATTGGTATGTCGAGAATTTGTAAAAAAAACATCATTCATGCAGAGATTGCTACTGGACAACATGCAGGAAATCAAGTTTTCCTACCACACATGCCAATGAGCCCTGCAAATGATGAAGGATATCCATTCAAATTCAAAAGAAAGCAGTTCCCAATACGACTTTGTTTTGCCATGACAATTAATAAGGCTCAAGGACAGACAATACCTAATGTGGGAATTTATCTCCCTGAACATGTTTTTTCACATGGACAATTATATGTTGCACTCTCAAGAGGTACCTCAATGCAAACAACTAAAGTGTTGGTCAAATCAAATGATTATTTGACCAAAAACATTGTATATAAGGAGGTTTTGAGATTATAAATAAACATTTCAAAGTCTAATATTTATATCATATCACATATTAATTGTTGCATTTAAACTTCATTTTCTACAATGATGATTATTACCAAGTAATATATATATATATATATATATATATATATATATATATATATACACACACTATACTATTAAAAATAAAAAAATGTTGGGGTAGTATATATTAAAAATGATATAATATTTTAAATTGTAAGTGTACTTTTTCTTACAAAATTTAAGTGATATTAATGTATAAAATTAAGTGTTAAAAAGTTCTTTTTCTTGGTTTTGATTATGAATATTAATTAATATATTAAAATGAAAAACATAGAAAATAAAATATGCGTGCAACGCACGTGGTAAAAACTAGTATATAAAAGGCTGGATGTCTAAGAAACTTTTTTAGACAATCTTATCCCTTTAGACATTAATACCACGTTTTCATCTTCTTCTTTTTTATAAGACAAATCATCTCCTTCTTTGTATTCATGTTTTAAGTTTCAAGCCCTTTTATATTTTTTTTATTAAATAATAGTTTATTTTAATTATATTAATCAATTTTAACATTAATTATATTCATATTCTTTTAGAGAAATTAGACCTCTTTTTATATATACAAATTATACCTGAGTTGAAGAGTAATTAAACTACTTTTTAATACGATCAATAAGTTTTCGAATTTCATGATAGCTTTATAAAAAAATATTTCAGTCGAGATATAGAACTCTTAAAACAGGTAAAAAAAATTCAAATAAGTTTGTAAAAAGTTTTATCAAATTATATTAATATGGCTTATGCTAATAAACATATTAAGATATTAAATTAAATCCACAATGTTTATTTTTTTTCTCAATATAAAAATATAGATAATGAGATTAAAATTGTAAAAATAGTATAATTTTAAGAAAGATAAATTGAAAACTACAATTGTGTTATTGATATTAAAATATTTCAGTTATTGAAATAATTTTTCCCATATCTAATTTGTATTTTAAAAGATAATTGTATATTCTATCAATATTGATCTAAATCGTATAATTTCAATTTAAAAATTATATATTTTTCTAAGTCTCTCCATTATAAAAGTAAAACCAGCAAAACAAAAAGATTAAAAATTCCAACTTAAAAAACTAAATATCTTAAATATTATACATGAGAATTAGAATTAGAATAAGAACCCCAATAATAAAAATTAAAATAGGACTCTAAATTTTTATCTTTAATTTTTAATATAAAAAAGGGGTCCTAGAGAATATTTTTAAATTTTTTTTTTTTTTGAATAAAACTCTCAATGTATTCTTAAATAGATTAAATTAAAAGTGATTCTTAGAGAATCATTGTTCACTGGATATTAAATTGTTTTTAAACTACTTTTGATATTCTTTAACGTCTAAAGACAAATTGCAATAATTCAATTCATCATTAAACTCTTAATTAAATTTATTTCCTAAAGAATAACCGTTCACCATTTTTCTGAAATTGTTTTCTTTTACAACTTTTGATATTCTTTAACATAAAATTAGGTGCATTTACTATAATTTCAATACACCTGTCATTAAATTCTTATAATCAATTAGGTTTTGGTATTCTTAACCCCATTTAAATTTGTTGCCTATAAATTCTAATTTTTCATAGATGGAAATGGAAGAGGGGTTTGTTTTATTTTTTGAATAGAACGGAACATGTAAAGTTAGAATATGAAAAGTTTGAATGTTAAAGGTCTTTACATTTGTTAGTAATTAGTTTTAAATTTTTAAAGGATTTGAAACATAAATTATAAATAGGAAAATATAATTCTTGATATTTTAATTAACTTCATTTTTTTTAAGAAATTAAAATAACCTAAAAACTCTCCTTACATTTTTTAAAATTTACAAAGTTACGTCTTCATCAATTAATTATCAATTACTAATTAGTTTTTTTTATAAAAAAATTGCCTTGACCCATTAGATTCTCATAAACATTAGTTTTTTAAGATGAAAAAAAAGTTGGAAAGACGTTTCTTAATTTCTTCCCACGATAAAAGCTTGAAACCATTAATTATATAGCATTAAATTACATTTGTCAAAACATCAATGACAACCTTTTTAACTTAGAATGAATGAATTGTAACAAATTATTCGTATTGGAAAAAAAAACGTGTATCGTTCTGATTTCTCCCTTCACTATAAATAAACTTGCTTTTTGGAAAATTCATACTAAAAAAAACAAAACAGATCTTTCCACATGAGTGAGAAGCATGAAACACAATTCTTTTAGTAAACATTTTTTCTATTACTCTCTATTCTATGCATTGGAGTGATTTTTTCTATAACATTTTGATTTAGTTTTTCATCTGCTAGAGAAATTGAGTTTGTAATTTAGTCGTGCATGATCACAGTTTCTTTTTATGTTTTGCAGTGTTCATATCAGACATATCTCATTCGACTTTTCTTAGGTAAGATCTTTACATTTTTATATACTACGTATAAAAATGGCATCATGCCTCTTATCTATTTTCTATTGCAAATCACACTATTACAATTGTTTAATTATAATGTTTTATATAATTAAAAAATTTCATAGATTTTTTTAGAATCATGTGTTCAATGATAATTTTAAATTATTGAATGCAACTTTTACGATAAAGACCCAAAATCGTCAAACAACATCGACATTCAAGACACGACGACTATGATATTCAATGAGCCGACTCTAGCTCTTACCCCATGAAAGCTCTTTCTGTCCAACTCCTCTTACTACTTTAGTGGATCATTAATCTCTCACATTTGGAGTTGCTTTGTTAAATAAAATCTAAGGTAAATTCAATGTCGTTTTGATAGAATATAAACATATTAGATGAAAATTGTTTTTTTTTTAAGGAAATGTTAAGATTTTATTAGGGAGAGTGTTTGATTTGCTTTTTCTTTATTATACTTTAAGACGTTTTCAATTAATCATTTAATTATATGAAATTAAACTTAATTTTAATTGAAACAGTTGTGGTCATAGATTAAATCATTATAAGACAACGCAAAATAATTTTAGCTTGAAAAATTGGTAAATAAACAACATAAATTTTATTTTTAAAATAAATTATGTTGCCTTGACCAATTGTTTTGGAGAGAAGTAAAGTTATTTATATTTGTTCCAAATATATTACAGAATATAATGAAAAAATAAAAAGAAATAGAGCTTTATTTTTTTATTAAATTTTGATATAAATTATACATTTAAATAGAAAGATAATTATAACATGTTAAATTATACAAATTAACATTTTCAATGAAAATAAATATAAGTATACTTAATTCAATAAAATTATGAAATTGACACAATAAATAATTCAATTTGTGATTTTTTTTTTAAATTTTCAAATATAAACCATCACAATATTAATAATGAAATAATAAAAATATAAAATCAAGGGATGATATTGCCATTGGTATTTTTAAATTTAAAATTGTTTATTATTATAATTTAAACGCATCAAATTTCTTGAAATATGGTTTTACAAACCTTGATATGATCAACAAATCAGTTGGATCTATTGCGGCACCAGTCAATTGGAAGATTAGAGATTGATGTGGGTTATATCACTACAACAAACAAACACCCTAAAGAAAGGCAAAGGAAATGATAATTTCAAATTTCTTCATGTTTATGATTTATGATGTTTTTTAAAAATAAATTCATGAGGTTTTAAAAAATAATATAATGTATGAATTAAGTTTAAAATAATTCATAAAAAAAATATCCTCATTTAAATGTAATAATTTAATTACTCATTGTGTGGTTCATCTATAGTATTAGTTTGATGTTAATTAATTAAATTATAGTTCTTGAGAGTGAACACGTTCTTTTAGATAATAATAGAATGAACAAATTAATCTTTTTAACACTTCATTGAAAAAGTATTTAAAAAATGTTACTGTACTTAGTTAATATATGAAAAATAGACAAATATTTAAGAACTAAGTTTTTACATTTTTTAAAAGAGTTCTTAAATTAAAAATTTAAATATGTAAAAAATGTTACTAATGTTTAAAAAAAAAGTGCAATCAACATGATGCTTTTAATTGGATTAAATTATTTTATAATAAATGCATCAATTTATTTATTTAAACATATAATAAAAACTCAACATGTTAAATAATATATAATTTTTAATTTAAATAGGATTAAATCTAAATATTTTAACTCACTTTTAAAGAATTAATTAAGAAATTCACCCATGACACATATTTGACGTATGCAACCTTATAAATTTGACTTGATATTATTTTTAATCTTAAAAACCCAAACAATTACTTAATTTCATTTAAAACAATTTTTAACACATCAAAATATAATAAATTGAATTTTTTACGTGCAACGCACGTCGTAAAAATCTAGTTTAAAAAAAAAGGTGTTATCCACTAAAGTTTAGAGAAGTTTATAAAGAGTGGTAATTGGTTTAAAATGTTTTAAATGAAATAGATATTAAAAAAAATGGTCAGCGTTCCAATCCAATTATCAAAAAATTGTAAATATATATTTAAAACTCTTTTTGATATTCCTTTGGAAAAAAAACTTTTGATATATATTTATAATGAAAATTTTAAATCAATTAAATATTTTGTCATCTAATCATATGTGGCTTATTTTTGGATGCCTCTCTATCTAACATAATGTTATTTGATTAAATAAAAAGAAAAACATACAAACAAAGATTTTCTCATTGAAAATAAAAAAGAAACTTCTTCTCAAGTGACGAAAATTTTCTCATTCTTATAATAAAGATTGATAAATTCAATATAAGTCTAAAATTCACTACTATTCTCAAAATGTTAAAATCATATAAGTTTTATTTTTCTTTCAGATATTACATCAAAGTCACCATCATCATATGGCTCGCGGCCTAAAGGCCTACTGACTCGGCTCGGGCTCGGCCGAGCTCTACTGAAGTCAACGTTTGCGGCAGGCTCGGCTCACTCTTTAATTGTTTGGATTGGATATGAGCCTCCCTTTTTTTTGAGCAGCGGCTCGTGGCCGCTCGTTTGAGCCTCCATAGGGCCGATCCAACAGCCGGCTGAACTCTACCAAATAAAGCTCGTAATATTTATTTATTATTTAAATAAAATTTTATATTATTACTATTTTTTAAATTTAAGATAAAAAATTCTATTATAACTTAACATATGCAAGGAGTGTTTTATCGGATGCAAAGAGTAAAATGCATCCTCATACAGTTGAAGCATTAGTGTGCTTAAAAAATTGGGAGCTAGCAAAAAAAAGAATGCATGAATAAGAAAATATTGAAAAGTCAACTGAAGAGTTTGAGACATTCATTTCACCAACGTCGGCTAAAGAATGTGATTCTCCCGAAGAATAATTTATTCATTTCATGTAATTTTTTTAAGTTGAGAAAAATGCATATGATTGACAAATAAGTGAGTGTCAACCTAGTTGGGATGTACTTATATTGTAGTGATGCACTTTATTCTCAAATATTCATGTATGAAATAATTAATAAAAATATATATTTTTTAAAGTTGATACTTTTGTGTAATTACTAAATTAGATAAAATAAAATAGTTAAATTATTTAACGGATAAAATTGTTATTTAAAATAATAAGTTTAATATGTTAATTTTGCTATCACTTGATTTTTTTCAAAAAAAGTGATTCGAAAGTACACTATTGGTTGTTGAGAAAATATAATACAAAAATAAACTTATATGATAGGCCAAGCTCGGCTCGCTCCAACGAGCCAGGCCCAAGCTCGGCTCGATGAGCCTAGCCCATGAGCCGAGCCGCGAGCCTTAACATTTTGGATTGGGCCGAGCCGGCTCGGCTCGACCAAAAGCAAAAGCTCGTTGGGCTCGAGCCCGAGCCGAGCCGAGCCTTCTAATGTTTGGGCCGAGCCGGCTCGGCTCGGCCCATTGATGATGGTGACATCAAAGTGTGGGGGGAGACCCGAACCTTCAACCTTAAAGGAAGATAATAACTATCTAACCAATTAAACTATACTCATATTGGCAAATCGTATAAGTTTTAAATTATAAATAGGAAAGGGATGATATCTACTTTAAGTTGATTTCACCAACTATGCCATAAAATTTACCAAGATGTTCACAAATTTTTGTTTAGAAAGGCTCAATTTGTGAGCATGTTCATAATAATTTTTAGAAGTGTTTAAAAATATAGTTTTAATAACCATTAAAAAACACGTATAGAAATTATCCCAAACTGATATTTTAAATGGCAGTTTTTAAATATTATTACTCTTTTCCCATAACATATTTGATATTTTACATAAATACAATCACCAAATCTATACTTCTTTTGTTTGCAACAAAATTTACTCTCGCTCTTAACAAGTTATTAAATGATAAAAATTCAGAACAAACGGAGGCATATGATATCCAATTAAAAATCCATAGGTGACCTACCTGAAATCACCCGCACGTTAAGATATCAAAACCTCTGTTTTCTTCTTTCTTATCTTTTCTTTCAGTATACCTTGCTATGGCTTGGGCTTGAAAGATAACCAGGCAAAGGACTGACACGTGGCGATCGTAGAGGAACTTCGTTCAGCTGCATCCCGTTACTATCGTAATAAATTACACCCGAGAAATCCAACGGCTGACATTTATCGCCCATCAAGATCGTCTTTTGCCAGACCCCGCCATCTCCCCACTCATCTTTCTTGGTCTTCTTCTTCATTTTATTCTTCTGAATCAGCTTCATCGTCGAGCTGCTTATGTTTTTTATCAGCCGCTTAGGGCAAAACAGCATCGGCGGCGGCGGCGGCGATCGCAGCTTCCTTGACGCTTTAATTGCTTGCTTAGCGCAGAGAGCCAGCACAGCCGCTATCGACTCGAGAAAGGTCGCCGCGGCTCGCTTTGGCGCCGCCATGATTGAGCCGCGGTCTGGCTCTGGAGTGGCGTTGTCCATGACTATGAGAAACTGAAAGTTTTTGATAGATGATGAAGATTTGGAAATGGAGGAATTTGATTTTGATATTTGGTGTTTTTATTTATAATAATGGAGTCTGCGTCAGAATATTTTATATAAGAAACGACGGCGTGTAACTCAAGTAGTTGAACCGATTGTTTTTAAGTTGTTTTGCAGCGTTCAACTATAAACTATATAGTATTTAATATAAATAAATATATTTTATATCCGCGAGTGTTTAGGTCTGTCTATACCGATCTCAACTAATCTTATGAAACAACTACTTAACATTGAGTTTGTAATATGGATTAGAAAGCTCGTAAGATTATATACTAAATACATGACTACAAATAGAGTTCGTATTAGTTAGATTATTTAATTGCTATGTTAAGTTATGATTGATTTATATATTACTAGTTGAAATAATGTGTATTACACGTGATCATGAATCATATTTTACATTAAATTCATGAAAAGAAGAAGGTTTCGACATTTATTCAATTTCAATACTTGAAGATAGAAATAGTTTTATCCTATCATTATCATTGGTGTAATTTTTATTAATTATTTGTAATAAATATAAAAATTAAAATTCTACATTGGATTATGTGTTTTAGGGGAAATTAGAATGTCAAAGTTAGTATAGGTATTAATGATCAAATTAAGGGTAAAAATGAAATGAAAAGATAACTTATTCCTACCATTAATATATTCAGATAAGATAATCTGAAAAGAAAATTAATGAGAATATTTTTAGTGGGGAATAAAAATAAGATAATTATAAAAACGAAAAGGGGATGTTTTTGCCTTATTCATCAACTTTCCAAAGAAAATTTTTAGTGGGTCAGAATTTATTATTATATGGTGATTGAACAATATGTATAGTTATGGATGGTTGAAAACTTTAATATGTCAATTTAATATTTGATTGGTTGAGAGTTTCAAACTAGTTTTTAGTCGAGTGGGTCACCTTATTTATTTATTTTTAATTCAAGAGCCATGAGCCCCTTGATACTGTCTATATATTTTGACCTTCCATGATTTGATATCGTATTTATCTTCAAATAAAATATAAGGCAATTTCAGAAGTTTCTATGATAAAATATATAATCAAATAGATGATTTAAAGTACTTATAAAAAAAATAAAAAATAAAAATTTAACATGTTAAAACTGTTTTCTATTTAAATAAGATACATATAAACATTAATTATTATTGAGAAGACTAATAGTTTTATGATAATATATTCATAAATTACATAGAAATAGAAATAATAAATATATTGATTTGATTAAGTGTAAGATTTGTTAAGTCTGTGTTTATATTGTTTATATATTAAAAGATTTGTTAAGTTTGAATTGGTGTAAAATAAAAAAAATGTTAAAAGATGATGATTGTACATAACCTATAAACTGGGGTATAAATATGGAAGAAAAATTCGGGTTAAATTTGAGTGGCTTTTTATTTTTGCTATGTGTTTGAATTGCGTGGGTGGATGATTTTATTCCATTTATTTTGGGTGAAAATCATGGTGGATTTCCATTTTCCAATTTTCCACTAAACGTAGATAATAAAATGACACGTGACACTCACGGAATGTTGGGGTTTGCAAAACTACAGTTGAGAAGTCAACGAAGGAAGCGTGCTAACTTTGGGTGTAAACTCATGGGATTCGAACGTTGACTCAGGATGCAACTTGGCATTTTTTGTGTTCCACATCATCTCCGACCCCACCACTTTTATTCTTTATTCCATCTAAGAAAACATACAAATAAAACAACACAATAACCCGTGCATCGCTCAAATAATTAGATACTTAAAGGTTGAGTTATCTCACCTTAAATTTAATCTAATATTTAAAAATTAACACAATAAAAACTTTATTGAATCTTGCGAAAAAAAATATATTTTATATTTTGTAGATAATACATAAGAGATTAAATTTATTTGAGACTCAAGAGTTAAATTGAGTTTGTTAATATACGGGTATAGTCTTGAGTTCAAATCCCTTCCCACTTTCTCCTCATTTATCGATGATTCACATTAATGGATCTTGTACAACTTAATTTTTTTAGACATATTACTTTAGATAAATATAAAAATATACTTATATATCACATAAATAATAGACGGTATCCAGTTATTTAGATAAAATTAGTATTATCATTATCAAACTTATTCAAAAGTATTATTATAACATTAAAAAATGTATAAATATGTTGATAGGATTATGTAAAATCAAATGAGACCGCTACCAAGTAGTGGACACAATACTAAAAACTCTTAAAAACAACAATCAACAATACAATGTTCTTTTTAAAAATACAACGTTTGAGACTGCACGATCAAACCTTTGATTGATTTTAAATTATTAAAATAGCTCTAAGAGAAATAATCATATCTATATATAAGACATTAATCAACATAATTCAAATCTCTAAATTAATAAAGATTAGGGCCGATCCTAAAATAATAAGGACTCGGTGCGATTATATAGTTGTTGGCCCTTTATCATAACCTTTAAATAACAAATAAAAAAATAGTATAAAAAATATAACAAAATAAATCTTCTAACATCATTAAATTTGAACTATGGCCAGAAGATTTGGGTAAATAAGGGAATAAAGCAAGTCACTATGTCACAAATTACTTTAATCATAATTTCTCATTTGTATATATTTAATATTATATAATGACTCATCCTAGATTTGAGGCCTACAACGTTCGGGGGCTCTATTCCGTCGCACCAATTAAACCATACCAACAACGACCCTCATAAAGATAAAAGGCAAATGCCTGACTACATGACTGAACTTTTTTTCTTTTTAAAATTTTGAAGAAAATTGAATTGTCCCCTATAATATTTTATCTTTTCATAACACCTAAAAGTATATGTGAGCCAATAAATTCATACTCATAATATTGGCGATGGAAAATGAGTATAATCCAATCATATTCATATAGCTTGTTTGGTCAGGTCGGGCAGGGCCCTTTCATTTGCTTGCCTTCTTATTAAAAGTCAGCAAAGCATAATTAGGTCAGCTCTTTGCCCTATCTCCAATTGTCACTGTCTCTATAAATGCAGCGAGCGTATTAAACCATATTCCAACTTCTTGAATGCATAAAATTCAATAAGAAAGAAAGTCAATTTTCTCATTTGTTGCTCTCATCAATCAAGCAATTAGTTAATTAATTAATTCAAAACCAAATTAGATTGACAACAGATAAATATATTATTGGCTCTATCTTTCATCTAAAGGCCGGCAAATGGCCGTTTCTAATTCTTACTCACGAACACTCAGATTTCAACTTCAATTTTCCTTTTTTTTTTCAATTGGAAAAGTCAATTGGAAAGGATACAATAATTCAGGTGCTATGACAATTATTTAGATAAATTTCATTGGGTAGTAGATAAATTATTATATTTTCAAATAGTTTTTAGAATCGTTGCCTCAATTATACAGTGGTAATTGTAAATTTAGTAAATGTCGTATAGAGTAATTGCACAATAAATATTTTCAAAAAGTGAATATCAGAGACTAAAGACAATTAATGTCATTTAAAGTTTTACTTATTGGTGAATGGAATATTATTAAAGTTGTATGATCGAAGTTCCACATCGATAATTCACAAGTGAGCAATATTTATTTATAATTGAACAAAAATTCCCCCATCAATTACTAACGAGGGAGAACATCTGACTGCTAAGATTTTTCCATAATCTCAAACAACCGTAATAGAATTTTTTTTTAGGGTATATAAATAATTAAATTAAATTTAGCCCATAAAATATAAAAAAAATTAATCTATAATATGATATTAGAGTGGTTGGCCATGCATTTAAATTTATGAGATTATATTTTCTCGGGTTAATTTCATATTAGACCATAATAAATAGGTATAATAGCATTAATGCTTATATGTTTTATAAATTAGCAAACTTACCCACTTTAACTCCACGCGCCGTTTAAGGGAACAATGAAAAGACGTTTTCTGCCCTCTATTTATTATGGTATACGACATTTAAGGAAAGGGCGTGATGGTAATTGTTCAAAACGGAAAACATGGGATCACCGCCATTTATGGTGTTTTTTGGACAAAATTGATATTAAAAAAACACAACCGGTTAGTGAATAAATGTGAATTAATGTGGATATTCTTGATAATATTTCTATTTTCTCTTTATTTAGTAAATTCAACGCGATTGAGCTTGGTAATTATTGAGATATATGATTAAATTTACCCTCATCCATTAATTTAAGCTTTTGGGTATAATGAGTGATTTAACATATTTAATATGATATCAAAGCATGAGGTACTGGGTTCGAACCCCTATGATGACGTTTCATCCCTATTTATATTCCACATGTTTGAGTCTTGTGTTTAGGGTTTAGGCTTTAGGGTTTAGTCCACCTGTGAGAGAGAATGTTGAGATACATGATTAAATTTATCTTTATCTATTGACTTAAACTTTTAGGTATAGTGAGTGATTTAACATATTTAATAGAATTTAACAAAATATTTTTTCCACATTCACGAATTAGAAATTCAAACTTTGAACTATAATGTAACTACCAAATAAAAATATGAAATTAAGTTGATTACCTTTCGAGCTGGCTACCTATGGGCTCGCATAGCATTGTTAGGCCGCGATAAGTTTTCTGGGCCCAAACCATAACGGGCTCTCGTCGCGACGTTGGGCTTCAAATTGTCTATGACCTATTCTGCTGGTCACGAACAAACGTATTAGAAAAACAAAAGAACAAACATATTAGAATAAGGGAATTTTATCATGTCTACCCCAAATTTAAGGTGTTATAAAAAATACCTCCTCTCCCACTAACTTTAATTGGCTAGCCTCCATGTGTAAAATTAAGGGTAATTTTGATAACTTCTATATACATGGGGTAAATTTGAAAACTAGTTTTTTTAATGGGGTAGTTATGAAAATTCCCCTAGAATAAGGGTGAAAAATCAAAATAGCCACTTTTTGAGGTTAAAGTTAATAAATATCCACCTTTTGATAAATTTAAAGGGTAGCCACTTTTTACTATTTGATTTTTTAAAATACTAAAATTGCCCTTTTCGTATATAGTCTGACACTTCCTGACATTTTGAAACGTCTGTATAGTACTGATTTTTTCTCTTCCAATGCAATTTTCTTTTATGATATTTCTGACATTTTTTCTTCTCCCAGTTCTAACATCCTCTTCCCTCACTTTGTGTAATATCTAACGAAGAAAACTCTATATATTTCATATATGATGATTATAATAAACTTATATTTTGTATGTGAATTTTTGTTTTTTATTTTTCGATTGATGAATTAACTAAGGATTTTCTTCTTCTTCATATACATAATTTGTTTTCTTCGTATATACGAAATTAACTAAAAATTATTTTTAAGTTTTCATTGTTTTCATCACTTTTATCTAAATGTCCGTCGTTAATGACATTGTTATATCTGTAAATTTGAAGTTCGATATCTCCATTTAGATCGACTTTTAACTCCTTAAATTTAACACATACATCCTGATAAAATAAATAAATTAAAACACATATCTCTCACATTTTAGATATATATAATTGACTTTGTTAATTACTTTTCTCGGTAATAATCAGATATCAGGAGCACTTACCATCTTCAACAGGTGAAAATCAACGCCAACCGTCCGATTCAATAAATTAAACAGTGTACGGTGAAGATGATAAAGAGTAGGACAGCTAGGGTAGGGCACATCGTCGTGGAAATCGTCTGTAACTTCTATAAAATCCACTACCACCTCTCCCCCTTACCCAAATCGAACAAATAAAAGAGAAAGATCAGATCACGCTCGAGCTCGTGCTCTCAGCTTGCCATGGCTAAGCCCCGCAAGCCTAAAAACTCTGAAGAAACGAAGCCTGAAAACAATTCTGGACCTCTAATTCGTCACCAGAAACTTTGTCTTTCAATCGACATTGACCATCGTCGAATTTACGGGTTTGTTTCAGCTCTCATTCATCGAATCTTTGTTTTTTTGTTGTTGTTTTAGTTCGATTTAGTTTTGACTGGTTTTGAGTTACGGATTTTTGTTTTTGTTTTAGGTTTACTGAATTGGAAATCGCGGTTCCAGATATTGGTTTCGTAGGGTTGCACGCTGAGAATCTTGGGATTGTTAGTGTTTCAGTGGATGGTGATCTTACTGAATTTGAGTATTATCCGAGAAATCAACATTTGGAAAATGAAAAGAGTTTTGAAACGGTTTCGTCTCCTACTTCAGCTGCTGATGCTGCGGGGTCTGTTTATCTGTCTTCAATTGAGAAAGAACTCGTTCCTAATTTGTTGATTAATTGCTGTAAGGCTTTCAAGAATGGGAATGAGCCGCTTGAACAGCCGTTTCTTGAAAATGGAGCTCAACTTTCAGGCGAGGACAAAGACAAAGATGTAGAGAAAGACATAGACATAGACAAAGACAAAGACAAAGATAACAACAGAGAGGTTTGTAATTGGACTGAAATTTTAGTGATGGTAATCATTTCCGGCGATGATATAGACTAGAAATTCCGCTACATTTTAAGAACTTTTTAAACTGTGTTTTATTTGTATAAGCTCGTAATCTTAGTTGGTCTCGTGAGTTCTCTTATTGGTAACGTGGTTTTTTTAAGTCTTGATCATGTCTTACTTAACTTGAATTGCTGGTGTGCATACTTGTAGTTAGGTGGCGAACTTGGTTTTTATTTTTTATTTTTTATTTTTGTATAGATATGTCTTCTTGGTTTTGTGGGTATTTTTTTTATGTCTCTTTATTTGTATCTTCTTTCATTATTTCTATGAAATGGGTTTTTTGGCCGTTGTCTTAAAAAAAAACTGCTATTTTTTTTGTGAGGTTTATTATTTCTTTTGTGGCTTTTCTCATATAGGTTAATGTTGGATGCAGAATATAAGGTTGGTTCGGATTGAATACTGGGTTGAGAAATCGGAGGCTGGTATTCACTTTAATAATCATATGGCGTTCACTGATAACCAGATAAGACGTGCACGATGCTGGTTTCCTTGTATGGATGATGGTTTGCAACGGTGTAGGTAATAATGTTGATTCTACTTCTACCCAGTGATCGTGTCAATTTTGGTCATTCACAATATCTAAAATGCTCATTGTTATCATATTGTATTTTGTGTACAGATATGACTTGGAGTTTACTGTGTCTCAAGATCTTGTGGCTGTCAGTAATGGAAGTTTATTATATCAGGTGAGATTTACTCTGCAATTAGATGTTTGTTTATCAACTCTAGGATTTTGTTAAGCATTCTTGTTAAGGAGAGACTTGC
This sequence comes from Gynostemma pentaphyllum, assembly GCA_028015215.1. Lineage (NCBI taxonomy): Eukaryota > Viridiplantae > Streptophyta > Magnoliopsida > Cucurbitales > Cucurbitaceae > Gynostemma > Gynostemma pentaphyllum. The sequence goes on along the minus strand of CM051346.1, from coordinate 48,989,401 downwards.
ACAAAATTTATATTTCCGTGATGTGTATTTGAGGTGATTGTACAATGATTGATTGAATGCCTATCATATCGACATGATCGACATTTATTCTGTTCTGTTCTCCATTATCTGTATTAGGATTATCCTTTCATCCTAGACATTTAAATTCGTTAATTTAACTCTTAAATTGTTTAAGTTGCACCTCTAGTTTTAATCTCTTTGCTTAAACTATTGTTTAATCAATTTGTGTTGGGATGATCACCGTATGTAGTAAATTGATGAGTCTAGAATGAGGAAACGATCAATGTCCATGACCACTCTAGCAGTGTGGTAGATTGAAAACAATGGAGTATGCTTTTGGGTGTACTGAAAATGAAGAGCATAAAATTAGTTTTTGAAATATAATTGTCTAAAACCAGGTTATCTAGCTTTCATCTAAGTATGTTTTTGTCCGGGCTCTTGTTGATTAGGATTCACATATCTGCTATAAGTTTGTGAGTTTTATGGTTTTTATCAAAGATTGCCCATGTATTAAAATTGATTATTAGAGTCTATAGATTTTAATGTATTTGAAACTGACAATGGTGCTCACTCTCGTAAGTTTTCTATCTTGAATATGCTTACGTTTGGGGAATCTTCCATGCTTCATGGCAAATGTGAAGGTTTTTAGAGTCTATTCTCAAATTAAGTATTTCTCACACGTCCACCTTAGCTTCTTTGTCGTACATCACCTTGCGACTATACAAACCGGGGCTCGATCTCGGTAGGTTCCTATACTGCGGGGATAGCTCAGCTGGGAGAGCATCAGATTGAAGATCTGAAGGCCGCGTGTTCAATCCACGCTCACCGCACGTATCTCTGGGATCGTAGACTCCGTATTTTTTGTCTTATAATTGAAGCAGTTCTTTTTTGAACCTGTTAATTTTAATTATTAAAGCTTATCACTCTTCAAACATCAATGGAAAGTTTGTTTCTCATAAAAAAATGATTAAAAACTAAGATAATGGCCTTACTCTCATTATTTCATATATCGCTTTAAATCTTGTTTTTTTCCTTACTACATTGTGCTGGAATTTAAAATATACATTTATAGTCCAATTCGAAATGAAAAAAATGTTTGAACTTTGAACCATCTTGCTTCTTACCTTCCCCCCATCTCTCACCAGCTTTTTATAACTTTGATCAAGGCAAAACCATACTGAATTCTCTTTAGTTGATATTAGATGCTGTATGTTAATAGAAAAAAATTTGAATCTGTATGGTAGCATTTCTTTTGACTGACTTAGGAGAAAGCTCATTGCTCTACAACTGTTTATAAACAATGAATCTCTTGGTAGCATTTCTTTTGACTGACTTAGGAGAAAGCTCATTGCTCTACAACTATTTATAAACAATGAATCTATTGAAATTATCAACCTAGTGGGGAAGGATGTCATTTATGTTAAAGCTTCCTATCAATAACACCCACAAATTAGGTGTCTTATTTTTTTAGAATGGTTTGAACTACATGGTTTCATTAGGCTTGCATTTTTTCCTTTCAAACAATTGTATTATGCTGTCACATGTCACTTTTTTTTTGTAACCTCTGTGGTCGAATTTCATCCCTTTTACTATAGAAGACCTGCGTGCCCAAACTTCCATTGAATTAATGGGCACGTTATTTCCCAAGCCAGTAACCTAGGCATGTTATTTCCTAAGCTGAATCAATTGGTCTGCCCCTCAAAGCCACATGTTAAACTGAAATCACTCTTATCGATATCGTGTCTCTCACAATCTTTGTATTGGGTGTGTTTTTAGTTGCAGACTTTCTAATATGGTTGTTTTGATTAGAAAATAAAATATTTTTGGACTCTGGCATCTGGTGGTTATTGAATAGTCTAAGATTAGGTTCCCAACAATGTCTTTATACCTGAATTGGTGTTTACGATGTTATGGAAGTGAGGAGAGTGTGCTACACTTTTTAATACGAAGTGTTTTCCTTTGGTGCCATCTGGTTCTTTTCGAGGTCGGTATCCCATTTTGATCTTGATTTTTTGTGGCCAAAGGTTTTTAAAAAGATACTTCAGTTCTTTGGGGGAATCCATTTTTGCTATAGTTGAGTTAAATGTGAATTTTAGGGTGGGTGGCAGATCTTGGACATACCTTACCAGACTCTTTTGTAATAGGACTTGTTTTGTGGATACTACAATCGGACCAATGTTATGTACTTCCTCAAAAAAGGCATTTGGCTGTTCCAATTATGCTCTCTGAAGGTACTCTCAGAGGCATGAAGAGGCCAGATCCAAAATATGATCTTTTGTACACTGGTCTTCCATGGGCTAGACCGATCCCTAAAGTTTAACTTTGGTCTTTTCAGCCTCCTACTGTACTGTTACTTTATCTTGTAAAGGTGGTTTGAGGATGTTATTTTTGGGTGTGGATTTACTTTTAAGAAGAGGATAAGGAACAGGACTGGCTCATGTTTCATGCCAAATCCTTATATGGCATGTATTTGATCTAGCTGAACTGGCGGAAAATGTGTAATTTTCTATTAATATCTCTAATGTGCTTCATTTGCAAGCCTCAATTATTAGTGCAGGATAGTTTATGTTACATTTATATATGGTTACCTTTTAGAATTAAGGAGAAAATTGTGGAACTAGGATATTACGGCTGCAACTGGTGAATAATCAATGTAATTAACATGAAAATGAGCTGTATGCATGTGTACTATTTGTCCTTGGACTGACTGTGATGTGGAATGTTTTAGTTGGTGCTTGTCTGAGCGAGATATTAATATTTCTAATCCCCTCTAATAAAATCTTAAAATTCAAAGCATATGATAGTTAAATGTAGTACTTGTTTTCTGCATTGCATGTTCTTAACTCGTAACTCATACATTTTCTTGCCTCTGCATCCTTATTTCTTAATTGCATTTCTTAGGCAGAAGAAATCTAAAGTTATAGTGTGTTCTATCAAAATTTAATCTGTGTATTGTCTTCTTATCATGTTGGCATTATTTGTTTTTGAATGTTTTGACTTTCCACATCATCAATGCCTCCAGGTTTTGAGTAAGGACAATCCTCCCCGAAAAACCTATGTGTATCACTTAGACGTTCCTGTCAATGCACAGTGGATATCACTTGCCGTTGGACCATTTGAAATCGTTGCTGACCACCAGATTGGTTTTATATCACACATGTGTTTCCCAGATAATTTATTTAAGCTTAAGCATACGGTGGATTTTTTCCATAGTGCATTCAGGTTTGTTTATCAGTTCTCTGAATACTGCAGTTAAGATTACAATGCATAATATTGATGTCTTTAACTAAAAATTATTTCTTACTTTATAATTTACTTCACATAGCTGTTACAAAGACTACCTGTCGATGGACTTCCCATTTGGATCGTACAAGCAAATTTTCATAGAGCCCGAGATGGCAGTATCATCAGCATGTTTGGGAGTTTCCATGTGTATATTTAGTTCTCATCTTTTGTTTGATGAGAAAATCATTGATCAGGTTTGTTTATTCATGGAGCTTTCATTTCCAACTTTATCTATTGTAGGTGAATCTCCGGTTTCACAGATATGCTTGGATAGATCATTTAGTTTTTGTTGTGTGTATCTATGTGGGAAATGCATCGGTATAGCCCTTGCTTGCAGTTCTCAGACACTTAATGAATAACCTATGAAGCACGAACACTTCTACTTAGTCAAGGTGACAGCATAACATGTGTGGATCACCCCTTTCATTTTTTTTCTTCCAATTCACGATTTTCTAGGCCAGGAACATGTGAATTGGATTGTGCCATTTATTACTAGCTATTACTTTGCGAATTGGTTGTATCTACACTTACAATATCTACACTTGCAATATCAAATCAATTGGCTCATAGAGGAACAATACAATCTTTGACGTCAATTTAAAAAGGTGTTAAAACTAAATTAAAGGGTTGTTTACCGATTGTCCAGGCTATCAATATGATTTTAGAGCTTGAGTTTTGTCTGGTATGCGCCCATCTGGCTAACCATCAATATTTTATGGCAAGGTGTGTGGACTACAGTGTAGTGCACACCTCAGTGGTTTAGATTGGAAGCCATAACTTGAATGTTATAATCTTGTATGGTTTACTTCTCCAATAATTACGTGGATTGATCAATTTTTGTCATCACAGACAATAGACACGAGGATCAAACTTTCTTATGCTCTTGCAAGGCAGTGGTTTGGCATATATATTACACCTGAGGCCCCAAATGATGGTAGGTGATTGGGCCACATTTTTTCATTGTTATTTAAGTTTTTGTCATTTTTGGTCATTGATTCTGCTTTAACGTTAAGATAAGTTCGGTTTCTCTGATTGGCATGCGTGTAATTCTTGTTGCTAGAGTGGTTGTTGGATGGTCTCGCTGGATTTTTGACTGATTTATTCATTAAGAAGAACTTGGGAAACAATGAGGCACGCTATCAGAGATACAAGGTTTGCTTTACTGCATTCTTATGTGCACTTATTTTGTGTGCTTTTCTTCATTCCTTCACTACTGTTCTACACTTCTACTTGAGGGTTGAAGTGACTTTGCTGGATGTTTGTCATGAAATAGAAGTTTTACCACTGTTAGCATCACCTCAGCACAAGGACCTAAAGCATTAAAAATATATGACAACTATTTGATTCTAGTTGCTAAATGGGTAAAGCATTTTTTTGTCCTTTTTAAAAATAAAAAACGACCCATTTAGCAACTAGAACATGTAGCTGTCTCGTATTTTTAATGCTTTAGTTCTCGTGCTGATGTTTTTGTGCATTCTCATGCTCATGTTAAAACTCTCCATCAACATCTAAGCATTTTGTAGATGTGGGTCCATGTAGATGGCACTTGAATCATTATGCCAAATGTGACTTCTGAGGGTGAATTTCCATAGATCTCACCTCAAATCTTGAGCTGTATCCTTGAGGAGAGTTGGGTATTAAAAGAGTGTCTTGTAAGGTGAACGCTTGGGAATGTTAAAGAACACCCCAGGAAGTCTTGTTGCAAAGTGGGGAATTGTTAACATGCACTAAACTGAGCTCTAACCCTTTAAATTATCGATGAACCTTTTGCATCAGTCCTCCCATTTGGTTCAAAACCTTATTTCTATTATTATAGGGGCAAGAAGTGAAGTTTGATGTCCATTTATGCCATATTCTCTCTCTCTCTCTCTCTATTTACAGCGGAGAAACTCTGTCATGTTGTAATTTGTAATGCAGGCAAACTGTGCTGTTTGCAAAGCAGATGATAGTGGTGTGACTACGCTGTGCTCCTCCTCTACTAGTAAGGATTTGTATGGGACCCAACGCATTGGTATATATGGAAAAATAAGATCATGGAAATCTGTAAGTTACTTTGGTTAGCTTGTAACTTTTAACCAAGTAATCTAATTGATTAATTATTTATTTTTATATTTTCAAAAAGGTAGCAATCCTTCAAATGTTGGAGAAGCAAATGGGTCCCGAGTCTTTCCGTAAGGTAAGGATTTTTTAAAATTGTTTGGATTTTTTTTTAATGGCAAGGAAGCAAAGATATAAGCATGATTATAGATTGTGTAATCTTCTTGTTACAAATAATTCTTAATATATTCAGATTATATATGCTTTTGTACGTTTTTCAGCGCATTCAGTTATCTTGCTTGTGTTATGTGCTTTATTTTGTCAATCACACTGTATTTTTTTTAAAATTCATTATGATTGAAACTCAACTGACATGTAGAGGATAAGTTACTTATTAATCTCAACTTAATTTCTTGTTTTTACTGCCATGCAAGATTTTGCAAAATATTGTTTCTCGTGCTAAAGATACAACATCTACATCACAATCTCTTAGCACCAAAGAGGTAATAATCTTTTCCTATTCCGATTCTTTTTTGATCTCTGCATCATTTGTTGACAATTGCTTAGTGTATTGATTGTGTGGTTTTGATTTTACTATAAACTAATTGATTGTAAAGGAAGTGTAGTGACAAGTTTTTTGAGAGACTTGCCTCTTGAAGAATACCTCTCTCTTTCTTCTTTTGCCAGAATCGTCCATTTTATCAAATTCATAGATGGAATCTTCAACCTGACATGCAATTATATTGACTAAACCAATACATTTGAATCTCTTTTGTATATTTTTGAAATTTAGTTTCGTCATTTGGCCAATAAGATTGGAAATCTTGAGCGGCCATTTCTTAAAGAGTTCTTTCCTCGGTGGGTTGAATCGTGTGGTTGTCCAGTGCTCAGGTGAATGAAATACCTTTATCTACATTCTCATGTGCCTGTAAGTTTTGCTTATCATTTCGTTTGTGCATGAAATCAGGATGGGATTTTCCTATAACAAGAGAAGAAACGTGGTTGAAATGGCGGTGTTACGAGAATGCACAGTTGCATCAGCTGCAGGTGCAGAAAATCGAGATAGTGATACTGGATGGCCTGGAATGATGAGTATCAGGATTTATGAACTTGATGGCGTGTTTGATCATCCAGTTCTTCCGATGTCTGGAGAATCTTGGCAGCTACTGGAAATACAATGCCATTCCAAACTTGCTGCTAGACGCCTCCAAAAAACTAAAAAGGGTTCAAAACCTGATGGTTCTGATGATAATGCAGATACCCCTGCACTAGATGCCCGCTCTAGGTTGGTAATTCCCATCATTTGATAGTTTGACTTTTAGGGCAATCTATTTAATATTTTCATTTATGCATTAAATCTGTTTATTTTGACAGTGTGGAATCTCCATTGTTATGGTTGAGAGCAGACCCTGAGATGGAGTACCTTGCTGAAGTTCATTTTAATCAACCTATTCAGATGTGGGTAAGAATGAATTTTGGTCTGTTCATCATCAATTTTTCAATATTAAGTTTCATTTTCCTCTATTGCTTTGATTGTCTTTAAGCCTGCAAAAGGTTTATATATTTAATTGTTTGTTGGTCCTTTATTCTTATTTAAAGGAAGACTTCAATGTGGAGATGAATTAGGTCCCATTTAAAAGCCATAATTTTGCCAAAAAAGCTTTTTATCAAGAGTTAAAAATGGCGGCATAATTAAAACTCTACAATAATGGAAGCTCATATTGAAGTATGTCCTGCAAATAGTCTATTGTTCAATTCCAGTATGCTCATCCATGTATGAAATCCTCTCTGGAAATGTGATAGACTAATCCTGTGAAGCACAAACATTTTAGTTTGGGCAATGTGTTTGTCTAATATGTATAAGATATTTCACAAACTTCTTCACGATGATTCGTCCTGTGATGTGAGATTCACAAATTTTTTCCTTGAGTATTTTGTCAATTAATTAACTTATGTAAATTATTTGGTTTGCTTGTTTGCTTCTCCTACTCTGCCCCAACATAGAGACTGAAAAATGCATACCATGTTGGAATGTATAAAAATATTTACCACCCTTTTCCTTAAATCAGATTAATCAATTAGAGAAGGACAGAGATGTCATTGCCCAAGCTCAAGCAATCACTACAATGGAGACACTGCCTCATCTATCGTTTTCTGTTGTTAATGCTCTTAATAATTTCCTCACTGACTCAAAGGTATAATTTTTTCGAGGTATAACTGCCTATTAGTTATGTTTTTCATTGGATTGTGATGATCTTAACTTTTGTGTGAAGGCCTTTTGGAGAGTACGAATTGATGCAGCGTTGGCAATGGCTAAAACAGCTTCAGAGGTGTACTATTATAGGAATTATTCGACATTTTAGTTTAGACAATGGCATTTTCACATATGGTTGGAAAACTTCAATTCTTCATCTGGCATAAATTTTACAGAAAATTTCCCAATTATATGCTTGACTACAAAGTGTTGGAGGATTTACCTTTTTTTTCAAAAGAAGTAGCCATTGAGGAGCTGTGAATTTTCTGAGTTAAACAATTTTTCTTCATTGAACATGCACAAACAGTCTACTTGACCTTTTTTGGATAGTTTTATCATCCCCTCACCCTCTTCTGTGTAGTTTCATTCAAATGTGCCTAGCTATTACATTCCTGTGCAGCTGCCTTTGTTACCTAATATTAGTGAAAAGTGAAGTGAGTTTTTCATTTTTTAGTGTAATTTGTCATTTTTTTGCAGGATACTGATTGGGCTGGTTTGCTCAATTTGATTAAGTTTTTTAAAAATCAGAGGTTTGATGCAGACACCGGACTTCCCAAGTGAGATTCAAAAAAAAGTTATTTTTTTATGGGCTTACACTTGATTGCAAATTATGACTCTTGCTTATTATGTGATATTTTTCAGGCCTAATGACTTCCGTGATTTTCCTGATTATTTTGTTCTTGAGGTAATGCAATGAGGTAGGATTTGTAATAAGTTGTAGAAAGATCTATGTTTGGCTTGCTAAGTTTGTTGTGGTTTCTTATATAAATCAAATGAAGCTGTTAGAATGGTCTTGATGGGTCCTTTAATTATTTATTTATTATTTATAGAAAAACAAACTTTCATTAACCAAAAAGAGATCAAGTACAAAAGGGAACAAATACGACGGGAAATCCTCAAGAAAATATAAGGAGTCAAGAAAATACTAATTAGACTCGATGGAAAGAAAGGAAAGCCCAAAATCAAAGTTGATATATTTTTCACGTCAAGAAGTATAAACAAGAGCGAATTCCAAAATGAATCCCATGAAGTAGATCTATAACTATAGAATTACACTTGACCCTAACTGACCAAAGAAATCTGTGAGCAATCCAGAAAATCTTCCTTCTCTCCTCTTTTACCCGATTCATGTAAAATTTCCAAAGTAACTTCAAGTAAAGACAAACCACGCAATGTAAGAACAAGTGATCAACTAATTCAAAATCCTTTCAATTAAGATAACAAATATGGGAAGGCAAAACAAGTCTTTACGTTTCCTTTAGAAAGCTTCCTCAGAAAAAGTTAAGGGAAAAAACTGCAAGTTGCATTGAAGTCCCTTAAAACAATTAAACTAAACCGGAGAAAAAAGAATCCCAGAAGAATGAAGAAATGCAAGGAAAAGAGATCTATATGAAATGTTTTCAGTATTTTATGAGCGATTCTATGTACTTTTTTACAAAAGTGGGGAAAATTTTGTGAGTTCTATGTGAGTGAAGTTGAGTACTGATACATACCACTTGAACCTTGTGTTGACTGTGGGGTATTCTCTAATCCCTCTCTGGCTATAGGGGATTTCTCATTCCCAAGGCTGCTAGGTTATTTTTTCGGCAGGACTTTTTTGGCCCTTCTCTAATGAAGTTTCTGTTTCTTTAAAAAAGAGAGAAAAATCTTGTGCTAGATATCGAGAGTCAAAGGTTTTTGGGTGATTAGTGTATAGACAAATTCCCTCTAGAGTTTTTTTTTGATAATAAACTGAGGTATTTCATTGATAATGTCTTAGCACTCTTGGGAGGTTTAATGTTAAAAGGGAAGAAAAAAGTTCTTTGGGACAACGCTGTTAGAGCACTCCTTTGGAATATGTGGATTGAGCGCAATAGTAGAATTTTTAGAGATTGTTGTAAATCTTGGGAGGATGTTTGGGACTGTAGTGTCTTAAATGCCTCCAACTGGAGTGCAAATTGTAAGTTTTTTTTTGTAATTATGCTCCTTCTCTCATAGCTTCCAATTGGAATGCTTTTTTGTAACTTTTCTTTGCCTTTTTTTGGCTTTTTCATACATCAATGAAATTGCAAATCGTTTACTATAAAAAAAACTGAGCTATTTCATTGATAAGTGAAAAAGCCCCAAAAAAAAGGCCTACACGTAACTACAAAAAAACTTGCCAATTAGAGGTAATGAAGGAGGGGGAATAACTAGTAAAATATTTACAATTTGCACTCCAAATGGAGGCATAAAGCACAAAACAATCCCAAACATCACTCAAGCTCTTGTGCTTCTGAACAAAAATCCTCCTAATTCTCTCAAGCCAAAGATTCCAGCAAGTAGACCGAACAACAATAGCCCACAACACTTTCTTTTTTCCCCCCATTTGAATAGCCACCAAGGAGAGCAAAGAAGTTGCTTTTAGAATCATCATGAAAAGCCCAGCTCATGTGGAAGGTGCTAAGAAGATCTCTCACAAGGCTTCATTTGGGCTTAGCCCCAAGACCCCTAACAATCCAACTAAGAATCTTCATCCACAACAGACTTAACCCTTTGGAGAGCCAAGCTTTTACTCTTTGGTCTCTCATAGTTAATTGTAGATTTCAAGTTTTTCAATTCTCTGGAACCTCTAATGTCTGTGGAAAGAGTAATTCCCTCTAGAGTTTTGAGCATTCGTATTTTTTTAATATATTGGTTGCGACTCAAATGCTGAGGTGCTGTATTGTTATTGTTATGTTTTCGTCTTCTTATAGGCAATTCCTCATGCTGTTGCAATGGTCCGGGCTACTGACCAGAAAAGCCCTCGAGAGGCTGTTGAGTTTGTTTTGCAGCTTTTGAAGGTATTTTTTTTTCCTGCCTTGTTCACGAGTGTTCACATAAGACGTAAATAAATAGAAAAAAAGAGAGGAAAATTAACCCTTTTTCCATTTTCACTCTGCTGCTTGTTATTTTCATGCTCTCTAAGACTTTATTTATACTAGTGTTGGAGGGTTAGTGTGTTGGTTTTGACGTACTTGGATTTGCTTGTAAATATTAACACAATTCTTTGTACATGATACATTGTTTGGGGTTATTAGTAGTGAATATAGAATGATCTGTAGCCTTTTTATTTTTATTAAATATGGTGTTTTGCGTGGTATTTCTTGGTTTGAGGTTCAGTTGTTTGTTATCTGCATTTATCCCTATAAAAAATTGTTATCTGCATTTATATAGTTAGCGTTGCAGATGAGTTTTGGCAGCTGATTATTTTGTTTTTTGCATAATAGTTGTTTTACTTTTATCTTATTTTAATGTTTATCTCTAATGTTTCACATAGGTTACTTGCTTTAATTTTTTAGTTTTGTGTATACTCCTAAGTTTTGTACCCGAGTCATTGTTTTCTATGAGGAAAAATAATAAGATTTTTTTGTTATTCTGATTTCTTGTTTTTTAATCCAATTTATCACTTGCTTATTTTCATAGTACAATGACAACAATGGGAATCCATACTCTGATGTTTTCTGGTTGGCTGCTTTAGTCCAGTCAGTTGGTGAGCTTGAATTTGGGCAACAGGTTGGATTATTATTCTTATCAGCTATTTTTTTTATTTTTAATGAAGTTGCTTTGCTTGATATCATATTCTGTGAGACGTGATTTCTCAACCTTAATTTTATGGTTGATATTTATTGGGTGTTAAATTTCTTATATGGCCCTTTTTTAATAATTGAAGGATGAATGCCTCTTATTCACCAAACATCCATATTCATTAACTTACATCTGTATCTTTATTAATTCTTTCCTTTAGTTTTATCTCCTCTCTCTTCTTCAATCTCCCTTTATCTACTACAAATTTTCTCTTAAAATTTCTCTGATTCTCTTATAAGTGATTAAAAATAAATGTCATAAATAAAGCTGGTTTGGTGGAGAGTGAAAGAAATGGGTAGAAAGATGAGTTATATTTGCAAATCATGTGGTGAATTAGGACGGGCAATGGGAGACAACAGAAAGGTTAAAATCTGAATCTGCTGTAATTTTACTGTACTAGTCTTGGATATCTTGGACTAGTTTAGAAAATTCATAGGATAGTTTTCTTATTTTGAATCTGAACATATTTTCTACAAATATTATTTACCAAATATAAATTTTCCATCCATATTTTTTCAACTCGTTTTTTTGTTACCTTCAGCTGCCTTTAGAAGAGTAATGTATGCCTATGGTATGGCCAGAGATTACAGAGTGCTTGAAAGAAACAATTTGTTTGAAAAAAACTTGATGATTTTGAAAAATAAATTCATTTTTGATATGGATTAAAAATGTCAATACATTAAATGGTATAGACTAATGGGAAAAAGAGCTCACAGTTCTTCAACTTTTGATGGTTTGGAGAACTCCTTGAACTTCTAAATTTTGTTGATGTAGTGTTTGAACCCAAAAAAGAAAAACCTGTTTGTGCCTTAATTCTTGTTACTATTGTAAGGATCCTCTCGAGATGCCATTTATATAATTTATGTGTGGGCTCATAAAAACTTCATATGAACTAATCTCAATTTTCATCCTCCTCCTCTTCCCTTTCTCAACACACCAAAGAGGAGGAAATAATAGATTTAAATACTGTCTGTATGCACTATAGGTAGGACACACCATCTTGAGAAGAATGCTTATTATCCTTCACATACATTGGATCCTGTTTCCTTGTACAGTTTATTGACTTTGTGAAAAGAAAATTTTAATTTTCTTTTTGTTGAGCTACTTTTGGCCATTTTTAAACCCAATGCTATTTTATTCGTTCATCCATGTCTAAATTTCTCTTCTTTTGCTACCTTAATAAATTGCAGAGCGTACTACTTTTAGCATCACTTCTGAAACGGATTGATAGACTTTTGCAATTCGACAGGTTTTAGTTATTTATATTTGACTATATGGCTTGTTTTATGACTATTATTGGGGTTCAATGTTCATACATCTTTTGAATGATGTATGTCAGGCTGATGCCTAGCTATAATGGGATCTTGACAATTAGCTGCATCCGAACCTTGACCCAGATTGCACTGAAGCTATCAGGATTCCTCTCTCTTGTAAGTTTTTCTGGTCATCACATTACTTGTTAAGTGGTCAACAATAGTATTTTATCCTTTGAAGAGCAACCATAATTTTTGTTATGAACTTTCTGCAGGATCGTGTCTTTGAACTTATAAGACCTTATCGAAATTTCAATTCACTGTGGCAAGTTCGAATTGAAGCAAGTCGGGCACTTCTTGATCTTGAATACCACTGCAAGGGGATTGATGCAGCAATATTATTGTTCATCAAATATTTAGAAGAAGAGAAATCTTTGCGAGGTTTGATTCTTTCATTTCTTATGTTGAGTTTCCACTCCCCCTTGTGTATTCACTTTCTTTTGGTGTTCTTATTTTGAATTTATCCTTAAGTTTCACATAATTGTTCTATTTATTTCTTCCTCTCATTGGGAGTTTTTCTAAGCTAAAGAAAAGAACAATCTCATATTGCAGGGCAAGTGAAACTGGCTGTGCATGTTATGCGTTTATGTCAGATAATGAGTAGATCTGATTCAGATGATTTTGTCAAAAGTGATACTCTTGTGGCTTTGCTACTGCTACTTGAAAGCCATATGGCATTTAACAATATTTGTCTTCGTCACTACTTGTTCTGTATTTTACAAGTCCTTGCAGGAAGGTGGGTACCATTTTCTTGGTAATATCATTAATTGGATTGAAAAGAGATGTCAATTCTTACTTCCTAGTTATTATCAGTTATAGTTTTATGCATTTTTCTTTCATTGTTCAATCGTTATAGTTTTAATGTTTTCTAGTCTTTTTTATCCCCCTGATGTTCACGTGGGCATAAAACATTTCCTAAAAGTTTGTGTGGTACTGACTTTTCATGCAAATGAAAAATAGATGATTTAATATGCTTATGTAGGTCTGTTTGATTTAACTTGCGTTTTGTCAAATTCTGCACGTCATGTCGTAACTTACTTCACAGCCAATCTTTTGGGGATAACTGTATCTAGCCTTCCATTATATTCTTCATGGAAGCCTTCTACTGTTTTAGCCTACTGTTGACATTCACGGTCCCTTTCTCCTTTTATATTGCTTGGCTGTAGCCAGATCTCTGTTAATCTTTTAAGCTGATCTTTATGTTCGCATTATATGAATCTGATGGACCAGCTTCACCTGCTTAACTGAAGCTGTCTTCAGTATTGGTTGTATTGCTTTTCTGTGTGATTAGGCCATTTGGCGCATATAAGATTTTGTCCGTAAAATTACTTCGATCACTGTTACTAGTTTTGTCTTAGTTAGAATTTAATACACGGCTGCGAATTATATTTTAATCATTGTCACTTGAAAGAATGTGTTAATAATTAATATGTATGAGGAAATGGTTTTGGTCCCTTGCTTTCCCCCGTGTGATACATTAATTTCTCGTGCTCATAAAAGCTAACATAGGAAAAGAAATTTTTTAGCCTTTCCCTCTTATGAGAAAGCATTGTCTCATTTAAATTCACTTTATTTCATTTTCAGGTCCTCAACACTTCATGGAGTTCCTAGAGAATACAAAACATTGCCCATGGGTGACACGGGTACTTGCAGTGAACAAAAGAAGGTTTTAACTACACTCATTCCTGAATTCATCCCACCAGATCCATCATCAGTCTCCGCAATGCCTATGCCATCTGTTCCAGAAATACTGTCGTGGGAACCACTTGATGCTCCAAAACTTAGACCCGACAGCTTGGCAATTCCAGAGGTTTCCAGGGAAGGAGGTATAATTCCAGAGGTGGCTCATAAACTAGCTATGGCAGTAGTTGAGGCTCCAAGAGAAGCAGTCTCTGTTTCCAATAGTCATGAGAGGAAGATGCCAGTTGTGAAGATCAAAGTCAGATCTTCTGCTGCCACTAGTAGAGCAGAGGCTGATAATCAAACCATTGAAAGATCTCATCAGGCACCTCATGAAACAGATCACGGTGCTAGCAGTTCTGTTTCTGTTGATGCACCCCAAAGAAATGTTGCCGAGGCTATGAGCATCAGTAATCAAAATCTCGAGGAAGTTAACTCGTGTCATAATCACGGGTCTCACATGACAGCCAGCATTGGCAGCGCTAAACTTGCAAGTTATGGTGATGACCTAGGGAAGGATTTCCAGTGCACTGCTGATTCTAGTAGGGCGTTTGGACAATTTCAACCAGAAGATCCGTCCTCATCAAGCATCATACAGGATAATAATATCGATGCTGATGCACAAAAGTATGCTAGTCTCCAGACTCTTTCCTTACCAAAGCATGATCATGGCTTGAGCTCATCACAAACTCGTCATGGGAAAAAGGAAAAGAAGAAAGACAAAGATAAAAAGCGAAAGCGGGAAAATCACAAAGAACATCGCAATGATCCTGAATATATCGAACAAAAACGTTTGAAGAAAGAGAAGAAACAAAAAGAAAAAGAGATGGCCAAGCTATTGAATGTAGATACAAAGCCATTGCCATTAGTAATACCTCGAATGAAAGAGGAACATGCAACGAAGACGACACACGGGCTGCCAAAACCAAATGAACCAAGTGGAACAAGATTAATTGTTGGAATTAATAACAAGCCTGAGGCATCGGAAGGTACTTCTGCTGCTCCAAAACTTAGAATTAAATTCAAAAATCGGACGCTGAACTAATCAATAATAGAGATGTATCTGTCCATTTCCTAATTTTGTTGAAATTCTTTCCGATTGTTGGTTTTCAATTCAATGCAATTTTTTTTGTTCCCTTCATTACAATTTTGTTCCTAGATTTTTCTTTACCCTTTGTTAAATCTTCTACCATTTGAGAGGGCTCGCTCGAAGCAGTAGAGAGATGTTGATTTTCCTTTGTTTATGCTTGCGGGGCATATGATAAGCAAAGATCACACACAATATTGTTGGCCCAATTTAAAAAATTGTTCTGTTATTAAAATAATGTTAAAAGCTCGATTAAAATTTGTAACCAGAAAATTATAATTTTTTTAAAGTTATCTTTTAATAAGATATAAATAAAATGTGAATATTACTAAGACGGGTTATCATAACATGTTTTGATGAAAATATTAAACTAAAGTTTTTGAAATCGGGATTTTGTTTTTGGCTTTTGAGGACGAAGCCCTGGAAATTATTGGAATAAAGTATCCAAATCAAAGATTCAAAATGGTCTACGTTTTGCTTCTTGTCAATAATAGTGGTAAGAAAAAAAAAAAGAGCGAAGCTGGTTGGTGGAAGCGTCAACGCCTGGAAGCTATTCATTTTAGATATCGATTGATTTAGGGACATTGACTATTTAACATTAAGGAACCCACGTTGCTGACTTGACAGAGGGTAAAGTGATGAATGTCGAAACTAATACAATACTTTTGGAATTTAGAAATTTCGTAATAGTGGCGAGTAAGGTCGATCTCCCCATAGAATTGAGAACTAAATTAAAGTTAATAAAAACGTGAAGTTTTAAATTTATTGTTTGGAAAATAAAAAGAAAACAAAATTAAAAAAATAAGAAAAAGTTCCAATTAAAGGTTCAATCTCGGTTATGATTCATAAATTTGATCATCAATTCATAAATATGCATTCTTAAATTCTTCTCTAAATTAGTTGGAAGTCGCCGAAATAACAACTGCTCTTCCCTAATTTTTCGATAGCAAAGATACAATCTAATGACTACTTCCCTAATTAACAAATAGTCTTAGAATACAATAATAAGATTTAACCCATTAACAACATTAAGAAAAGAAGAACCTAATTCTAACCAACAAACACAGTATGACCTATTCATTTAAGTTAGATAATAAATTCTCATAACATGATCAAAGAAATATCTCTAATCAATTTGTGTTATTATGCTACTTGTATTGGAACAATTAAACAATTACGGATTTAACATTCTAACTAGCGATATGATAAATTAACAATTGAACATATGACCACTATGCACGACAATTAACCAGCAATAAAATATACAAAGAGAAAAAATGAATAAAGAGAAAATAGGAATTAAATTGAAGAACAACTTCACAAATTCATGAACAAACTTCGATAAATCTCTAATTGAAATAAATAAATTAGCTAGAAAACGTAATAAAAAACTATTTAAAAGTCCTGAGAAAAATAGAGGAAGAAAGACTCTTGAAATTGGAGTCAAATGGGGCTTTAAATAGGCAAAATTAGAAAGAAAAAATTGGATAAAAATCCTATCTAATTTGCTAAAGCCGTCTAAGCCGTGCCCTAGGACTGCGCCAGCCGTCTGATTATGTGATAGGAGTCGCGTCCTCACTGAGCCCGCGCGTGCCTGACGACAAGATCAAGCGACACGTCGCTCACTACTGTAGCGCCTATTTTATCCTATGTTGACGTCACGTTGATGTCGTTTCTCCAATCCTGCAGTGCCAGGTGTCGTCAGTGGAGGTTTTTGTATGGCAATTATATTTTTGCTGTAATTTCTTCGTTATAAATTCAATTTGAGTGCTGTTTTGGCCTTCGTTCATAAAATTCAATGTTTAACAATATTATGGACATTTAAATCCATTAACAATCATATTTTAATTCTTTTAGAGATATTGACACTAATAAATACGTGTAAATTACGAGTTACCATAAAAAAGGGAAAACACAATCGTTAATGAAAATTTTATCCTTTCTTTATTTGCTTTTTGTTTTTTTAATTCATTTTACTTCCTAACAATAAATTTATACATTATATTACATTAATTTTTTATTTAATTGTATAATGTGGCACTTCAAATGCTATATCATATTAAGTTATAGAGGAATTCAACTTACTACAGCTAAATACACATATAAAGTTCAATTGGGGTATATTAACATATCAATGAAAATATATTTACCCATACACTTAGTCATTGATTAAATTTGTCAATTGTAAGGGATAAGCTATGAATTATACCACATATTTAAAAAAAATATCTTTTGATATCCTAAGTTAAAGTAGGGCGATTACCTACTTCATTTATGTTCTACAAGTTTCTCAACACTCAATATTATTGGGTTAAAACAAATTATTATTATAAAAAAATGATAAAAGAGTAATAATTAGACATTCCTAAAAAAATGTTTAGGACACTAAGATTATGTTGATTGTTGTACGTAGCGTATTAGTTCATATGTACCTACTTTATAGTATATTGACATGTGTGATCATATATTTATATTGATGTAAAATTTATAAATCTTCTTAGACAGGATATGATATTTTTGCGAATACAATGAAATATAGGGTAAAGCTTTGATGCTTGACCAATTTTGGACGCCAAAGTCCTTACTTGTCCATTCCATTTCCTTCTTCAATATAGGTTTAACTTTTTTGCGTAGTTATTTGAAAATCATATTTTGTATTTCGTCATAATCTTGCAACTATACAACATAAAATGATATTGATATTAGTAAAATTGTCAAAATTAAGTGAATAGAAAGCTTATCTATTTTATTTCATAGATATAATATTTTCAAAAGATAATTATAAATTTAGTATTTCTTTTTATAAATTTACATTAATCACCAAAGATTACAGTTAATCAATGATCAACTTATTTTTAAAAATATATTATTTATAAATACATTAGATTTTTCACCACAAAAAATTTCCTAGTTAAAATATAAAACAATAAATGGTCAATAGAATGAAATGAATCATAAATTTATATAAAAACTCATCATATCTGATATAAAACTATGGGTTTTTGGATTGTAATAAACATTCTCGTGGGAATGAGAATGTGTAGCCTAAGAATGTGATGTCTTGAAAGAATTGAAAATATTAAATAGATAATAATATGATAGATGTGTTTAGATTGTATATAAATAAAAATAAATAGTGAAAATATGTTGTTAGTGTATGAGAAGGACAAAGCTTAGGTACTCCTAACCCAACATCCTTCCAATGAGATGTTGCCATATATACGAAAAACCGATTATTTTTTTAATCTTTTTTCTATATATGTGGCATCATCTCATTGGAGGGATGTTACCTTAATGGATGTTTGTTTTTAGTGATTGGGGATGAGAATTCAAACCCCATGATAATTTCATCCTCATCCTCATGTTTGTTTTGTCAATAGGGAAGGGGATTCAAACCCACCCCATAGCCCCCTCCATGGGGTTGGAAACCCTTCAAAACATATGGGGTTTGGATCAACCCATGGAATAGATGAGTGAGAAAGGAAGAGAAGAGAGGATAGAGGGAGGAAATTTATTTATAATATAATTTTATTATTCCTATCCCCATGTGAAACCAAATACATTGACCTCGTCCCCGGGGCATCTCATCCCTAAACATTTCAATCTCATGCAAACCTGAAAACAAATACCCCTTTAAGTTTTCTCCGTGTGAGACTAAGGTTTCATTAGTAACCCATTCTCATGTATCAAACAACCGCTTAAAAGATATTTGGTAGAAGACGTGAGGCGACTCATGTTTCTTATTTAAATTTTATTACAACAAGTTTGATTTTCTTAAACTCATGAGTTTTAAACTCTAAAAACTTAGAGTTTGTCAAACACACTTCTAAAGAATTTCACAACACAAAACTTAAAAACACAAGTTTTTTGAAACCCATACTACACAAATCTAAGTTTCACTACCCCATACTACACATAAACCTAAACTTTTACAACTTCTCCTACCAAAAATCTTCCCTTCTTATTCATAACCATTTGAATTACTATTATTTTTACTCAAATACTCAAATATATATACTAAAATTTGGAAAAGCTAATTAATTAATGGGAAAAAAAAAACAATAGAGTGATGGAAAACAGAAAGCAATAGGAGACAAAAAACAGCAGAAGTGTAGTTAGTCAAAAAAGAAGGACAAAGGAAAGATGTTAGGTTACAGAAATCTTTTAGTAGGTTGCTGTTCTGAGTCTTATGACAATACCCTTATAAAATAAACACAATAAATGTGAAGTTAGGGTACTATTCAAAAAGATATATAGATAGCTTTCACAAAAAAACAAATTTCTAAAAATTTAAAATTGAATATTACAAAATCCATTCTCTGAATCTAAGATTTTGTTGTTTCTTTGATTGGATTCTGAACCATGCTTTTATGCTATGACGTGTCGAACTGTGGATGAATCATTCATTCACTTAGGGGCCTCTCCCTATTTGATTCTTTTTTCAATCTTTAATTTTTTTTACCGTAATTTCTGTTTGCTTCGACGGCGGTAATTGGGTTTATGATAAAGTTTAAAGAGATATATCAATTGTATAATCTTTTTCAATTAAGTAACAATAACATATGTTATAATCTACTCCACAATGTAATGTTCTCATTTCCAATTCAATTCATAGTTAAATAACTAGATCGGGTCGTATCATATAAGTAGGTTGAGTCATATCCGTCCCGGTATGTAATGAGATTGGAAATAAGATATATTATGAAAAAAACTTAGAGTGTAGTGTATTCTATATTTATAAATATTTTTAAACAGTGATTCTATTTCTAATTAATTAACATTAAATGTTTTGTGAGATTGATCATCTTTATCGATAAATATGATTTTTTTTTTAATTTGTAATTTTCTTTATGTCAAAGACACTTTGTATATTTGCCTTGTCGATATGAAAATATATAAATAATTAAATCTGATCGTTTAAATTTTTTGATCTATTGATGATTTAACGTGATATTTGATCCGAGAATGAATCTGTAATGACATTTCTTTCTCTCCTTAACTTAAGCACAAAATTGTGGTAAATGGGTGAGGCAAGCCATAACTATATGACAAAGGATTTCATTGGTTACTTAAACCAAAAGTCTGAAGGTTATCCATGCAACTTTATACTCTGACAATTGGCCATGTTTGAGAATGAAAAATAAGACAGAAACCTAACCCACTCTCAGAGAGACAGAAAGCTACAAAAAGTTGGTCAGTTAGGCCTAGTAAAAGTCTCTGCAACCATTAAACTTAATTAGGCACTTAAAAAGTTCTTCATGCCAATAATTTTAGAAATAATCATCTTTTCCCCAAAGTTATTTAAAAATAATAACTATCACTTTCTATTCTTAATTAAAATCTCATTAACTTTGTCACATTGCCATTAATGTCGTGAATCTCTTGTTCGACAAAGTAGTTTTCATGATAATTATTATTAAATTTTTTAATAGAAAATAATACTTATCTAACTGATGAATGTTAAGTTGGTTCCTCAATTGTTGTTCTATTTTTTAATTTAATCGAACATACTAATATAGAATACATATCTTTATAGAAAAAACTTAGTTATTTTCCATTGAGTAACTATCTTTATATCTCACAAACATAAAATTATTAAAAAAATAAAGAGATTGAAAAACTTGAAAAAACAACTTCAAGTGAGTATGTGATTAAATTATAATCATAAATATAGAGATAACTACTTTCAAGGGAACACGAACAACTAACTGTATTTATTACATACATATATATTTGATTTAATAGAAATATGACACGATGAAAGTAAACTTCAATTTCATTCGAGATGTCACAACATTATTTGAATGTTTCATATATAAAAGAAAAGGTATGAATTGGACATTAACCACCCAAGTTTCTATCTTCATAATGCATCTCTTGTTTTTCAAAAACAAAAAACAGATCATATAAGATATACATGATTTTATATAACATTTTGAAGGGCTTATGACAATCAATATATTTTCACTTTTTGTTTGATATAGAACATGAATCGAGCATATTCTAAATATAATAAACTTTAATATAGATTAAAGTTAAAGAAGATAAAATTTCTTTTTTCACTTTTCTATGATTTTAATTAAACCAATTTACTTTAAATCAGCATGGGACACAGCTAAACCTAAGCCATATTAGGCAAGGAAAAAAAAGTTAATTATCAGTGACCGTACAATCATACTTGCTCTGACGAGAGATCGAAGTGTTTTTTTAGATGTCAGAATTTCAGTTCTTTCTTTGAATTTATTAATCTATTTTTTCTAATAACTTTCCTTTTTTGTCCATTGCTTTATGAGCATGGATCCAATTGGCTTCTGTATAGCCTCATAGGAAGGATATAAATGTTCTCACTTTTTTTTCAATTTTTTTTAAAATAAAATATTAAAAGTAAGAACGATTTGAATCATCAATAGAAATCTGAGAATTGTAATCGAGTATCTTTTTTGAAACGTGTTTTAAAGAAAAATAGTTTAAAAAAATTCGAGAAAATAATCGATTTTTATGACTAAATTTGAAAATGATTTCAATTAATTTTATAATTAAGTGATTGAATCTATCTATTGCTGAGTCTTTTTATTTGTGCAACATTGTTAATTAAGCCTAATGAATATAAAGTCTTGTAATTTGTGCAACATTATTGAGGGATATATTTTTAAGTAAAGCAATTTTCTATAAACATTGTTAGAGAAAACAAAACTTTAAACTATTTATAAGTATTTCAAAAATTTCAAAAACGTTTTTACGAGGTAGCCAAACATTATACTAAAATAAATAAAATAAAAATAAAAATAAAAATTAGTGAATGGAAAATACCAAGTCTCATCTCAAACTCATCTGTAATTTCTTTTTTTACTATACACAATCAAATCAGTTTTATCAATTTAATTCATATGCAAATTTTATGCATTGATATTACAATCACAGTTTTTTCTTAAGATTATGATCGACAAAATATGCGACAAATCATTTGAGATATAAACAATATAATTTTAGGTTCACTCGGGTATGGATAGAAAGTTTAATGAGTTAATTCTAAACATTCAATTTGATTTACAGGAGCATTCAAAATAATTTTATATTATTTATTTAATTATATATACGGCTACTTCTAATATCATTATGTAGTGTCACATAGAGTTCAATAGTTCCACCAAAAAAATAAGTTTATCATCTAAATTTCATCGTGTAAATATTAAAAATAGTTCAATGATAAATACATATATTTCAACGTTTATATAGCATATAAAATAAAATAAAAATATTAGTCTAATAAAAATTAAAAAAATATTGAAAGTTTCCATATATATACTTTCTTGCCATCATTATTTTCTAAAAAAAAATCATTCAATATCACATGGGACATCAATCTGGCTAGAAAAAAAGACTATTAAATCTAATGCTTGCTTCAATTATTTATAAGCATACAAATCATAATCATTAATTTTAAGACAGTATCAAATAAAATTATTTTATATAGCGATACATTATTATTTATTTCAAGTCAAATCTGATTTTTTTAATCTAAAAAATATCATATCAGTTATAGGAATTAATATATATATAAACTCAGATAGCTGGTTTGGTCATGCAAAATGAAAATGAGATGTCGTGAGATTTAGTTGTATTAGTTATTTAGGAAGAAGAATCTCATGTTTGGTATGGAGAATAAATTGTAAATAAGATTTATTTATTTTATTAACTTATTTTATTTTAAAAAAATTTAAATAATGGATAAAAAAATTAAATTTATCTAATAATATTTTAATGAAAAAGTCACTTCATAATAAATTATTTAAAAACATCCTGTTAATTTAAATTTTTTTTAAAAAAGATCGAATAATAAATATTTATTTACGGTGGATGTAGATTACCAATCCTAATAGTAACTCTAGATTTGAGATTTAGAGGCGTTTGTTTCCGGGTATGCATAATAATGACATGCCTGAGAATAAGATATATGAGGACAAGATGCACATAATTAGATCACTGTGTTTGGTTTTGAATGAGAATAATAATGAAATTTTTTATATTTATAATTAATATTTTCCTCTCTTCCCCTCTTTTCTCTTCCATTCCATCTCTTTAAATCCCCATGGGTTTTGAATGAGATCTAAACTTCATGAAGGAGGGCTATGCCATAGGGTTTGAATCCCCTTCTCAATAATATTTTTGGCCAAACAAACATGGGGTTGGGAATGAGATCACATGGGGGTGTTTGGTTTATGGGAATGAGAATGTGATGTCTAGGAATCTGAAACCTGTGTTTGTTATGCATAAATGAGAATAGAAAAAATGGTTTAGTTTTTTATTTAATTAACTTATTATATTTTTAAAAAAATTAAATAATGATCTAAAAATAAATTAAAATTTACAATAATATTTTATTTAAAAAATCACTTCATAATGAATTTAAAAATAATTTTTTTAATTTAAAAATAAATAAATAATTAAAATTAAAAGAATTTATATTTAATATTTAGTATTTATTTATGATGGGTTTATGATGCTAATGCAAATAGTAACTATGAGATTTAGATGCTAAAAAATGAGATGTTTAGATCCTATGAGGTTTAAATTCTCGTCCCAAACACCGAAAACAAACGCCCCTTATAGACACCGAATCCACTCCCGCGTACTAAACGACAAAGTTTAGTCACACCCTCCAAGGTTAATCATATAGTTTGTCCACACACCATAACATTATCATAGTGAGGATTAAAATTATAATGAATTGGTCGTATCTTTCTTCACAGATTCGCAGGCTTCAATTTCGCTAAATTTTTCAGTCTTAATATATATATATTAAAAAATATCAATGGTAGGTCTTAGGGGGCACAATAATTCAAATAGTTTAATCAATCCTTTCCATCTAATCACTCAGAATTCAAAAGTTTTGAACTTATTTTCAATTGACTCCAAATAATAAATTACAAGACCTTTTTTTTTTAAATCTCGAACCTACATAATTTGTTAACATGTTTTTAATTAAGAATATATAATTGTATTCTCTAATCGATATTTTTTAAAAAGAAAATTTAATTCAAACAATTTTATGTAGATCAATTTGCTTAATTTATCAATTGCCAGCCAATGTTTTGTTTCAATTTTTTTTATTCTTCTGTCATAGGTACACGTACGATTGTCATTTGTCAATACTTGGTTGGGCAACCAACCATAAATGATGTCATATGATGTAGTGACCATGTATGACGTAAGCTCAATTTTTAATCTAAAAAAAAAACTTTTAAAATCAATTATTATAACAATTAAGTTTTAAGATGATATATGTAATATATTTTTATTTTCAATTTATTTTTTTTCTTAACATAAGTACGGATAGTCATTTGCCATTTGCGTCGCACGTGATATTTTTTTTAATATAGAAATATTTTCAGTTTTAAGATTTTTTTGTTTGTTTTTTTATGCTTTTAATTTTTTTAACAAATTGAATTTTGTTTAATTAATTTTTAAATTATCAAACATGTAATAATGTTCTATTTAAGATTTAAATTATCGTATAATTTATTAATTCAATCAATTATATGTAATTGATTTTTCTTTTCATTTAATGCAATTTTTTTAATTCTCTATTTTTAAAATTTATACTATCAAATAAATAATAAACCGTTTCTTCTGAATTTATATATCTCATATTTTTTTAGTTAATTTATTCATTTCTAGATTATTTATTTCTAATTTAATTATAATACAAGAAATAATATCAGTTTTTTTCTATTTGATTTTAAAAGTTAAAAATATTTCTTATTAAAAAAAAGTTAAAGTTTATTTTGATATTATAAAATATCGTACATCAAAACTTAATTTTTCAACTATTTTGTAGTTTGATGTTGTGAAAGCAATAAAAATCCAAAGAATATATTAAAAAAAATTGACCATTCCTTATTTATTGAAGAGAAATATTTTAATCTTATTATATAAAAAATGACTTTAAAAAAGAGACAAAAAGATGCTATGATCAATATGAAGAAAAAAAGTCACTTTACAGAATTAATCTATTATTTTTTACAACTCAAATATTTATTTTTCTAAGAGTATATGAAAAATGACATGCAATTTGAAGATAAAAATGAGTTTAGTAGTCTAAAAATATAAATAGTCATTTAATAGAAAGTGGAGAATAAATAATAATGTAATGTTTAGTAATTCTAATTTAGAGATTTTGAAAGGGTATTTATAGTAATATGTATAATAATTTCAAAATTTTAAAAAGGTATAATAGTCCAAAAATATTTTTCAAATATCCCTCATTTTATATATATTAAGGGTATACAAAAAGAAAGATATACTTTATATCGATTATTCTATCTTAATTTGATGTAGCTCATAGAGTAAGATATTTGAATTTCTCCATTTGGTATAGGTAATAAAAAAGACTAGAAAGCATCTAATAATTATATATACCTGCCATCCGTAATGGATTCCCTTACAAATGGGTTTTCATTCATTCCCTTTCATTTGGAATCATCAAATTTTACCTCTTTGTCCCTCTTAGTTTTTCTCTTCTTTCAAATGTTTGTTACATCCATAGGGTACTATTGGAAGGTGGGTGAATTTTAGTATTAGGTTTTTTTTTTTTCGTTTTTATTTCTAAATTTTGAGAATTACGTATGTTTAGTAATTGATTTCCGTTTCTTGTTTCTCATTTTTAAGAAACAATCTCAAAATTGTATCGTAATTTTAAAATCATTCGAAGTCATAAATTATATGTGCACTTATACGTGTAAGAACTTGTTTGTTTCCAATTATAGGGTAGGGATCACGTAGCCATGAAGGCCAAGCTTTTATTTTACACTCAATTTCTCCTTCTTGCTCGCTCAGAAACATCCAATCATATAATTTTCAGGTTCCTTCTTAACTTTTCTTCTTCTTCTTCTTCTCCTTTTTTTTTTTTTTTTTTTTGAGTTTTTAATATTTCTATGATCTTTTCCATATCTCTGTTTTTCTCATATGGCACGGTTCCTTAATTTAAACTTGTTTTATAACAAAAATCAGTTAACAATAACAAACTAAGTAGCAATTTTCTAAACAAACTAATTATTCTAACAATATATAATAAATTTTGGATTTATAAGGTTATTTTTCTTTAATCGTTAAGCATTAGGAATTTCAATAGTTTCATGTTTATTGGTTGTGAACCCAAAATCGTAACCAAAATAATTCCTTTTCGATTTAGGAATTGGTTACTAATTTACCCTTCTCTTTAACTAAATTATAGATTAAGATCTATGAACCTTTAAAGTCAAGTATGGTTCGCATTAGATTTAGAAACAAAAAGATACTGAAAAAAATAAAGCTTGGATATTTAATTATGTATATAAGTTGTGGAAATTTGGATAGCATAATTTTATGTAGTATTCATAAATACATATTTATAATTAAGTATTTACAAATATTTCAGGTTTAAAATTATTGGAAATTATAGTAAATATTGTCTGTGTTTATTAATGATTTACATAGATTATTATTAGTTACTGAATTACAAGTTAAATCGAATATAAAAATCAATTGTTATAACTATCATAGTCAATATATTTAACAAAGCATGTTTGATTTCCAGAAAAGTTCGTTAGATTTGTTGTATTACTAATTTTCATTTTGTGGACTTAGTTAATTCGGTACAAAGTTGATGAATCAAAGTCAGGATTGCGGCCCAAAAATTACTTAGATAATGATTGTAATTTCATTTAAAATGTCATTTTCCCCCAATTTTTAATTAAAAGTGTAAAGAATATGAAACCTCAAATAATGTTAAATCATTAAATATTGTTCAAGTGACGTTTTAAAAGTAAAAATAGGGTAAAATAATGGTAAGTAAAAAGGTTTTAGTTTTGTAAAAATTTAAAAGAAAAAAGAGAAATTATCAAATAAGGACTGAATTTTCAATAATTCGAATCTGAATTTTGTATGATCTCTTTAGAGTAGTCATGGCCAAGATATAGCCAATCCTTATAGATTGGCTAGGGGTGAATAAAAATATATATCGAATCTAATGTATTTAATTATTGAAAATATTTATGAAAATTAATAAAATAGAATAAATCAGTAACCCAATATTTTTTTAATAATTGAGCCAAAAATTGGGTTCGCTTCAGTTTCTTGTTCACCCATGGACTTATAAGTGAGGTGTGAACACTACTAGATAAGTGGTTAAAATATAATAAGATATAATAAATATATTATCTTTTATTAATTACTTGAGATCCATTGATTTGTTTTGACTAATAAGAATAATACATGATGGAAAGTTACCTCTTCTTAGGGGTATAAATGGGGCGGGTATAAACAGTGTCCCGTTTACACCCCACCCCAGTCGCTCGCCCTGCCCCAATTAACTCTATCCCTCGCCCCGGACCCTACTCCTTTTATTAAACGGGGTGGGGGCTAAACGACGTGGGAAAAATTGTTAAATATGCATGATTTCATATATTTTTTTAATTTAAAATTCAATTTTTCAATGATAATATTATAAAAAGAAACAAATAAAACTCTCTATCATATTCCATATCGAAACAAACCTATGAAAATTAAATTATAAAAAAAATAAAATTAAATTTGATAAACGGGGAAAAATTACCCCCACCCTCTCCCCGTTTATTGAACGGGGGAAAAATATTCCCCAGCCTCGCTCCTGTCGGACCTGTCCCATTTATTATGCGGGTTTAGTGAGGTCGGAGTTTTAACTTTCACCCTAGATCCTTCTTATAGGTGATGAGGTAAATATTTTCTTAAAAACTAACACTCACTTTTAAGGTTATAAACTAATATCTAACTAAATTATTTTCTAGGAAAGTATTCGTAATTAAGGCTCATCTCTTGAATAGAGTGTGAATTCAAATGTCCCACTAAAGTTCTTCAAGGACGGGTCGTGTCAATACTACAAATATATTTAGGACGGTTGTAAATTTAACATGATTAAAAGTATTTAAATATGATTCAATCAACTGTTATATTTAAAAATAGTTTTCATATAAAAATAAAAAATAAAAAAAGTTTTCATGTGTGCCAGTCATTGAAATTTCTTTATATTTTATTAAAGAATAAAAAATATACTTCAACAAAAGTTACAAACAAAGAAAAAAATAGAGGAGTAAAAAAAAAAAAAAAAACCAAACTTGTAGTATGTAGTAGATGCCATGGTTTTCCATTTCTAAAAATAGTAAAAAAAAAAAGAGACCATGGTTATTTTTTATATCTGCTAAATGAATGGCATTTATACACTTTCCCTCTATGGTTATCTTCTCTCTATCTAACCTAACCCTAGTTAACGGCCTCCAGTTCCGCCATTAGGGTTTCATTCCCTCAAGCTTCAGATCAAAGCCTTATTTTATTTCTCTTCTTATCTGAAGATCTGAAGCCATATTTCATTGTTTCCAGTTTTTTTAGGGCTTGTTTTCCTTTGCTTTACTTTGGGGTTTTTCCTTGCCTTCTTTTGAGATCTGAAGCTGATCTTATAATTAATCCGGTACTGTTTTACAAAACGATTTTGGGGTGTTTTAGAAGGTTTCTGTTTTTAGGTTTTCGAATGTCTTTTGGTTCTGTTGTTTTATCAAAGAATAAATTTTTCCGAGAAAAAAAGGGAGTTTATAGAAATTTTAGTGGTGAAGATCGAAAGGAAAATTTTTTTTCTTGGGTTTTTTATTTATTCACTTTTCTTCTCATCTTTTGGAGGAACAGTTATGTGGTGTGGAAACAGTGAACTGAAAGGTGAAAGTAGATTTTGTCACGACTGATTGGTATTAGCTTTGTTTGTTTGATGGATCTCGTGTAAGTCGAGAATTTAAAGAAATCGATCGGATCGAATCGAATCGAGCCGGTTTCTATCAGTTTAAGCGATTAACGTCGATCGCTTTTGTTTCAGAATTTTTTTAAAATTATAAAACATTTCTTCAGTGATTTCCCTTTGAAATAGTGACTTCGATCTATTCCAGTCCAACCCGTTTATACCCCTACTTTGTCTGTCTAGGCTAAGGTGATTTCCCTTTGAAATAGTTAAGGAATGCTCTTTTGGTTTTATTTATAGTTAAAAGGCGAAAAAACAAACACGAAATCGCTATAAACTACCCTTAAACTATAAGTTGAATGAAGCTTTTGTTAAGCAGTGTTCTTTAAACCAAATTTTCTTTTGAATAGGTTATAAAATGAGGTTTAGTTCTAACGAATTACTCACTTTAAACGTTTCTTAAACTCATTTCTACCATTAATAAGGTAAGTAACCTATGGCGATAAACACACTATAAAATCATCTGAAGTATAAGTATGAATCTCCTCAATCTTAATCTTTCAATACTTTCTTTTGTAGCTACACCTCGGGTTTCGCGAGTGGGATTAAAATGAATTTCTTTTTAAGTGCAATCTTACAAACTTAATTGTTGATATCGTTTTGGATTTTTTTCCCTCCCCAAATGTTCATTTCCTTACAAATTTTCTCCTATTGGGTACCTCAAAAGGTCTAATGCTAAACCTATGGTTGAAAAGAAATGGAACTAAAATAAAATAAACCAGAAAAACTAAAAATCTAATCTCAAAAAAGTAAAATGTTACATCACCTTTAACATAGAATGGTTAACACAAAAACAGTGGAGCCAACGCGAGCATAACTCAAGTAGTTTGACATTTGTTTACTTTCTATACGGTCTATTGTTCGAGTCCCCTTTCCCTAATTTGATGTAATATTTATATTAAAAAAAACATAAAAAAACAAAGGATGGATGTGTTTAAAAAAAAAACATGACGTCTAGAAATATTAAGGCTGATTGATAAGCATCTTAAGTAATGATTATTAATTGGAAGAACTAGCTTTAGTGCTTCAAAGTTTGGCCACAAAATCATTATTTCCTAAAGCTGTTACAACATTGACATCATTGTTTCCTAGCTCTTAATGGAGTTGCCCTCAGGATTGATTTTTTTTTTCCAAATTGAAATAGTATTTGGTCCCTTTGCTGCAAAAAAAATCAGTCCAATGAGGTTTGAGTTTTATTTCATTTCAATTTTTTAATTTTATTTTGATGAGATAATAATTGTCATAGTGAAAAGACTTTTAATACTTTTTCAGCTTTTCAAATGTCACGTTCCTCAATCGAAATTATCCACAATTTAATTATTAGTGTTTCAATCATTATTAAGTTTAACAAATTTGATCATTTTTTATTCAACACATATCACGCTGAGTTTTATTTGTCTTTTTAAAATATATATGCTTTTACATGTAACATCACCTAGAGGCTTGAAGTTACATTTGACTGATTATCAATTGCTTAATACATGTAAAATAATAGATAAAAACAATTGGTATGGATATTTGTTTTATCTCTCTAATTCCAAAGAACTTATTTTACGACTAGGAACATTAATTCAATAAATTATATAATTAAGGTGTTTTTTTTCTTTCAAAAATAACATTTTAAGAATTAATATTTTCAAAAATAGCAAATGTTTTAAAAATGTTCAAAATTAGCATTTCATAACCTTAGATTTCATCAATATTAATCTAAGATTAACCTGAATTATTTCAAAATATTTATTATTTTTATAATTAATCGTACCATTTGCATATATCTCCCTAATTCCAAAGAGCTAATTTTTGGATTAGAAACATTAATTCAATAAATAATAATTAAGGGGACTTTTCCAAAATGACATTTTTAAAATTGATATATTTGAAATTAGTAATAGTTTTGAAAATTTTTAAAAATGACATTTCATAAACTGAGAATTAATCAATCAGTCTGTGAGATTAATCTGAATTATTTCAAAACATTTATTATATTTATAATTAATCGTACCATTTGCTTAAACTTTTACTAGTCATCATACAAAATTCTCTCTTCTGATTGGTTTCTATTAGGAAAAAGAATAGATTACTTAGAGTAATTTGAGTAATATTTAGAATTTTACGATTATTTTTATTGTTGGCATTCTTGTTTGAGTTTAGATATTAAACTGATTGTTGACATTAAACTCATGTTAAATTAATCTGTATTAGATTTCAAATTTATTTGACAGTTAATTTATTTTTTTTAATAGATTTTTAACTAGAATTTTTAAATATAAATTTTCAACCAAATTTTCTTCTTCATTCTGAAGGATTTTTAGAAAGAATTGCATCAATCTTTTAGTAAATCCAGCAGCAATTTTTCTTATGATGCACCATTCCCGACAATGGGCTTTGGATCAGGTATTGTTCCTTACCCCCTTTACATAAATTCACCCAATTTGTGAGCCGCCATTGAAGACTTTTTATAGGGAAAAAAAAAGCAGTTGACCAATTCCTCTAATAGACAAGATTCATTGCATATGAAACTGCACAAAAATACTAAGATTTAATGGATTAGAAATTAAATGTGCATTTATTATGTAAAAAACATCATAACAAACATGAGGAAAAACCCTGAATTTGAATCACAAATTATATAAAATTAGTAATATTCATGAAACAGTCAAGGATCATCTTAATTAAGTTCTCATTATTTCTTTGGATATTTTTTAATAATAATATTATAATATTAATTACTTTTTTGCATTTTTAAGAACTCCTTTAATATATAGTTAAATATTTGGAAAAATTTGAAGAATGAAAGTTTTGTTAGGTTCTTTGACCTGGTTTAGGCTAAACAAACTGACTTTGAGTTTGACTCTTGATCATCTCTAGTTAAGCATCATATGAGGAATTGATTTGTGCAACTATGTTTACTGAAGTTTGATATTGAAATTTATTAATTAATATTATGATTATGAGAATTCATCAATATTTGGATAAAAAAATATTAAAAAAATCTTTATTCTCAAGATGTTACAAGAAAAATACTACAAAACTGTTAATTTAATTTCGTATATTTTACAAGTTAATAAATGATAAATGTAATATGAATATTATTTAACTTGTAAAAATCTCAAAAACACCCTCTAAACCTAAGTTACAAAAATCTTTAGACTTAACCAAGTCATTCCTTTACAATCTAAACATAAATTTCTCAACTTCAAGTTTAATAAATCCAACTAAATTTGCAATCTAAATACCTTTAGAATTCTAGTTAAAGGGTTTCAAATATCTGTGAATTAATCCCTAAACTTCGTAAGCGTTAAAAATTAGACCTACAAAATTTTAAATTTGATGAATTACACATTTTAAATGATATTTAACTTATGTTATTATAAAATTTGCAGTGTCAATAACCTAAGTACCACATTCCCACCCCAATCCCGTCTTTGACACTGTCCACTTTGGGCCAAGACCCGCATGATTTTGCTTTTGGTTTCATCCAAAATGCCTCATACCAATGGAGATGTATCATTTCCCTTATATATCCACGATCATTCTCTTCTCTAACCGATGTGAGATTTTGTTTCCACTCCAACAATTTTTTATTAGAATAAATTGAAGTATGCAAACAATTGTCATGACATTAAAGGAAGAAAGTTGATGAAGCTTTCCTTGTTCATAAAGGAAGAAACTAGGTTTATCCAAACATCGAATCGCATTATGTGACAAAGACACTCAAAGTGAAGCAAACATTGTTGATAATAAACTGGGATCGCATTTCCATTGACATGACAACAACATAAACTTACTACTTCCACTAGAATTTCCCAATTATCAATAATATTTAAAAAAAAAAAAAAAAAACCTCCACATTCTCAAATATTTGAAAAACAAAAATAACTTTATAATAAAGCACAAGTGGGTTGCAATCTTGGTTTAGACAGTCTATAAATCACCAAGTCATAACAAGTCAATATAAAAGATAATGATTTTTCATTTGCAAGGAAAGTTTAAAATACTCAATCATTTTATCTAGCCTACGTTTGATAGATGAGTTTGAGAGTTAAAAATTATATATAACAAAGTTTGTTTGAAAGAGTTAAATAAATTTATACTCCTTTAGTATTTAAATCATAAAGTTAAACTCATCTAATAAACATATATAGGCTAATGACGCTTAATTTACCCGTTCTTCGAACACCCCCTTAATAAATTCAGTATCTGAACACATGATTTATTGAATTTTATGTTAATTGAGTAATTTTTATGGTTTAACACAAATTGATCATCTCTTACGTTGAATTTTTGTTATTAGTGTATGATAATTTAGGAGACATGCACAATTCTGAAAGTTGGATCAATTGGCGATTAATTACCACTCTTGATCTTGGGGGTCAATTCCATCACTTTCTAAAAGGTATGTCCTAAACTTTCATCACTGGATTCAGAGTAAGCCAGACTATATATCATCATATGCTCAAGTTGAGGAAATTCATAATAATTAACATGATCCTTAAACATCAAAAGTGGATAAATGGGAGAAAAAAATAAATTAAATTGCATGTTTAATTTTTCAATCATTCCTTATAAGAAATACAAGAAACATAGAACAATTAAGGCACAATTGAATAAGCTAAATAGATCTAATTAACAAGTTATATTGAAAGATATTTTTATTGTTTTTACATTAATTACGAAAGAAAAGAAAGAAGATCAAATCAAAACATAAGTGCTAAAAATTAATATTCTTTCCACTTGATACCTCTCTCCTAGATTCTTTTTGGGATCATCCGAAGAATTGACAATCTGCAATTTGTTGATGATGATGCTGCATAAATTTAATCGTTTGAGGTTTTGGTCAGAAAATAATCAATACCATATGTACTTTTCATTATGTCATGAAATTGAATACTATAATTGACAACTGTTTGATTAAGAATTTAAGAAACTCGATGTCGGGATCCACTGAGATTCAACTCTTCGTCGATCTGATTCGTTAAAAAAACGGAAAAAGGAATTTAGGAAACTTGCCTCTTGAAGAAGATTTCCAAGAGAATTTTGATAATCAATGATGGCTTCTTCAGCTGCCTCAAATTGAGTTGTTATTGGTTTTTCAACTTCCCCATTCTCAAAGGGACTACTCCAAGAAGAAGTGATTTTGCTCCATTCCTGATTATTAATATAATTTCCTTCATTATCAACTGATCCCAAGGTTTGAATTTGAAGCTTTTCCCTAGTTCTTGCTCTTGCTCTTGCCCTAGCCATCTCTCTCAACTCCTTTGCCATGGTTTTCCTAGGTTCTCTGATCCTTTTCTTCTCTTTCGGCCCCGATTTCGGTTTCTTAACTTGTAGTTTCTGATTCTCATTACCAATTCCAACTTCATATTCCGAAACGATGTCCCCCTCCGAATTCGACGAACAAACACTCTTATCTCGTTCGAGACAGTAATTCCTCTCTTTAGCAAGTTTTAAGATTTCAGGCCTAGCTTGAATCAACAACCACTCAACAGTTTTGCTTCCTTTGTCAACTCCCAACAAATCCTGTAGGCCGAAGAATTGTCGTGCCACGGGGAGAGACAACCGCATTCTACGGTCTCTAAGTCCGCGAGCCGTGTTTATTTTGCTGTGTCTGTCTTTCTTAGACGACCGTTTTCTCGGGATTTTCTGGTCAATCGTCATTGTGGTAGTAGTAGTTGTTTCGGTTATAGGAATGGAAGAAGAAGAAGAAGGAATGAAATTGTGGGGTTGGTGAAATAAGTCATCTTCAAGTTCGAAAGGAGAAGGAAAAGGGAAGATAGAGATGGGAAGATTGAAAAATGACTGGTCAGGAAAAGAACAAGGGTCATGAGAATGACCATTTTTAGTACTGTTGGAGAAGAACATGTTTTGGTTTTGGTCTTTTTTTTTTTTTTTTAATGATTGAGAAATTTCATAAAAAGACCTAAATCAGTAGCCTAAAATTTGATGACAAAATTCACCATTGAAGATGGAGAGGAAATGAAAATCTCCCATTTTTTAAGTTCATGACTGTTATTTCTTTCTGTTCAGCTAGCTAAAGAAAAAAGAAACAACCTTTTTAAATTTCATGGTTTTTTTTTTTTTTAAGGAGCTAAGCTAGAACTAGAAAAGACAGTTGTTTGAGAAATGGGAGAGAGATAAATAGAAAGAGACAGAAGAGAAAGAAAGAGTTTGTGAAGGAAAGACAAGAGGATGAAACTTGATTTATGGTAAAGAAAGAAAGAAAGAAAGACAAGGACCCATTTTTATTTTTATTTTTATTATTATTTTTATTTTTTTGTAATAAGTTTTTTTCTTTTGAGCAAAAAGTTGGGATCTTTTTTCTTTAGAGAGATATTATGGGAAGTAAGTGAGTGGGTTTTGAAATATACATATAACTGGTCTTTGTGTGTTCCACTTCACGTGGTTTGTCAGCCTAAAACAACAAATAATCTACTAAATCCCTCCATTTTTTAGTCTTCCTTGCATGGGCTCTAGGGTTAATTAGGGTTAAGTTTTTTTTCATAAAAAAAACTTTGAAAGAAATTGTATCTACGTATTCGTGGAGGAATCCGTCCTACCCACACTCACATTGGTGTGAAAAGTTAAAATAAAAAAAAAGTGGATTTCGGTCCATCAATAGAGTTACAAGGAGGGATCTCTCCATAAGAGTATGGAGCGTTTGAAAAGTTTAAACTCTTGTTTTTATTAAAAATTTGAGAAAGCCTTGTTTTCACCCTATATTTGGTTGTGTGTTAGCTATGACTTCAAAAAATTTATTTCATCAAATTGAAATTTTAATTTTAATTTAAATAAATAATTAAATTACTCTGTCGGTTATTTGAAATACAACTTTTTTAGTTGTGTATATGTATATATTGTTTATTATTGTATGTGTTGATTTTTTTTAGTTGAATTTGGGCATTTTAGAGTCGAGTGTGAACTATTTTGTTTGATTTTATGATTGAAATTGAAGGTTTATAGTTTTTTTTTATAGATATTTTTGTGATTAGATTATAAGTGTGTACTGTTCGCTTTTTTTTAGATGATTTACTGATATGAGTTATTGTAATGTACTTAATGAAATTTAGTATTTAATATGATGAAATTATAACTTTGAAGTTAAAAGTGAGTCATTTTAATTGAGTATAGGGACAAGAAATAATTTCCCCCTAATAGTTTTTATGTTTTGATTTTCGCTTTTTATAGGCACTTTTCAAATCTAAGTTGAATTCTATATAGAGGAAACGAACTTTGAAATTAAAAACTAATTCGCATTGTATTTAAATATTGGTCGAATTTTAAAACAAAAATTGTAAAAGTTTTGAAAAAAATAATGAAATCATTATTAAAACACGTGTCATATATATTATGTGTTAAGTTTATATTTATTGATTTAAAAGAGATTGAAATAGTTCTTTTTAAGGTAAAACTGATATGAATCATGGAAAGTCACAAATATCTCAAGGATCAATCTCAAGATCAAAGTTCAAGACAAGCATAAAATATCCATTACAAGCCTACATGAGAAAAGTCAAGATAAGTTTTGAAGATCTGAGCATGGAGGCCATGAAAATCATGGAAGAGAACTTGATGAACTTTAATCTATGGAAAATATATGTTAAAGAAGAGTATTGAAGACTTGTTCAACCAGAAATGAAGATGAGAGCTAATTTGGAAAGTTGCATCACTTTTGCAAACTTTCTTTATTTGGACCACTTTCCATATTTGTTTCCGAACTTGCCATATATGATGTCCACGAATTTAAAATGTATTTGGACATGTTTAAGGCCTTTATTTATCAGTTTTATTGCTTAGAATAATTTAGGAATGATATAATATCTTCTAGGGCAAAACTTTCCTAAAATGCACCAAATGCACTGAAGGAAAGATTTGGCAGATTTTGTGCCTCCTTGTAATCCGAATTTCCTTGTTGTTTTTAGGATTTCTTTGGCTATTTAAAGCCTCATTTGTAACCCTAAATACTAAGAATTAATATGATAGAAAATAGCTTTATTTTGCTTATTGCTTGGTTGATTTTACCTTGCATTTTGTAGCCATGTTCTAGGTTGCATGTTTTAGAAACATTCAAGCATAACTTGATCTATTGTCTTTGTGGATTGTTTCGATCTTGAAATAAGAACAAATTCTCTTATTTCAAGATATTAGATCATTGGAATAATCTCTCTTCTTGCTTTCCAAGGGTTTTGCCTTATTGCTTATTGGGGTTTTAGAATTTGCATCTAAGGGTTCTTTGTATATCAAAGGGTTTTTATTTCAATTATCTAGGGTTTCATATCAAAAACTTAAGAAGTACAATTGGCCGCTTTAAAGTTTAAAAATTAAATTACGATAGAGGAGGTTTAGAAATTGAATTACATAATTGAAATTAAATTATTAAAATTCCACTCATTGAGTCTTTTAGCTCACTATTTTTAATTTTTTTTTTCTAATTAGCAGTTCGAATTTCAAAGACGACCCTAACGATGAGCTTACATACCACTAATTTTGTATCATTCAGGTAGCTCATGAATTATATTAGCCTGAAATATTTTCTTTATTCAATTATTTATAGTCTGTCTTGATGGTAAGTGTTGACATTTAACTTTTGCTTGTCATTATCACACACCTCGTCTTGTGTTTAAAGGGAGATTTTAGGGCATGAGTCATGACAAAATATTAATATCTAACGAGTTGAACTAGGTTAGATTTCATGAACTATATATTAACAATACTATGAGGGTGTTTGTTTCTAGTGATTGTGGATGAGATCCAAACCCATGGTAATTTCATTCTCATCCCCATGTTTGTTTTGCAAATATGGAATAAGATCCAAGCCTCATAGGGACCCATAGCCCCACTCCATGGGGGTTTGAAACCCCTTTAACACATGGGTTGGATCAACCCCATAGAATAGATTAGAGAGAAATGAAGAGAAGAGAGGAGAGAGGGATAAAATTTATTTTATAATAAAATTTTATTATTCACATCTCCATGTAAAATCAAACACAGTGATCTCGTCCCAAACATCTTGTTGGGAGCGAACAAAATCTCACATCGGTTAGGGAAGAGGATGATCATGGGAATATAAGGGGAATGACACATCTCCATTGGTATGAGACTAGGGGTATTCATTTTCCCCGTAGGGACCCGCCCCGAAAGTGACGGGGAATCCCCCTTCCCAACAGGGATGGGGAAGGGGAAGGGGACGAGGACGGGGAATGTGGTCCCCGACTCCGACCCCGTTCCCCATATATATATTGTTTTTAATTTTTTTCTAAATTATTCATAAAAACTTTATTTTAAAACTTTTTTTATTTTTTATTTCTAAAACTGTTTTTAAAACCGATGTAAAAAACTATTTTATAATTTTCTTTTAAACGGTTTTAAAAACTTTTTTTTTAAATAATTTTCTATTTTTTTTTATAAAACTGTTTTAAATATGTTTTTCATACTTTTTTTTACTGATTTGCTTTTCTTTTTTTAATTGTAATTTTTTGTTGTCTTAAGTGAACTAGAAAATGTTGATTGCAAAGAAAATAATAACTTAAAGTTGATTTTGGATAATTTTTCATTTTAAATGTCGAACAAATTCTTATGGAGAGTCATGTATTTTTATCAATTGAATAGATATTTCATTAAAAAATTAAACGGAGAAAATTCTCTGCTAAATTCCCCGTTCCCCAGGATTTCCCCCCGGGGAGTCCCCGTCCCCGTCCCCGACCTCTTTGAATGGGGAATTTACCGGGGACGGGAACGGGGATTGGGAGCTGGGACGGGGAATGCATTCCCCGTCCCCGCCCCTTCCCTTGAATACTCTTATATGAGACCTTTTGGGTGAAACAAAAAGCAAAGCCATGCAGGCCTAGGCCCAAAGTGGACAATATCATACCAATGTGGAGTTGTGGTGGCCCGTTTTTCCCTAACAAGTGGTATCAGAGCCATGCCCCGATCATAACCATGTGGGTGGAATCCTCATGTGCCGGACAAAATGAAGAGCCTCAGAGACCTAACCTATGGTGGGCTCTATCAGATAGACGGTGTGCTTTGGAGAAAGGAGGTTGGCCTGGATAGAGTGGACGGGTGGAGGGGAGGCTCGGTGGATATTTGTTCGAGGGGAGAATTGTTGGGAGCAAACAAAATCCCACATCGGTTAGGGAATGAGATAATCATGAGAATATAAGGGAAATGACACATCTCTATTGGTATGAGACCTTTTGGGTGAAACAAAAAACAAAGTCATGCGGACTTAGGTCCAAAGTGAACAATATCATACCAATGTGGAGTTGTGGTGACCCGTTTTTCCCTAACATATCTCAATCCATTCAAACCTGGAAACACCCATGGGCTCTGTGAGCAAAAGATTGAATTAAACTAGTTGTGATATGATGAGGTTGACAAGTTGAAAAAAATGTAGTAAATGAAAGATTGATCCCACGTGGCTTTGTCTAAATATAAAAAGGGGGAAAGGACAATTATTTCACTGAGAGGGGCACGCTGGGTGGTAGAGTAGAAATAGAGAGAAAGAAGAGATATTAGGGAAATGGGGCATGATAGACATAGCCATAGCCATAGCCTTATATTTGACTGTCCATTTCCACTAATCAAACATCACTTTCTACAAAAAGGAGAAAACATAGCCTTCTTTCTCTCTCTCCCATGTGTCCATTCCTTTCCATCAAAAGTCCATCACCAAACCAACGAAGAAGAGAATGTTGTTCTTGTTGGGTTTTTTCCATGCGTGCTTATCTGTTTTTTTTCTTTTCTTTTTTTAAAAATAACATCTCTATCTATCTTTCATTATCAAGAAAGAAAAAAAATGCTATCTTTTTTTTCCTCTCTACCTTAGCTTCTTTCCTTTATGTGATAAGATAATAAGATATAGTACTTTTCTTACTGTTTATATAAAGACCTTCTCAAAAACCCTAGCCAATCACCTTCCACCAAAAAAAAAACATCATTTTTTTTTAATAAAATGGGAAATATTCTTTACCTTTCCATTTTTACATGCCGTTCTTTCACTACCCATTTATCCATTTTTTTTAATTTTTTTAAAAAAATATCTTTTTCTTTCTTTCTTTCTTTCTTTGGGATATGAATGAATAGGGCTGAAGATGACCACTTTAAGACTGACATAATTAGGAAGGACCACATAAAAGATAATGCA
This sequence comes from Gynostemma pentaphyllum, assembly GCA_028015215.1. Classification (NCBI taxonomy): domain Eukaryota; kingdom Viridiplantae; phylum Streptophyta; class Magnoliopsida; order Cucurbitales; family Cucurbitaceae; genus Gynostemma; species Gynostemma pentaphyllum. Next base: position 48,949,219 of record CM051346.1, on the reverse strand, counting down.
AAGCTCTGTGTTGGTTGGGGTTTCTCTATCTCTGCTCTCTCTGTGAGTTACTTTCAAAAAAGGATAACAAATTGAATGAAAGGGGAGATGAATGTTCAGTTTTTCTTCTGGTTTTTTTATTTTTATCAAGGCATCTCATTTTTATGATCTTTTATTGAAAAAAAAATTATATATATATATATATATATATATCACGTTTTACCTTTTAGTGGTGTATACTATATGATGCCATTTTATTGTACTTCCCTTTACCCTCCCACCACTTCTCTCACTATAACCCCACCTTTTTAGACCATGTAAATATGAATAGTTTTTAGATATATCCTTGTATTTGCTAGTACCTAACATTTTGTACAATTTAACTATAGTCTCACTATTTAATCATATTTTTTAACTACTTATTTATATTTATTTATACTTTAAATTGCAAATAACACTCATGTGATTTAGGTCAAATTCATGAAAAGCCACAATAGTTTAAAAATGGAAAATCACACCCCATGCCAATTAAGACTTCTCCATTCCAACGTTGTGAATTTTTTTTAAGTCATAATTTCTTCGTTTGAACTCCGATATGAATGATTCAAGAAATTTTTGAAATCCTCATTTTGAGCTCTACATTATGGTCACCTCATAACTTCAAAATTGTCAATAAATAAAAGAGTTTATTATCAATGTAATATAGAGTTCGAAATAAAGATTCTAAAACATCTTGAATCGCTCAAATCGGAGTTCAAACGAAAAAGTTATGGCTAAAAACGTTAGATGGGACGTGTTATTGACATAAATTGAAACTATAGGGGTGTGATTTGTCATTTTTAAACTACCGGGGCTATGTAAGAATTTGACCGAAATAACAGCGTGTTATTTGCAATTTATCCTTATTTATACAAACATTAAATTGATACTTTCATAGATTATACTTATTATAAATTGTATATGATATGCACTCATGAAATTGACTTCCACACTATATGAATAATAATTTGGGGAAAATCAAGTCTTACCCTTCAATTTTGGATTATTTCAACTTCAACCATAAACTTTTAATGTTTAAATTTTAAGTATAGTTGAAAGTTTAAATCTTATATTAACTTGTGGTTAGCAATTTCATATGTAAAATATCAGTGAGATATGTTAATATAGAGAGTAACAATATATTTAAGTGATTTAGGAGGAAGGGGATACGATCAAAGTTTATGGTGTGAAATTTTGTGAGAAGAAGTTGTGATTAGTAAAACGGAGGTGTGATCTGGTATCTTAATTAGTTTTTGTATTAAGTAGTTGTGTTTTTGTAGTAATATGGTATAATCTTTCTAAATTTTAGAAAACTAATGATATCTATGATAAATAATTATAAAGATGTTAACAGAATAATAAATTTGTAATTATTTATTTAATTTAAGATTGAAATTGGTAACAAATAAAAATTTTCAGGTTAAAGTTAATAATAGTTTAAGGGTAAAAACTTTTTTCGTTTTCATGATAATTATTTTATTAGCATCTATTGTAAACCTTATAAATGTAAGGTCTTATTTTGGTTGCTAAACCTTTTCATTTATTATATTTCTGCCTTAATTCATAAAAATCTATTGTAAAGATGAGTATAATTTGTAGAATAAATCATTATTGTTAATAAGATATTAATATCTATAATTCATACTCAAATATTAGAATTATATAAGATGTTAACATTGGACGCAAAATAAACTTGTCTCAAATTTATTAAAATTTGTCAATAGATGAGTGAGATTAGAAATTTTACAAACTACGTGGGTGACTAAAATCGTTTTTAAAACTATAGGAAATGTGTGATTTATAAATCAAGCAAACTACGTAGATATGAATTACGGGACCTAAATCAATTCATACCTCTCCTTTTTCTCTTCCTAAAGTTCCATAGTTTTACAGCTCCAAGGACATCAAAATAGTTCCTCAGTACTTCAAACCATTGAATTATTGACCAATGATCACAACTTCAGGAGCTGTGTGAATCGCCTAAAAATATTTCCCAGGAGCTTATAATTTTATTGATCAGTCAAAAGCTGGATTTTCACCACTCATTGTATTCTTTCTAATTCTTCAATTTTTTGTACTTGAAATATTCTTTTAAACTTTACCCTTTTTTTTCTTTTTTTTTTTTTAATATAAATGATGATTTATGTTTCTCATTACTCTTAAACTTGTTTTAATTGGCTTTTAATATTTATCAACCTATTAATGGTTTCCTTTTCTTTTTGTTTGATGATAATATTGTCGATATCATTTTATCTTTAGGCGACAGTTTCCTAATAATTGTTGCTTTGGATATGTCCTCTTATTCCACCTTGTCCTTTTTTTTTTTTTTTTTTGGGTTAATGGGTATTGAAAATGACATAAAATTTGTAAGAACGATATTTTTTTTATGTTCCACAAAATTGATGTTTTATACTCATATTATAATGTTCTCTCTATTTGTTGTATAATCCAAATTTTGAGGAAAAAGAGCTTGGATATATTAGCCTTGATTTAACAATCAATTTGGATTAGGAATCAAATTAGTGAAAAAAAAATACGTTTAATTTATTGGATTGACCAGTTCACTAGATATCAACTTTTGTCCCACACTAATTTCATTCTAATTACTTGAACAAAGTGGTAATAGAATCAAACAATGGATTATTTGAATGATTTTCAATAAATGTTTTTTTTAAAAAAAAAACCATTTTGTCAGTATTTGTCTTTTCCTTTTTTTTTCTCACACACTTAAGATGGATGTGAAAGTAAGCAATATGATGAGTTTGGAAAAAGAGTGTAACACTATTTTTGTTAAAGAAATTAATGAAGGGAAGCTGGTAAATATGGTAAAAAAGAAACTCAAAATTCAAATTATTGGATACATGATCTTGTGGAAATGTTAATGTTAAAGAGTGAGTTCCAAACAAAAACCAAAGGATATACGAATAAAGTTAGTTGCGGCCAATTCTATTGCTTTACACCACATCAATCTTTTACATGTGAGAGGGAAACATAAAGTCAGAACAAGACTTTCTCATCTTGACTCCATTTTCAAGAGGAAAAAAAAAAAAGGACTCATATATTCTCTCATATTTGGATTTATCTTATCCATAGAATATTCAATTCGTGCAAGGAATCTTGTTTATTAATAAAAGATCATTTGAATTTGTATATTAGTTTATCATTGAAATATAAAGAAAAATATATTTTTTCATTTTCATGTTTGAAAAAATCAATAAGTAAGATGAATGTTAAATCATTTACAGATCTAAAAGTTTAAATTATGGATTAAGATGAATTTAATCGTTTAATATATTCTCAATAATGGAACCTCTATTTGAAACCTACACTTAAATTAGAAGACTCCCCTTCCTTGTTTTGATTTCTCTCCAAAATGGAAAATGACTTCTAGGTTGTGACAATTTTTCTGCCTTTGGCTTCATCCCATTGTTATTCTTAATGATGCCAAATATTTCCAAGTGATGAAGAAATCATTTGAACAGCGCTTGGAATTGGAATGTAAGGATCGTGCCATATAAAATTTTCATGTAATTTATATGGTAGAGTAAAACTGGCCAATGGTCAATTAATTTTCTCTAAAATCTCGAAGTTATGGATTCAAAACTATATCTATCCGTCTATCAAATATATTATCTTATGATTTTTCCAACCCCAATTATTAAGGTCGTGTGGTTATTCTATAACATTAGTTAAAGTGCGTGTAAACTATATTCTCCCAATTTTGACAAACAAAATCTTATCCAGTTAATTTGATCTCCATGTGAAGCCTCAAACTTTTAGATTCATTATTCCATTTGATAAATATAAAATACACCTCTACTTAAGATTATTGTTAATTCTACCTTTATTTTTTTTTAAAACACCTTCACTTTAACAAAATTGTAAATCACACTTCTATATCAGTTACTTTTAATGAAATTGAGACACATGTATATTCTATGCATGCCACGTGTTCCAATATCGTTAAAAATAGCAAATATTTTGAACATATGAGTGTAATTTATAGATTTTACATTAGTAATATTATGATTTATTCTGAATCTTCTACTCATTTGTCAAAAAAATTGTTATTTTTTTTATGAATTATAATACATGACATACGTAGAGTATGTATGTGTCTCAATTTTGTTAAAACTAAAACTTAAGAGTATACTGCTTCTACGAATAGCTCTTAATGCTGCATCTCTTCAATAGAAGGGTGTCATTTACAATTTTACTCAAGTATAAGGATATTTTTAAGAAAAAAATACATAAATATATGATATTTATAATTATTTTATTACATCTTTTCGGCAATATCAATTGCCACTCAAATGAAGAGGCAAACAACATGTTAACACGAATAAGGAAGAGAAATTTTATTGGATGACGTTTTAATAGTGTATTTTTAAAATAGTAAATGTTGAAAAAAAAATAACAATATTTTTAAAGTGTGTATGGATTAAGTTTCATGGTTCCAATAGAAAACATATATTATTCTTAAAAAAAGTTAAAATTTTTGTTATTTTTGAAAGTATTCATTGATAAAATATTGTTTTTGACTTCAATAAGGAAATGGTCGTTGGAAAGATTGAGCAATAGGTCGTTAGGAGAGGAGAGGATAGGAAGGCAATCTGCAAATAGTTGAGCTGTCACTATATGATTTCTCATTCTTGATTTTGATGATATTTCATATTTTATTTTCTTTTCTTTGGATATTTGCTGATAGTGATTCAATTAGTAAGATTATATATACCTTATTTCATCATTATATTTTATCACATGGAACTTAATAATTATTGAATCTCATAATTGAAAAACAATAGTAAACTAATATTGTTTGTATAGTTATGAATTCTTTAAATAGAAATTATCTCAAATAGCATATTTCTACCTACTAATTACTTAAATGTGAAAACGTTTTAAAAATTACTTAAATAACATAATTAAACTACTATTTTATTATTTTTCATTTATATTTGTAATGATTGTTTTTTTTTTATATTTTTAGTTCAATAAACTATTTTTAATAATTTATTGCAATATTTTACTATTTTTCAATGAATTTATTTATTCTTTTTCCTTTTTTTTTATTTAATAAATTATACTATTTGAGTAATTTTTAAAAAATTCAAACATTTCAATAATTAATAGGTAAAAATATGTTATTTCAACAGTTACTCCTTTAAAATCTATATTTCTCGAATTATGTTACGGTCACAAATTTTTACAAATTATTATAAAAAGATCAAGCCAAATTTCAATATCTGGGTGGGCTGAGAAAACATTGGGCCTAAGAATATGATGGCCAACGGACTCAAAATAGGATAACGAAACATCATCCTCAATTCTTGAAGCCATTCTAATCAAAGAATAAAATGTGGATGTTGATTGAAATGTCCAGGTTCAAATTTATAGAAATTTTGATAAAAATATTAATGTCAACAAATATTCTCTTCACGAAAATGATAGAAATATACGTGAATTTTTTAACTTTTTTAAATGAAACTTTAGTAATAACTTAATTAATTCATAATATATCATATAATATAATTATACGCCAACAAATGATGGTAAATATAATAAAATGTAAAAAATATAATAAAATATATCGAAATTTAATATTAAAATATGTTCATTACACTAAAATTTGGTAAAAGATAATAATAAAAAGGACAGGAAGACTTTAATATGTAATTTAAAATGGGGTTTTAAAAAAAATATTTAACGTTATTAAATACACATGAAAATAGTAATTATATTTTAGACAAATTAAAACTTATAATCAATTTAACATTAGAATAAACTTAATTAAAACTTACAAATAAAACAACATTAGAATTTAAACTAATATCAAAGTAACATTAGGATTAAAAAATTTATCAACTAAAATTAAAATGATAACAATTTAAAAAATATATATGTAAGGACTCTACTGATATAATACCATATGATCAGAGTCAAATTAGAGAAATACTAACTGAAATAGATAAATTATGTTGGATAAGATATTAGTAAAATAAATTGAAATTTAACGGAAAAGTGATATAGGATGCGGTATGGAAATTTTCATCGACATTACGAAATTTCTACGATATTGTTGACATTTCCATCAAATTGGAGAAGACATCTGACACCATAGTTGACTGACGTGTACTTTGGCTTGACATTTCCATCGAAATTTCCATGAAAATCGACATTTCATCGATACTTCCAACATTTCCAAAAATTAGGAGAAAAAAATCTTCTACCTCTTTTCAGTGTCGAGGTTCAATTTGAGAGAAGTTTCGAGAAATTTGCTCCCATGATTCTAATGGCAGGGTCTTGACCACGAGCTGGAGAAGCTTTTGGTGTTGCCACTCTTCTATTCTTGCAAGACTTTGGTATTCTCTCTCTCAAAACCTTGTTTTTCTCTATTTTCATATTATATAAAAAAAAGTGCCAAACATTTCTTGAATAATTGAGCCATGATAATCAATTTTCACATCAATATTACACGAGCTTAGAAACTGGAGTTCAGCTTATATTTAGAATCGAACGTCATTTATATAGGTCCAAGGATTTTAAAACTCGGGTTTATACACCACACAATTAAGGTCTCCTAACCCATAAGATTCAATTCTACTGTCAATATTTTCATATTATATTAATCAATAATAACATAAACACAGGTGGACAGTTGTTATTTTTCATATATAAATATTACCAGGAAGACAAAAGTTGTCTAACCATTCAAGTTATGTTTTGAGTGAAACGTAAACGTGATTTCATTATTGTTACAAAATATATGTATATATAATCACAACCCTTACGGAATATATAAAATTAAATTAAAAAGTACAGATGACAAGAGGGAAAGAAACTAACAAAAACAGATGAATGTGATAAGTACATTTTCTTCAATCACGCCAGCAAAGAAGCATAACAATACATCGACTAAAGATATATAACCTACCTTTTCCTTCTTTGAGATATCCACCAGCTCCTCTTCTTGAGGATGATTTTCTCTTAGAATTCTCATTTTTAATCTCCATCTCTTCTTCAATTCCTTCTTTTCTTGTCCTCAATGCTGTTTTTTAGCATCACTTCTTTCTATTTATCAATCTTATTAACTGATACTTCTTATGGAAAATTCATTTGTTAAATGACAAAAGAAAAGTGCAAGAAAATGGATGTTCATAAAGGGAAGGCTGATTAGATTGCCCTACAATTAGAACCAAACAAATTACTCAAAAATTAAAAACCATGAGATATTTCAAACAGAACACGGGTCCCACCATTTTCATTAAAAATAAATAAATTAAGGAACTAAAAATTCTGCCAAAATAAAATAAATCTAATCATCAATCAATCAGTGAGCTTTTGGTCCCATTTTATAAAAAAAAAATCTCAGAGAGACGTATTTCCAGAGTGTGAGCGAAGTTACACAGCTTTTTCTACCCTTCTGTGCTCTGTGAGGTGGGGTCAGGTAGGGAGATAATTCTCGGGTACTCCCGTTGTATCAAACATCTTCTATATTCCTCCCTTTAATAATGTCTTTTTACTAAAGGCCCTTCTATAGCACTTCGTATGTACTTATTATCAATAACAAATAAATAATGGGATCTACCAATCCCTAACGGGATCTACCAATTCCTAACATTTTTACATGACTAATTTAGTATCTACAACAGGAATATTAGAATTATTTCCAGTCAGATTGGAGAAGAAGCCAAAATTACAATACGGATTCACAAGAAATAAGGGGCCCAGATGACTACCTTAAAGGACTTAAAAGGGAAAAGCGGCCATAATAAATACATTACACACGTGAAATTCAAAACATACACGTGAAGTTCACGGGATGACCAATGGCTAATGTCTGACAGGGAAGACAAACCTTTGTTATATGCATGGTTTTGAAACTCTTTAACCATGAAAACACGTCTATGTATAATAAATGCTACAATTTATATTCAAATAAACTAAAAAATGTTATCTAATTTGTATTCTTCTGAAGCTCAACTAATATGGAATTTAACGTTAATTGCCTTCACATATTATATGATCTTGAAATAATTGGACTGAAATTGGACACAAATGGCTATACTCTACTTTTGTTCGCCATGCTTGTTGACAAGTCAATTGGATGGAAAATATGAGCGTCATTTCAGTCTAATGACCATATAAAAAGGCAGAGCAGAAAAAGGTGGGTCAAAATTTGCATCATGTATGATTGGAATACGCACCTAACATAAAACGAAAGGCGAAAAAGGCGGTCGAATATTCGGCAAGTCTCAAGAATGCTATGATCCAGCTCATGCCCTGAGAAGATACAAAACAAAAAAGGCATCACTGATATGTATCTTCACTTGGAATAAAGTTGAAACCACAAATCAAGATAATAGTCCATAAGAGTAGACTTGAGCATCCAACATCATCACCAAATAAGATGTGTCATTGACCAATACAAAGCTTATTACTTTGTTTTATTTCACATTATGTGGATAGAATGATTCCACATTCACATCTTTGTTTCCATAAAATGCAATATGAGATATGTGTTTCTTAAGCTCCCACATACAGACCACAGATTCTCTTACTATTGTCATGTACCACAGTCAAGCAAAGCTTGATAGCAAACAATGTCATTTCACATTCATATTTACAAATTCCCTCCCTTCTATTGCTGAACAAGTACATTCCTCCAATCTTCATTTTTTCCTTTATACCAATTGAACAACTCATTGTTACTAAAGTAAGAGAAGCAAGTGCAGGCAAAAGAAATATAATCTTCAAAATGATAAGACACTGATAGCTGACTATTCCCCCTTTGAACTCTCAGTTTCTTCATGTACTTTAACTCCAAAAGAAAGCGATGATGAAATTAAAAAATGTAGTTTCTGTAAGTAACTGTACTTACTTATATTCCTGAGGAAAAAAGGGGTAAAACGTAAGTACATCCCTCCAGGAGGTGGCCACATAGGCCCAAAATTGAAATAATAATGGGAGGGGCCTATAAAGGATGCATGCTTGGGTGTATCTTGAGATGCATCTAAGTTTTGTCTCGAAAAAAATACTTCCATTTTAAACAACCGACTATGACCTATAAAATTGAAGCTAAATATTTCAACCGATGACATTAATTCTAGTGTTTAAGAAACTAAAACAGTTATAATAAGTCATCAGCAAAAAGAAATGGTTATGACTCATGAGACCAAATCTTTTGTTTTGAGTCGATCTTAAAAAAATCGGATTTTTTTATCTACAGATGATATCTTGAAATAAAGAAAAAAGTTGGCTAAATATTTCCATAGTGATTGCCTGGTCAAATAACTCTTCATAGTAGTTAAGGATCCCACATTAGAAAAATGAAAGGACCTAATAAAGTTTATATGATCATAGATTACTCCTCTTATTACCAATTGATTTTAAGATGCATTCCCATAATTGTTGCTTTTGTTTTTGCTTTGTCATGTTTTGTGGGCCTTGTTTTGGATTTTTTTGCTAGCTTTTTTTGAGTTAGGAGGTTTATGCTTTGATCTCAGACACTGACATCATCTTTTTTGTATGTAGATACCACATTTGTGGAAGAAAAAAATGGAACCCCATAAATATTAAGATGATATCAGGCCCAACAAACTCAAGTAAGGATCTGATCAAAAAGTGGGATCCAACTCAAGAATAGTGAGTAAAAAATGACTATCATTTTGAGAGAGCGTGATAAATATCTCATATTGAAAAGAAAGAAAAATCTGATAAATTTTTGAGATCATGAGCTACCCACTATTGCCAAATGGTTTTCACATGAAATCTATGAATATTAAGACGAGACTCGTAAGCAGTAACTCGGATCACTCTCTCTGAGTTTCAAAACTGGAATCAAGGTATAATCGAATTGAATACTTTTTTACTAGGATTTTCTAGGCACTGAATGAGATGGATGATCAAATACGAAGTACAAACGTTACTATAATTGGCAGATTTCAAAAGAAAACAAAAATGAAAAGATAACTGTTGTAGACAAATACGGATAACTAATAGTAGACTACCATATTAATCATTTTTCAGAGTAAAACATATCCTGTTTTCTCGATAACGACTCTTTTCAACATCAAAGCTGCAACACAAAATCCTTATCACAACATCATCTCTTACTACCCAAATTCAGCTATTGGTAAAAGATATGATTTTGAGTGAGTTAGGTTGGTCCAAAGGAAGGTGGCTTACCTCTACCTATGCTATAGATATCCTTTTAGATCTTTTTAGTATAGTAGCTCTTTACCATCCCGCCATTCCTGATTTTAGAAAGGAACTCAAACTTACCAATCAAATACTAGCTATACAGACTAAACAAACTCCCCTACCAAACAACTCCTAGTATGCAAATCTTCCACAATGTTTTTAAAGCACATTTTTTCTAAATCATGTGTTTATTTTCAAACAATATTTTCTTTAAAAGCAAAGAGCAGATTCCATTATTCTTCCCATTTTCAATGTTCTGTTAAAACTCAGGACATAGTTTATGATTCTTTCAATGTATCTGAGCAATTCATCGAGTCATCAGCATCAGAATGGTTTACAGTTAAAGATCTACTCGCCATTTTGAGCACCAAGAAGGTGAAAAGATATTTCCTGAGAATTTCTTGTTCTGAAGAATTATAATTTATGGAGAATTTGCATGTCAATACATTTTTTTAATCATGATGATAAATATTTGGTTAAAACTCACTTCAGTCCCTAAGATTTTGGTTTGGTTCCATGTTCAAAATGAAATGCAAGTATCATTGAACTTCTTTAATTTATTTCTATAAAGCCTCCTTATTATAGTCATGGCAAAACCAAATGGAAAAATGAGTAGTCAAAAAGTTAACAATATATAGAACAGAATAAAATCATGCAAAATGAACTACCACAATGCAATTAAACAGAGCTGATTCTTGTTAAATACAATCATATAATGATTATCACTACTTAATCAAACTTGAGAGGAAGATGAAATTCGAATTTAGCACATAAACAGAAAATTGAAAATGAAATCATTTCAAATCTAAAAAACCATGGCTAAATTACCTCTTTCTTGTAAGCACCTGACCGTACTCCATTTTAACACAAAGATAATTCCTCCAAAAATCGAAATGAACTCCTTGAATCAGCTGCAAATTGCAATGACAGAGAATTCTAATATAGAATTAACATCGATGCGAAAATCGAAAAGGAAATCGAAAGAATCATTGGAGAAACGGATTAGGAAAGTGTTTAAACCAGCTATACTCTTCGATTGCTCTAACAAAAACATCACCAATAACGATCGAACAAGTTTTTATTAAAAAAGCTACAGAAAATTTGTCAGATTCCTAAGATGATTCAATGACAATTCGATTGGCCTGATTGCATAAACAACAGAGAAACTAAAATTAAACCAAATTATTTACCTTTCAACGATCAAACCACTGATTTCGAACAGGATTTCATCAACTTTGAGTTTCTTGTGCGCTAAGTTTCTAAGCATTTTAACGATATCCGATTCAATGTAGCCGCGAAATATGATTATTCGGCTTGTTTTCTTCGCAACATGATCGAATTCCATCACGAACTTTCAATCACGTTTGTCCCTCAAAGAAATTAGCGACGAAAGCCATAATCCCCTTCTTTCCAAATTTGGTGAAAATAAAGCTTAGTTTCCATACAATTTCCCGCCTTCAAGCTTGGAACCTGTCATTTCTGATACTTAACTCTTTATTTTATACCATATTCAATGGAAAAAAAAACAATTTTAACCATGGATAATCAAACAGTACACCTATTATTTTCTTAATTTACAAATCATATCTTTTATAATTTAAAAATAATTTTGAACACTCAAATTTAAGGTATGCTCTTACTTTACGTCTATCGCATGTTCCAATAAAGAGAAATTTCATTAGAAGATAAAGTTAAGATAAAGGACCTATTTACGAACAACAAAAATCCAGATTTACGAACAAGTAGTCCCTAACGTAATGTTCCTTGTTAAGACTTTCAAAGATGATGAGTCGAATCTTGTTTATAAATATACCTCCTCAACCTGACCCTAGTTTTGACCGAGAGTTATTTACTCTAATCGCTTCGCGATACTTGTATGAATATTGTTGTCCGCGTAAAATTACAAAATGGCAAATGTTTTATACAAAAGGTTTTAAAAAACACGATTTCTATGTGGGAATGCTATTCTTAAAAAAAATCAATATTTTACCTGACATTAATTAAACATATAATTCCGAATGATTCAATCCTCCGTCCAATATTATATAATAATAAACGCATTCGATAAAAAAAATCAATTCATTAAAAAAAAGACTAATAACAGACATTTGTTAGATGAATATGATTTAAAATTTAGCTTACATTTGACAAAAAATTCATTGTTGGAAAGGTACGACTCACAACAAACGAAAAAAGACAGTAAAATGTGTGTGTATAATTATTCCTAGGACAATACTTGCTTCCTGACAAGACAGGAGGAGAACCTTCTGATGTATTTTTTCTATTGGTTAAAAGTAAACCAATGAGTCCCACGTAAATAATAAAAATAAATATTAATTATAATTTATTATATTTTAACCAATAGAAATTGAGTGCATCCTGATTTGTCAGGAGGCAAGTATTCTCCTTATTCCGACCATATGATGGAAAAGGAAATATATCAACACTCAAAAACAGGAGAGTCAAAACAAGAAACACAATATACATATACCACTTTATTCAACCACCTGCTTCAGTTCCATTCTAGTTTAGATTACAGTCCACAAACTCACCAAATATGAAAAATGTAATCTTCCTCTATTTTTCATTTTTTTTTAAAAAAAAAAAGTACAAGACTCGAGTACGTAACTTAGCTCAGATGTGAACAAGCATTTATTGCAGTTCCCTTCGAAAAATTGAATGGGACCATGACCAAATTCACTCCACACACATCATCTTCATCCCTAGTGAAACCCTGAACTGAAAATGTATATCTCTATTTCAATATTCTCTATAAGAGTAACATAACTACATACATGTCTAGATGTATCGTCGTCGTTGTCGTCACCACACCATAATCATTGGGCCAAATTTTTAATCTTAAGGCCTGAAACCTGAAAGGAGGTGAATATGTGCATTGCCTTGAAAGCTAACCGTCCACGCCCACTTTGTCCCTTCGTCTCAACTTGGTTACTTTCGGGATAGACTTCTGTGATGATCTCCCTTTCGATGCGGGTTCATCGACCAGAAGCAAACGAGACATAACATACGCCAAGAGTTCCTCACGGTACGAGAATGTAAAGTCCAGATGTGCGAATTCAAATTCGCTGTATGATACATCGACACCAGCATCCTTCATCATGTTATAGTACCTTCTCACCATTGAAGGCCTGATTACCTGGTCCTTCCGTCCGGCCACCAAATCTACGGGGATATCGATTACTCCAAAATACTCGCCCAAGTCTAATGGCTCTGGTGATCCATAGACTTCCATATTGGTTGCTTTTCCATAATCAAACAATCTAAACTTTTTAGTATGTTTCATCTGAGCAAGATGAAGACCTACCCGGAATGAAACTCCGGGCATATCATTCATATTGTAGTGCGGTAATCCTAATACCCCAACCCAATTTGAGCTGTCCCCACCAACAAAATAACTCACGATGGTTTGAACCAACCCTCCAACTGCAGGGTAGTGATGGAAATCGCGAGCCAACTTGTTGAGAAGCATACGGAAAAATTTTGTCGGTATATACAAGCCATGCACAAATGGAGCCACGATAGGAGCCAAAAGAAGAAAGAGATACTCAGCCACAGTGAAGATAAACGAGGCATCATCATGGAATCCAGCAGGAGATAATAAGATCATTCTAGACAACCTTTGCGGTTTTTCCTCAATTCTGTGTGTTATGGCATACATCAATAAAGCAGCGCCACCCATGCTGTGGGAGACTGCACAAAGCTTGTATGGCTGATCATTGTCGATTTCTTCTGCAAGCTCATGTTGGCTGAGCTTCAATTCAGACGTTTTAACCTGATGGATTTTTTCAATCATAGCCGGTATATCCTCCATCGCATGTTCATTTAAGGAATAATGCCAATACCTGGATAGTTGGTTACGTTAGTCACTAGAATGACATCTCCCAGCTATGCTTCAGACAAAAAGCCTCCACATTATCAGCCATCAAATTTCTCTCAGTTGAGGATTTATATGTTGGATATATCGAGAACATAGGGAAAGTAAGAAACACGAGACTTACTGTCTTGAAGATATATTCTTATCAACATGTTCTCTTGAGGCCAAACCACGGAAATTGCCAAGGAAAACATCAAAACCTGCAGAATTTTAGTAGATAAACAAGCCTCAACGTGTCACTGCAGAATGCTTAAATTTTTGAAGCAAAATGGCATACCTTGATCAAAGGCCGCAAATGCATGAGACCCAACAACCCCATTTGACACCCAACTGGTCAGACAAAAAAGATTTTATTAATATAGTTAATAGGTTAAAACCATTCCAATCAGACAAAAAACGTTTTTCTATTTTCAAAATTCATGCATTCAGATTATAGTTTTTTTTCCCTTTTAAATTATCGGTAAGAGATATCAGTAAATGCACAGCCGTGTCATCTAACTCATTGTAACAGACTCTAGCTTAAATTAAATTGCATATGAAACAATAGAAATCTAAGTATATGACTGTATCTTAAAATACTAAACTAATTAGTATTATCATGAGAAGCTAAATTGGTGCTAGATTCATTTGTCTATATATAACTTGAGAATGTCCTAAACGAGACTCGGATAAACTGACAATCCATTCTATATCTGCAATGTATCAAGAATTAACCATCAGATCGGACTAATATACAACAGCAAAACTGAAACCTATTTAATTGTGACAAGAAAAACCATACCCCATAGATGAATCAAATAATCCATGCTGTAGATAAAGAGCCTTCCGCGCATCACGCCTGAAAAAGCACACAGCAAGCCTAAGTTACCAAACGTTCAGAGAAACAATTCATACAGACAATAAAAAATTAGTAAATATACCTGGGGATCCTTTCCAAAAGGAGAACATATCCATCATTAGTAACAACACAAATAACTTCATAAGGATACCTGGGATAGAAAGAAATAATCAGAAACCACTAGCTTCATATCAACACCTGGAAAGAAATATGAGAAATCACTTGGGAGTCTGGAATTAAAATAATAAGACATCAGTATTAATCTAACCCAAGCTCTGTTATAACATCCCGACACGTTCTAGCATCTGTATTTAGTGATTGATTAAAAGTATAACTCCTCTCGCTAGGCACTGGACCATCATCTCCAAGTGTAGCTGTGGGCACAGTAATATCTGAAACAATATCAGCATCATATCTCTCATAACTGTTATGAGATGAAAACCATCTGCGCAAGGCTCTGAATGCATTTGATGGCGAGAGAAGAAAATGTGCAGCCTTGTGAACCATATCAAAGATAGATTCTATAAAGATTTCACTTGCAAGATGAAGATCCTGATTAGCAAAGGAAGAAAAGAGAGAAATATTGGTCAGGCCCAGTAGAGAAACCAAAGTGAGATGAACCCCCTCAAAAAAAAAAAAAAAAACAGTACAACAATTCCCAATAGTAAGTGAAGTTGAAGAATGGGGGAAGGAGAAGACACTAGTGGGGCACTAAAGGAGAAACCTCTATAACTCCACGCCTCCGGTCAGTGGTGCGACGTACAACTTGGTCCTTTTGGCTATGCGCTCTCTTGATAGACGGCCAAGGGCTTCCAGGAATGGATGAGGACCATGACCATCTAGTGAAAAAAAAGCAACAAATTTGATATGGAATCCACAAGAGAAACTTTGCAGGAAAGAGAATCCAACGAAAGATGACTCTTATCCCCTCTGTCCAGTGTCTATCATTCTTGACATAAATACTAGCCCTAGACCTGGAGCCCCGTGAACTTTGAGATGATGGAGATGCAGGATACACATTTCCAACACTGTCTTCTTCTCCAGAAGAATATTCTGAGCTTGAGTCATCAGAATCCACAGAGAGTTCGTGAATGAACTGGTTGAAAGAGGACACGCCACTATGCACCACAGACAGAAAACATGTAAACCACATATTTACCTAAAGACAAAATGTAAACCAGTTCTATACCACGGCATTAAAAATTAAGATCTATACAGGGGGTAAAAAGAATTAGAAAGCATTGAATAATAACTCATTCTTATAAAAATGGAGTTAAATCCAGGAAAAATGAGTTAATCCGCATTACCAAATACCACGTGAAAAACGCATTACAATGCAAGAATTGATACGCCCATATAAGTAACCTTGTCACTAATAAAACTACATGGATATAAGCAGAACACAAAATCTACTTGACACTGGGGTATAAATGTCCTTTTCCACAAAACTTGTGCAACAACAAAGAATCACTCTGGAATATGGAGTGCCAACATCCATGTTTTCTATAGGTGAATGACATTATTCCCCAAGCAGAAGAACACACTTGCAAGCTTATTCTTATGTTAAAATAGACGAGCTAATTAAACAAAATGCAATGTTTTAAAAGTCTTAAGGCGGCCTCGAGGCGTTTTCTCATGAAGAGGAGAGGCGTAAGCCTCAAGGCGGTGTGAGGCGTAAGCCTCATTTTGTATTAAAAAAATACCAAAAATTATAAAATATAAGACATTTCAACTTTCATGAATAAAGTGATAACAAAAAAGTCTCAAAAGTTCACGGGGCTCCAGTTGAGCTTATATTTTAATGTTAAAGATAGCCCAATTGTATTTTAATAGAATTACTTTTCTTTTCTAGCTAAGTAAGGGACCTACAATTTTTAAGTTAAAAAATTTCACTGACTGCAGTTGAGGCTGCCTCTTAAGCCTCAAGGCGAGGCGTATGCCTCACATGGATGAGGCGTAAGCCTCTTTTGGACCCATAGAGGCTTAAGCTCAGAGGCTTTTTCTGGCCACCTCGCCTCGAGGCAGCCTCACACGCTTTTTAAAACACTGACAAAATGTAGAGTAAAATAGAGTCTATTAACAAAGTATCAAGAGAGAACAATTCAATCATAAACTGTTCATTGTAAAAATTGATAAGAGAAGCATACACGACTAATTTTACATTACCTCTAGCGCAACTTCTAAGTCTCCTGAAATACATTGATGCTTTGTGCTGTATCTAACTTTTTCCACAACGGTAAATCTTTACCTCTACAATTCTCAAATTGTCTTATGGAGATCCTATCCAAAGAAAATCAATAAACTGCCACCAAAGACCTCACTCATCCTATAAATTCATTCAACTAATAAAAGCATTTTTTTTAAGTATGAAAGTACGAAAGAGATCACTTTCAACTTTCCCTGCTCTAATGTAAAGAGCAAATAGTTCGTTAAATGGACAAAAAACGAAGTTTCTTCAAGCAACGACAACTATATGAATTGAAAAGGTGCTAAAAGATCCATTTTTTAACTATCATTTTACATACACCATAACTTCATAATAAAAGTTATTCATTGTCGGGTCAATGGACATACTTTTCCATCCATCGAGGAAAGCGAGGGCCGCGAAAGGTTGGTCTCAGCTCCCAGCCATGAACACCTTCGAGTACGGAACCCTTCCCCGGTAAAACAGACAGAACAAGTGCAGATACTCCGTTGATCAGCCTCACAAAATTGTTCAACGACTCGTATGTGAATGTCTTCACCGACCTGCACTAAGAAGCAAGAAATAGAAATCTAGCCACTTCAGAATGCAATGGAATAAGCTCAACTAGCAAGGAAACGAAAAACCCAGATGGAAAAAGGAAACAAATAATAAATATTTCCAACAAAAATCCAAAAACAATTGGCAATCAAGAAAATCAGCCTCTTTTTGAACCAAGATTACAATACCAACCCCAAATTTTGTTTTTTTTTTTATCATGTTAATTAATTCTTCTTGAAACTTTCCTCTTTTAGGATATCAATCAGTGATTGACCGTAATAAATGATAATCAATCAGTCTTCTAAAAAATGTTATGACAAAAATTCCTCTTCATCGATTGGTATGGATAATTAAACAAAAATCACAGCAGAAAATAAGAATCAATCACAAATTCAGATTGAAAATGGAAATGGAAATAAAAGAAAGAAAGAAAGACTTACTCTTTGGCAACAGCAAGCACATCGTCAACAAAACGATGAATCATTTATTAATCTTCTTCTTCAAATTTCTCTTTCCAATCCGAAAATTAATACGAAAAAATCGAAGAAAGAGACGAAAATCAATCAAAACAAATATCCAGATACAATAAATCGAGGCGTAAATTTAGTTCATAGAATGAATCAGAGTAAGAAACGGAAAGAAGAATTCGGGATCAGAATTAAATAATGTCATTTTATTTTTAATTTGCGAAGAAACAGTGGCGATTCTTAACGTAGAATTGAAGGCGGTTTGATGTTGGGCCGAAATGGGCCCAATTGATGTGTCAGAGAGAGGCGTGGACGGTTTCTAAATGAGGAAGCAGCTGACGTGTCCCACTTTCCTATAATTCTTTGGATAAGCCTACACGTATTTCTTGAGGTGTGAGCTTTGTAATCGTTTTGGTCCACGTGCTTTTTGACAGATCTTGACCGTTTGTTTTACGTGGGACCAGAGCTGAGTTGTACGACTTAGATTGAATTGGATTGACTTGTGGGCCATTACGGTTTTGAAAGCTTTTTTTTTGTTTTTACAAAATGCGTGTTAAATATTTAGAATGCGTTTGCCGTTTGGTTGTAGTTTTTTTGACATATAAATCTTTAAATATGGATTCTACTTTTTAGTCGGTGGATTTGCATTTGATTTATGTTTGGTCTAAAGTCTGAGAATTTTATAATTTAATTTCACATTTAATCACCGAAGTTTTAAAATGTTTATGAAATAAAAGTGTATTTGATCTCTATTGTTGGGACGACTTTTTGTTCTCTTAATTGGAAAAAAAAAAAGTGTCAATTGGGACCTAACATAGCTCATTATTTAAAATATGTAGCTTGATTAAGTGCTCATTTGGGATAGGTTGTAAAAGTATTTTTTTAGGGCCTGGCACATGTGGTTGAAAAACAATCCAATATTTAAAAAAAACAGCCAAATTTTCTTTTTTTTTTTGTAAAAAAAGTAAAAATACTCAAATGCGCGTCTAAAATATTATAAAATTGTTACTAGTTTGCGTAAATAATCACTGATCTGCGTAGAGGTAATCACTGATTTTACTGATTTACTATATCAAATGATATTTCGTGTATGTAATCACTGATTACTTGATAAGTTATCATTGATTACCTCCAAGTTATCACTGATTTTTTTGATTCACTTGAATGAGGTTTTTTTTAAAAAAAAGTGTTATATTTAGAAATACTTTTTAAAACTGTTAGATTTATAAATATTAAATAAAATTCTGCTACCCAATCAAATTTCTCTTTTTTAATGATCATCAAAAACATTTTCTTTATTCAAAAACACTTTTAAATACTTACAAAGTTACCCCAAATGGGTATTAAATCTCCCACCCCCAATATTATATCAAAAAGAAAAAATCGATGAAAAAGGTAAATATAGACTTGTTTGCCCTTGATTAAACTACCATATACCCATTTAATTTAGGGTAAAATACGTTTTTGGTCCCTCTAGTTTCACTTTGGTTTCATTTTCGTTCCCTGTACTTTCAAAACTGACTTTTTTCGTCCCTGTACTTTCCAAAACCCACTTTTTTAGTCCTTCTGTTAACTTTTCTGTTAGTTGACTGTTAGTCACTCGCTGACAAGGTATTTTCTATGACGTGGCAAGCTGACATAGTAAATTTTAAAAGATGTGGCATTTTAGTACTTTAAAACAATATTTTTTATTGATTTTAAAATTATCATCTCTCATCTCTCTCATAACTTTATCTCTCCTCTCTATCTCTATCTCTCTATAATCAAGAAAACTAAGATTTATTTGAACGATTCCTCCATTGATCATCTCTCTAAAATTGCCTAGAAGTTTTTGTTCCGCTATCCCACAAATTCCATCAAGATTTGCCCAGTTCACTCCTCCATCGACTATTTAGCTTCCATTCAATTGTTCTCCTTCCAACATCACCACCATTTTTTTCATCAACTTCATTGAATCAGTCAAATACCACTGAAAATCGTAGATCTAAACTACTCATCGGAAACCAAGCTCCAACACGCCAAAAAACATCATTTCAGTCATAGAGGAACACTTCTGAGTTGGTGTGAGGAAGATTGACGTGTTCTAGGCAGGTTTTATGCAGGACAGCTTTTTGAAAATCGTGGATCTGGCCTAGGGAGAGGTTTCCAAAGGTTTCTGGTTGAAGGGGATGGTAGAGGAAGGACTGTCGGCTGGTTCTGGGGCCATTCGGTGGAAGAAAATCATGGAAACGATGCCCACGTTCAAATCTGGAAGTAACGCTTCATTGGAAGCGATGAAAGAGTTTTCACGTTTAGACAGTTCTGGGCTTGTTCCAAGGGTGTTACCGGCTTCGTCTAATGATTTGAAGCAGCTTTCATTAAGGCCTCGAGGGCTGAAACCATCGGGTTCAACTTTGCCATGTCTGCCATTTTTGCAAGATGAACCAATGTTCAAGCTGAAAACGATTCAGTTGATGAATATTAGATAAGAACGAATTGAAATTCTGGCATAGATAGGTTGATTTTGAGAAGATAATTTGACCTAAGTGAAGAGGAAGAGGAAGAGGAAGAGCGAGAGAGGAAATTGAGCTCGCGGAAAGCTGATTTGAGGAGAGTTTGTTTTGCTGAAACGGAGATATTGGTGGATGAAGGGATGGTTTCTATTCTGTTGACAACAGCTTTGCATCTTTGCTTTCCTGACTCCATTGATGTTGCTTCCATTTGTTTGGATCCCAAGGCCATGGATACCCAAGAAGATAGATGGTAGAGAGAGGAGGAAACTAAACCAATTGGCCACCTAAGCATTAAAATATATAATATTAAAAATATTGATTTCAAGTCAACCTGCCACGTCATTAAAAATACCTTGTCAGCGAGTGACTAACAGTCAACTAACAGAAAAGTTAACAGAAGGACTAAAAAAGTGGGTTTTGGAAAGTACAGGGACGAAAAAAGTCAGTTTTGAAAGTACAGGGACGAAAATGAAACCAAAGTGAAACTATAGGGACCAAAAACGTATTTTACCCTTTAATTTATAAACCTTATTTATCTACTCAAATTTTATATTAAAAAATAATATCACGTAGTTTTTTTTATTAGAGAAAGACATGGAGATAAATAGAAAATTTATATTATAATATTATCTATAATTTAGACTAAAATGATCCTTGAAAATTTAGCGATCAATTTGAAAACTCTAAGTTTCGTGACCAAAATGTGTATAAAGAAAAAACTCTATAAAATTTCATTTTTGAAAATCACCCTAGGGTGGTTGAAATAGAGGCCTTAAGAATAAGAATAAAAAATTAGTAAAGATGTTTTGTAAAGTTTATAAACCAAAACATAACCTTTTAAATCTTAGATATAAAAATGAAATATTTATTAAAAAACATAATTAGCTATTAAATCTAAAATAAACAAGTATCTGTTTTTAAAGTTGTTATTTCGAGGTTGATAACCATAATTGTTTTTCAACTTTGATCTTTAGTCAAATGAACATAACCCAATTGGTTAGTTACATGCTCATTTATTTGAACTTGAAAGTTTGAATCTCCTCTCTCTCAAATTAATGTAAAAAAAAAAAAGCTTTCATCTTTTAACATTTGAATTGCACTTGACTCACAAATAACCTTCCTACACTAAAACTGTCATTTAAATATCCCCAGCATAAAAAAATTAACTGAAAGATCAATTCATAAAATCTATAAATACTATATTTTATTTCTAATTTGCTTTGATCAATTCAAAAAATATATTAATACTATACCCTATTTTATTTATAATTTGCTTTTTAACGCACTTTATTTTATAGAATGGGCCAATTTTATCATTTACTAAACACAAGGGTGTTGTGATTTCATACATTACTGCTGCTGAAATCATATCATGAGGAAAAAAATTATATTAAGGAAATATTACAGTTCAGTTCACGGATAAATAACATTCATGAATCTGATTCAATTTGTCGAATTGATCGGACATGAGTTTTAATTTGTGTTTAGATATCTACTCCATTTTGGTGAAGACAAAAGGTTCAAATTTTCGTTTCTCAATGTACTATGAGATATGGAAATTCATCCTAATTTAGTAGATAGAAATACCTTTTCATTAGATTAGATCTCATCTATACTACTCTAAAAGGTACTTAATCCAGAGAATTTTTCACTTCCATATTTATCCCTACTTTCAAATCTTATTTCAAGTTTGCTATTTATAATTATGCTCATTTAATTGTTATTTCAATTTTTCCATTTTTAATTATTATTTAATTTTATTTCACTTTCATGTTTGAATCAAAATAGATAAATATCATATAAAACTTTGTATTTTCTTTCTCATATAATGTAACGTCTCAAATTTTTGGTAAGCAATTAAATAAATATTATTTTATCCTTTTTTTAATATTTATTTAAAATTTTGGATAAGCCTTAGTAATTATATTTAATTAATCTTTTCAGGAATAAATATAATTGCTATTTTCAATTTTGAGATAAAAAAAAAAAAAAGGCCAAATCGTAAATGGGAAGGAAGGAAAAGAAAAAAAAGGGTTTCATTCTCTTTGCCTCTTTCACGTGAACAGCAGAGACAGAGACAAGGTAGGGAAAATTGTCTTCTTCTTCTCTTCTCAAACCCGTTAATGGAGATCCCGGGAATTTAAATTCTAATCACCCATTCTTATCCTTTGGTTGAATTAGGTTTTTGTGGTGGTGGTGGAATTGAAGGGAAGCTAGGGTTTTCGTTTCAAGAAAAGCTTCAAGGTAATGTGATTCCCCCTTTGGTTTTCGAAATTTTCCTTCTTTGTTTAATGAAATTGAAACCCACCCAATACAAATCACTTTCATATTTTCTAAATTTCTTCATCCTTGTTCTTAAACTTTGAAACCCTAGAAAAGAACCCTAACCTTGATCTTTTGAAAAATCCACCTACCGATTAAACCTACCGCCAAACGACTACTAAAAACCGCGAAGGAGGGCCGGCGAGGCTCTTGTTGTAAAGACGGCAGCAGCAGCGAGAATTCTGCCGCCGCTGGTAGCAAGCGACCCCCTTTGGGGGCCGTTTTGCTTGTTTCCTACCGCCGCACCGTGTGTGTCGCCGTGGTATTTTTCCCTTATAAATTTTGTTATTTAGGATGTAGTTTTGATTAGTTTGAGCGCCTTTTCAGGTTCTTAAATTAAATTGGGAAAAGAGTTCAAAGGTTGGAACTTAAACTTGAAAAGGTGAGTAGAATTATGTTAAGTTTTAAATTGTGTATGATTGAATGTTTCCTTTTTCTTTAATAGTTAACCTCATTTATCTAAGAGTATTATTGGATGTTTATATGCATAATATGAGGTTTTGGGGCTGTTCTTAATGGAATTAAAGTGTGGGTTTAAAAAAGATATAAAATTGGACTAAGCATGCTTAAAATGATTTTTTTTTAAATCGGGTGATGCCTAAGTTACTTCTTTATGATTATTAACTCGATATTGGGAGTTTAAACTTGTTTTTGGGTGTTTCAAAGTGATCTAAAGTTGCTGGTTATGATTGCCTCCATTGATGAAGTAGTGCCCATTAAGCCAATATTTAGGCCTAGGTGGTTAGTTAGTCATTAATGTTTTATTCTGGACATTTGGAATGTTTTCTCTATGTTTAAGGACTGATTTGGGAGTAGATTTAGAGGCGTTACTCTGCCGAATTTTAGTTAGAATTAAACTAATTTTAGAATGCCCGAAAAAGGAGCAAAACTATACTAGTCTAAACTAGTTTTGCTTCTAGACTTGCAAATCATTGAGAATTGTTATGAGTGAACCAAAAGTGACATGTTGGGTGATTTTAAAAGGGTTTTAAGTGGTTAAAAGGCGAATTTTTCCAGAATTTAATTTTAAGAAATTTTCGGCTTAGAAAGAGTGTTATTGTGAGAATTTGGGTTTAGGCTCAAATTAAGTATTTTGGGTGGAGAAAGTGGAATCATATTACTCAAATACCTCGGTAATATGATAGTAGGTTCGCTTTAAGTAAAGGCCTTACTTAAAGAAGAATATTGCCGTTAAGGGGGACTATAAAGTTGTGCACAACTTTGTAGCACTTAACGGGGCAGGTTCATTCCATCTGTACAATGGAAAAGAATATTTCTCGTAAGGATTTAAATTGAGAAAAGAGTGTTTAAATTCCTAAATTCCTTACTGAGCGTAGTCTTTCTTTGTTTGCGTGCAAAGAGAAGATTAGAGGTATTAGATAGAATACTTAAATCGAAAAGTTTTAAATTGAGAAAAGGGTGTTTAAAACTGTTTCGAGAGTTTTAGTTCGAAAGGACGAAAATTATGAGATCATGTAAGAGTTGGGATGTTGTGAATTAATTTTGAGTGTTTGGAGTAAGTGTGTTTTTCGGAAGTCAGTAAGGTCGATCGTGGACTTAAAGTCTTAGGAAAATCTCTCATGGCATGATTTTTAATTTAACATTTTTCTACTCATTGGGCGTAGCCTCATGATGCTACAATTTTTTTTTTTCAGGTAAAGGAAAGAAGAAACTGGGTGGTTGATGCGGTTCGATGTGGTGACCGGTTGGCACGGATTTGCTCGCTAGCGAATCATTTTCTTCTGTCATGATGGGAAAACTTTATTTCTTCATGTTTTGTTTTGTTTTGAATAAAAATAATAGTTAATGTTTACTTTGAGAATTTTTAGGCAATGATTGAATTTGCCTTTTCTTTGATGTTTATTTGATTTAATAAACCGATCGGATATGAACTATTTCTGAGTTCGATTTCAATAAAGAGAACTATTTGTTGATTTTATTTGCTTCCGCTGTTGTTTTACGTATTTCAATGTATTTGGGAATTTTTCGGGTTGTTACATATAAACAAATATTTCGAATTATTTATAAAAAAAACATGTAATATGAAAATAACATGAAAATAAAATTTATTAAATAGTATGAAAATAGATAAATTGCATATAAAACTTCGTATTTTCTTTCTCATTTAAAAAAATATTTCGAATTATTTATATAAAAAAAATATAGAATATAAAAATAGCATGAAAATTTAGTAAATAGTATGAAAAATAACATTTATTAAATAGTATGAAAATAGATAAATAGCATATAAAACTTCGTATTTTCTTTCTCATTTAAAAAAATATTTCGAATTATTATCATTATAACATATTAGATTTGCTTTTAAATTTTTATCATTTATAATATAGTTGGTTTTAAGATTTTAAACATATTTTCATGATTTGAGTGTAAATTTGAAATTATTATTTAAAATTATATAAATCAACAAATTATAATTTGATTTATTTTAGATAATAAAATTCAAATAAAATAATGAAAATTAGTATAAAAAATAGAAAAAATAAATAAAAAGCTAATCTTTGTAATTCTATTGAGATTGAATCTTATATCTAAAAAAAAGATACGAATAATTTACAACTATTTATATACATAAAAAAAAAGATACGAATAATTTAGATATTATTTTAAAAGTCACATAAAATTATCCCTGGAGAATTAAAAAAATATATATAAATCAACAAATTTTAATTTGATTTATTTTAGATAATAAATTCAAATAAAATAATGTAAAATTGGTGTAAAAAAATAATAAATTTATTTACATATTTAAAATTTGAAAATATTAATTTCAATGTAAATTTTCAAAATAGATTTTAAAAAGGTACTGTTATAGAAATTCCTTATTTTTATTTATATTGCAAATACGTACGTTGAAAAATATTAATTTGAACGTAAAGATTCAAGATAGATTTTAAAGAGATACTGTATTTTATGTATATTGCATTTAATTAAGATATTAGATTTTATTTAAATGTATTAATTTGAACGTATTTTAAAATTTTACTTTATATCTAAATAATTTAAATTTCATATTATCGTTTATAACATATTAGATTTAAATATATTTAATCATATATTAAAATTAAATATAATATATTTTGCAATACGTATTTTGTTTTTTATTTAAAATTATTTATATTTTATATTTGATTTTAATTATTTAAATACACAAAAAATACTTCACGTTCAAATTATTATCATTATAACATATTAGATTTTCTTTTAAATTTTTATCATTTATAACATAGTTGGTTTTAAGATTTTAAACATATTTTCATGATTTGAGTGTAAATTTGAAATTATAATTTAAAATTATATAAACCAACAAATTATAATTTGATTTATTTTAGATAATAAAATAATTTAAAATTAGTATAAAAAATAGAAAAAAAATAAAAAAAACTAATCTTTGTAATTCTGTTGAGAATGAATCTTATATTGATTTTGTTTTTAACCCTATAAATCATCCAAACATTTATTTTATTTTATCCAGATATCAACTTAACCAAATTTTTGCCATCCAAAAGTTTTATATTTGGTCTTATATAGCAACTAATAGATCCTTTCAATGTTTTAATATGTGTTCTCTCTACTTCATTTTATGATTTCTGATTTTTCCATGTTGCTTTTTGTTCAATTAATTTATCTTGGTTTCCTTGCATGTTTGGTTCTTTTCAGTTCATTATATAATTTGATTTATTTACGTGTCTCTAATTCATTATTATCTGCATTTTTTTTTGTATTTTGCAAAACCAGGAGAAATTGCGGAGTTAATTTAGAGGATAATTCAAAGAGTGTGAGTACTTAATTTTTTTTTTCCTTTTCATTTGTTATATTTCCGCAGTTTGAAAAATTAAGGTTATTGGCTTCAAAAAAATTTAAAATTATTAAAAATGGCAACTAATATTAAATAGTTTGGAGTTTGATATTTCATTTTTTCATATTAAATACAAATTGATAACAATTTAGTTAGAACATATTTGAATGATTATTTTTCAAAATTTGTTTCTTACTATTTTTTTTCAATTTATTCTAATTTATTTTTAATTTAAAGCAATATTAATGCACGAATTATTTATGAAAAAACATATGTTTTAAAATCTAAATAGTTTATAATATACATTTTTGAATGAGTATTTCTTAAAAACTGTTTATAACCATTTTTTCAATTTATTTTAAAATTTCATTTTTTTTTTCATTTTGATTTTAAAAAACCATTGTTTTAGGAATTATTTATTAAAAAAAAAACAAATTTTGTTTTTAAAAATCTAAACAATTTATATTGAGTTGAAGTTTTAAAATTTACCTTATATTATTCTGATCATCTTATATTTTATTATATTTTTCAGTGGTAACCATTTTGAATGCTTCTATTTTTTAAATTTAAAAATGCAAGTTAAAAGACGTTAGCTATTCATATTTTCATTGTCAAGTAATATAAATACTAGAAATTATATAGTTACACAACAAAATATAATTAACACGTGCGTTGCACGTAACTAAATGAGTAGTGGATAAAAAAGGAAACAAAAGAAAAGAAATTGTGAGAAGAATTTCCCAAATTTCTACTAATACTTATGAAATTTCATCATAATTCAGTAGATACAAACACCTTTTATTTTAATTAGATTACATCCTCATGGATAAAATAGAAAAGAAAAGAAAAAAATTAAATTGTGAGAAGAATTTCCCAAATTTATATTTAATCGATAAATTGGGTGGAGGAGAGTTCATGAAACGACATCGTAAAAGGAGTGTATGGTCAAGGCGAAAGATTGAATACACAACACTAATGAAAACCAAAAAGATCGGAGGAATGGGACCCATCTCTAAAACTCTTACAAAAACAAAAACATAAACATACGGCGAGTAAAAAACCGACGCGTCATCAAAATAAACCTTGCAATAAAATAAAAATCAATATTTTTATTTTTATTTTTCTGTAAATCTAATTCCACCAGTTCCTTCATTCATTTCTGAACAGTAATTCGAGCTCACACACTGAGAGAGAGAGAGAGAGGCCATGGAAGCTGCAATTTGTGGTCGGGTCCCTCTTTCTCCCAACCACCTCTTCAATCCGACCAAGCCAGGTATTCTAGGTTTTCTGAATTTTCGCTTCTTAATTTTTTTTTGTTTTTTTTTTTTTTTGGGGGTTAAAGGTTGTTAATTTGAATTTGGAAGATGAATTTTGAGAAATTTTGGTTCATGGGGTAGGGGCAAGTTTCAATTTTTGTCTTAGCTCCAGTATATTTGCCAGAAATTTTAGATTTTTTGATGTGTCATTTCATTGTGTTTTCCATGGAATTTGCTTACTAGCTTGAGTAGTTAAATTTCTTGATGGGGAAAAACTTGCATATCTATGCATTAGCGGAAGGTTTGAAGTATTTGGTCCTATACTTGTTAGTTGTTTATACGTTTTCATGGTTATTTATTTTGGGAAGTTTTAATGGATAACAGTATTTATAAATAAAGTAGAATTTTTCTATGTGAATCAATTAGGGGTGAGAATCGAAACTACAAAACCGATCAAACGTTAATTACTGACAATTAGCGAACATTTCATATGGCATATGAAGCATAGATACTTCAACTTGGGTGCCGTATACGTATCCGTATCGGATACTTCTTAGATACGTTTTTGAGAAAATTAATAAGAGTTGTGTTTGAAAAACATCAAAATCTTTATTGAGTTTTATCATTTCTTTCTTATTGTCTTTCTAATATAAATATCATAAACTAAAACAAACAAATTTAATGTGAAAATCATTGTAATTTATAAAAATAATCTAATTAACCTAAAGATTGTATATTGTAATCAATGTTTCCGAGCCGTCTCCGTATGCTAGTTTTTTTAGAAATGGCGTATCGCCGTATCCGTATCGGTGCTTCTTAGTGGTACAGGGGTTATAAGGTCAGTTTGGATACTTTAAGCATCAAATGTGAACCTACCCCAAACTTCAGAGGACCAAAAATATATTTTACCCTAAAATATTCTTCAAGCTTCAAATTATAATATGCATCTTTATATTAAAATAACAAACATTGAATGGTGCTATTGTAAAATCCTTTCGTGAAAGTTTAGTAAAATGTTATGTTACATGAGTCTACGACACCCACATAACTTGAGACTTATATTTCTTCTTTAATTTTTCATGCAGTAACCTTAAATTAAGGTAGAAGATGTATATTATTAGTCTTGTAAATATTTCATATAAAGATTTCAACTCTCCTGTTATGGTTATTTAATTTTTTAAGCTATAAGGTTGATTTTGAAACTAGCATAAGGGCTCATTGGCAATATAGAACTTGTTATGAGAAACACAGAGTAATAATTTCAATGTGGGGCAGAGTGGAAGTTCATTGGACGTTTATGAAGTTTGTATGGAAATCTTTGAAAAAATTAGCTATTCTCTGAGAAGTGATAGATTACCATTAATGTTGAGTTGTTTAAGCTTTCATTTCATATGGTGAGTTATTGTTCATGTATAGTTTCCTGAGCATTGACCACCGGTTGATATACTAATGCAGTCAGTGTTGCATCCGGATCCACATTGTATGAAATTTGATGGAATAAATTCATGTATAAGATAAGTTGGATATCATTTTGCTTGGGACAACTATTAGATGGACTATTTCATAAGAAAGAATATTTTGTGAATTGAATTTGGTGAGTCATCCAAATGGACTCCTCAACATGAAAAAAAATCCATCTTAATAAGTAAAATACAAAGATATTCAAATCTCCTTAATTTACTGTTCAAGGAGTCTTGAAATTTCTGAAAGATCACTATCAAAGGCCTATTTTAAGTGTTTATTTACTTTTATAACCTGATGATTGTGGTTAAATTTTACTTAGGCTCATTCGACTAATTAGTGACCCTAACTCGGAACTTCTTGTATGGAACACATGGCAAAAAAAAGACATTTATATCTATACCATTGATAAATGGGCTCCGGCATGCATTTTATTGTTCCTTGGAGCTTGTATCACATGTTTATACAGTAATACCCATTTATGGTTGCTATTTGTGTCATAGGGGATAAACACTATTTTCGTAAACAATGTAGAAACCGGAGCATCTTGATGATGTTATCAGTTGCTGAGCTTGGAAGAGGCGGTGGCCTGTTGGAAAAGCCAACCATAGAGAGGACAACACCTGGTCGTGAATCTGAGTTTGATGTTAGGTACAAATAGTACATTCTTAGTGCCTGTTTAGAATAACTTTAGTAGGGCCTAAAAATGTTTTTGGATTAAAAAATCTTAGAGTGTTTGGCTCAAAAGTGTTTTTGGACCGTCCTAAAAGTTATTCCAAACGGGCATTTAGTCCTACTTTGAATGTTACATCTAAAAAACTAATATCTGTATATGTTAGAGAAGTTTCAGCTTTCCAACAAAACTTTGATTTTCAGGAAATCAAGGAAAACTGCTCCGCCCTACCGGGTGTTATTACACAATGATAATCACAATAAGCGGGAGTATGTTGTACAAGTTCTGATGAAGGTCATCCCCGGAATGACACTCGACATTGCCGTCAACGTAATGCAGGAGGCACATTACAATGGAATGGCTGTGGTAATTATCTGCGCTCAAGCGGATGCAGAAGACCACTGCATGCAGCTGAGAGGCAATGGTCTTTTAAGTTCAATTGAACCTGCAAGTGATGGCTGCTGAATAGGAAACATGGACTATTGTAATGTACCTTTTCGCCTCTTAGTTATCAGCTGATTTAAAAACGCACATCCTCGACTGCAAAAATGTTGCAAGTTGCACCTATGTACATAAATAGAGATTATAAAAAATAAACCTTGGTTTATGAGTCTGATGTCCATGCTAGTTTCAGTAGTTAGTTTGGTTGTGTTATAATGAGTTATATACCAAATACAACTTCTCTACGTTCGCAGAATTCGTTTTTATTCAACTTCCATATGCACTCACAAATGCAAAAGCATATGGTCAGATGTTACCTTCACTTGGAGGGAGGGACGAATACTTGAAGTGTATTTCCCAACTCCAAATGATTTAGAAGATTTGGAGATTTGCTTGCTTGGGACAAGAATGGTGCAGCCCCTCTTATTATACTGTTGAGAGATTGGTATTGTTAGAGCTTTTTTTTTTTTTTTTTGGCAATATTACTTTTTGAATTAGGGGAGGGGAGCTTGAATGACTAAATGGAAGAGTTTTAAGGGAGGAGATTTGAACCTCTAATTTGATTGAGATAATACAAATGCCCAATTGTTAGATGAAATCTTGACTGACAATGATACACTATATATATGAAGTAGCCCGTTGTTCTAATCAAGGGAAACGGCTCGGTACAACTAAGGTCAAGGTATCTTAGTCTTTTGATCATGACATTTCTTTTCGTATAATGAGAATGGATTTGTGAAACTCATTCCAAAGTTTTGTAGGTACATGTTTTATCATTGGTAATAACATCACTTTTTCATATTCACGATTAGTATTCACATTTCATTATCATACCCTAACACCATTTTCACTATTGATTCTCATTTTTAAATAACAAATATAGGTGTCGCATTCCCATCTATCTTATTCTTTAATCAGTTCATTCTAAATCATCACAATTTCAAACTATACGATCTCATTCCCGCTTAGTAAACGCTCATTATGCTTTTATGGTATGTTTTGTTTCTATGAAACTCCAAAACAGAACATCATAGGGAAACGGAAGGCCCAAACTCAAAGGAGAACTATGGGCTAACCCTAAATCCATGAATGAGGACAGAAGAAACAGAACTCAACTTGGTCTGCTCTGAGATTGCGACAGACGTTCAGCTGCAGTAAAGTTGCAATTCAACATTTTCTGCTATTACCTTTTTCCTTTTCTATTCTACCATTAAATTAATATCAACCTTCAAAAAACCAATCAGAAAAATTTAAAAACTTCCCATCACATAACAGAAGTAGGTGAACAAACAAATCTAAAAAAATCCCAATTTCAAAATTCATTGAACCCAAAACAGAAACCTCTCTGTTTTAAAAAATAATATTTTTAAGAAATATAATGAATTGTGAATTATTATTACTATTATTTTCTTTTATATATTATATCAAATTAAGGAAGGAAAAACTTCAATTTTCAATATCATGAGAAATTAGCGGATGTCTGACCAGTTGAATATTCGGGTTCTGGATCCGTGATTATTATGATTCCATATAAACTCACCAAAATAAATGTAAGGAATAGATAATGCTTAACTAGGGAACAGTGCCCTCCAACCTCAAACCAAACCCAACCATTTTCTCCCTTCTCATTTGAAAACCACACTTTCTTTTTAAACCCCATTTCCTCTACTCTATTTTCCCACTTTCATTTTTTCACAATGATTTCTCAAAGTGAAAAAAACCATCTTTTTCTTCTTCTTCTTCTACTGACCATCTCTCTCTTCCCTTTCACTCTTTCTCGCACCTCACCAGACCATTCTCTCTCCTCCACCATTTTTGATGTTTCAGCTTCACTGAATCAAGCTAATCAAATTCTCAAATTTGACCCCAAATCTTCCATACCCTTTCAACAACAAGACCAGTTTTTCCCCAAAAATTCTTCTTCTTCTTCTTCTTTCTCTCTTCAGCTTCATTCTCGTGAAGCTCTTCACAATGGCGGCCATAAGAATTACAAAAGCTTAGTCCTTTCTCGACTCGAGCGTGACTCAGCTAGGGTTAAATCTCTCAATGATAAGCTCCAGTTTGCCCTAAGTAAGTTGAAAAGGTCTGATCTTCAGCCATTGGAAGCTCAGATTCTTCCTGAAGATCTGAGTACTCCGATTGTTTCTGGTTCGAGTCAGGGGAGTGGCGAGTATTTTTCCCGAATCGGCGTCGGAACACCGGCGAAACCGTTTTATATGGTCCTCGATACCGGCAGCGATATCAATTGGCTTCAATGTCAGCCTTGTACGGAGTGTTATCAACAATCCGACCCGGTATTCGTCCCGACTTCATCGTCTTCCTTCGCTCCTGTTTCTTGCGAATCTCAACAATGTCAAGCCCTAGAAGTTTCTACTTGTCGAAGCGGGAAATGCCTTTACCAAGTTTCGTACGGCGACGGTTCCTTCACCGTCGGCGAATTCGTTTCTGAAACGCTCTCGTTTAGTAACTCCGGCGGGAGTATTCACAATGTCGCTATAGGATGCGGCCACGATAACGAAGGTTTGTTCGTCGGATCCGCCGGACTTCTCGGACTCGGAGGCGGAGCTTTATCGCTCACTTCTCAGATGAAAGCGTCGTCGTTTTCTTACTGTCTCGTCGATCGCGATTCCGGTTCTTCATCGAGTCTCGATTTCAATACAGCTCCGGCGACTGATTCAGTGATCGCTCCATTACTCAAAAGCAGTAGGGTTAACACATTCTACTACGTCGGACTCACCGGAATGAGCGTCGGCGGCCAACCGCTATCAATTCCTCAATCACTGTTTCAAATGGACGATTCCGGCGCCGGTGGAATCATCGTGGATTCCGGCACCGCCGTGACTCGGTTGCAGACTCAAGCTTACAACTCTCTTCGCGATGCTTTCGTGAGGCTAACGCCGTACTTGAAGAAGGCGAACGGATTCGCATTATTCGATACCTGCTACGATCTTTCGTCGCAAACGAGAGTGACGATTCCGACAGTATCGTTTCAATTTCCCGGCGGGAAATCACTGCAATTGCCGGCAAAAAACTACCTGATTCCGGTGGATTCGGCCGGAACGTACTGTTTCGCGTTTGCTCCAACGACGTCGTCTTTATCCATCATAGGGAACATTCAGCAGCAAGGGACACGTGTCAACTTTGATTTGGGTAATTCGCTTGTAGGGTTTTCTCCTAATAAGTGTTGAAAAAAAAAAATAATGTTTTGAGATATTTATTTTTGTAGGGTTTTTTTTTTTTTTTTTTGTGGGGAAGGGGTGTGAAATTACGAAATTAGGGCTGTGACAGAATTTAAATTACGGTTGCTAGGGAAATTGAATGTGTATTAAAGTGGGGGAAGGTGGGTGTGGATAGAAATGGGGCCATGGAAGTCAATTTCAAAGGTCTTTGGCATGTGCTTGTCATAAATCAATCATATTATTGTTCTCGTCGATGGCATGTATTGTAAATATAGTGCATGGGTGAGGGCAATCCTGTATTCTCATTTTGCTCTGAGGGAAAAAAAATCATGTTGTATTAATTATTGAATTGTCAATAGTAAATTAAATTTATTTGAATATAAAAATTATTTTGAAATTATTAATAAAATATAACTAAATAATAGAAATTTAAATAGTATAGAGAAGTACAGAACTAAATCAACACAAACAATAAATAAAATATAGGAAGGGAACATAAACTATTTATAGTTTTGAAGCGTTTTTTCCACCCACTAAAAACATTTCTTAATTTTTATGTGACGTTTGACTGCACTATAAAAATGTTTTTGAAATTTTTAAAAATACTTGGAAACACTTAAAAAGATTTTTAGAGAAAATATTTAATTAGTGTTTATCTAAAAAGTGTTTATAAAAAAAATGTTTTACTAAAAACATTTTCCTATCTCAAACTCATCCTTACGAGATTTGAATTTAAATTGCAATAAGAAAATTTAAGGAATGGGATCTACTGGAAGACAGCATAATAAATTAATAAAAAAAAAAAAAAAAAGAACTGAAATCGAATATTAAAATCACAATAAATTTTATATGGTGCATTAAGGACCACTATAGTGTACTGGTTATGAATATGGTGGGGCCACATGGCGTTATTGTCGGCAAGTCATCTACTCTATCCAAGATAGTTTTCAGCTACCATATAAGCTATAAATAGAAAAGTTAATTAGAATGAAAAAAATTTAAAAAAAAAAATCCAAACTCGAACCTTCAATATTAAAGGAGGAAGGATTAATACTTATAACAAAAGGAAGAAGTACACCCATAATCAGTTGAATCATATTTAGTTTAGTGGGAAAATTGTGAAATTGATTTTAAAGGAATACTCTGGTAAATATCAAGGTAATATTTAAATTAAATTTCATGATTTAAAATAATAAGTGATTCCCAATACAATGTCTAGAATTGTTTTTATCTATTCCGTAAATGCCTCCATCTTCAAAAGCGAGAGACATCATGTCGATGTGATTAGTGAATAAAAAAGAATTTTACCAATTAAAAATAAAAGTATACAAAAGGATTTTTGTCTAAAGTTATAGCAAATTAATTAAATTAAAAGAAAAGGAAAGTTGATTGGATAAAAAAAAGTGGGGCTCATGGGAAATACATAATTCTTAATTTTTAGAAACAACTGTAATTTGGACAATATTATACAAAACAAGAAATACATACAAAGTTGGTGTTTGTGTTGGTAGGAAGATGGGAATTGAAAACGACAACAGTGGGAAACGGTGCTTCATATGTGAATGTTTCAAAAGAAATCGACATTGATTTTTTAAACCAGTCATACTTTTTTTCACGTCCAAAGTGTGAAGTTTATTTTGCTTTCGTTTTTGTTAAAAACTCATTTTTAGAAAGAGAAAGACAGAACATAGGTCAGGTCAACCATAAATATAAGGGCTAAAAGTAGGTGAAGTTTCTCCCAAACACTA
This sequence comes from Gynostemma pentaphyllum, assembly GCA_028015215.1. NCBI lineage: Eukaryota > Viridiplantae > Streptophyta > Magnoliopsida > Cucurbitales > Cucurbitaceae > Gynostemma > Gynostemma pentaphyllum. Next base: position 48,913,666 of record CM051346.1, on the reverse strand, counting down.
GAAAAAAGCATATCATTAATGTAAAATTTATACTCCATGAAAAAAACAGTTGAAACGGTGTAGTCATGTCTTGTGCCATAATTACGGGTTTTTTTTTTTTTCCAGACATCAAATAGAGGAGAGACTCGAACCTTCAACTTTGTAAAAATAAACTAAAAACAACCAAACCGGTCACAAATCGAGAAAGGGAAAAGAAAACTCTAGACATTTTTAATCTCAGTAGAGGAAATCTAAACAAGAGGACAAAACGTAGAAAAAGTTAAAGAAAATATCTGGCCAGAGGGTGGTCTCTTCCAATTATCAAAACTAAAACTTTTTTTTTCTAAGTATTAAAAAAAAGGAAAATACTTGTTTCCTAACTCTCCTCATGATTCCATTCAGTGTCCCTTTTCTGTTGGTTAAAAGAAAATTAATGAGTCCCATGTAAATAATAAAAATAAATATCAATTATCTCTTGTTATTTTGTAACCAATAGAAATGGAGATAAAGAGGCGAGTAATCTCTAAAAAAAAGCTAAAAAAAATTTAAAGGTTAAATTTAAAGGATTTAAATTCAGTTATTTGAAAAAGAAAAGATATAATGATGATAACCAAATCAAATCATTATCGTAATCAGAGAGACTCCAATCACGAGAAAGAATTTAAATTCTGCCTGAAAACACAGCCAATCGAATATTAAGGGAGAGAATAAGAATATATGAATGAGATTCTGAGTAAAAAATGCAAAGAATGGGCCATCTACGTTCCCTACTCAACAGGGAAAACGCATACAAAATGATAAGACCAGCAGCAAGCAAATATAAAGAGTCTTCGTCGGTTATCATTTCCTGTTTTTCTCAATGGTGGGGGAGGCGGCTTTCAACTTTATTGGTTTCTTCACAGATCACAAGTTTATGCCTAAGATTTCGACCCAAAAGGAAGAGAGAGAGAGACTTCTCCAAGATAAAATGTAAAATAACAAGAATGATGTGAAGCCATTGATGGGGTTCAAAAAATAACAGATCTTTGCCCACAATTGAGCATTATAACATTGATTATCTGTTGCTACAAACAAATCTTCCTACCTAAAGATTCTCATCCTTCAGGGAAGTTGGTATTTGGAAATATAGTGAATGTCGCCGGTGTAATAATTCTAATTGTAGTGAAAGTCATAGCCGTCCGTGTTTATAAGTCAGTTTGCATTATCTCGTCACAGGAAAGTGAAGACACGGTCCTTACTTATATCATCAATATAAAAGGTCAAAATAATGGATCTAACCTAGTTGTTCCAATGGTTTGTTGGTGTTGACAAATGTTGCGCTTTTGTTAAAACCCTCAAGCAAAAGAATCCGCACTGCTTCCGATCCAACTTGCAAAGTGAAATTCAGCTGAAAAGAAATTCCACTTAAATGGTTAAAACCCAGATCAATAATCAAATTCTTTCCATTCTGTGGAGATATGAGGGCTTTTAACGCACCTCTTCACGTTCTTGTTTGTTGAAGGGACGCAGAACAAAGTTTGCAGCATCCATCTTCCCGGGAGGACGCCCAATGCCTAGAATATTTTCCCCAGATTAGCAGCTGGAAAATCTAGCAGAGTAGAAGCTTATCAAAGCTCTGAGAAACTTACCAATTCTTAATCGAGGGAAATCACGACTACCTTTGAAGTGATCAATAATACTCCTCATCCTGCACAAGACAGCAAGCAAATAAGAAAAAATAAATATTTCACATTTTATTTCATTCACGCATCTGACGGAATGTTCTTATATGAAATATAACAAAAATAAGCCCTCATATTATTCATCTTTGTACCTACTCTCAAGTTTAGATATTCTGATCAGGCACACTATGTCTATTAATCTTTATACCACAACTATATTTTTGTATGTCAACCCAATTAGATTATTGTAAAAATCAATCTGATCTGAAAAAAGTACGCATCTTTGAGGAAAATAATTTTGTAATCAAAACTTCAAAAGTTCATTCCATTTAAAGAAAGAAGACCATTTTGAAGGACAAAAATTTACAAAAACAGAAATTCTTAACTAAATATCTGTCAAAATAGAATATGTTTATTGTGGGATAAAATTCTTCAAGGAAAACATTTTTAAATGGACAACAGATGCACTGCTGCCTCACAGAATCAATAAAATGAAAAAGTTGGTTCAGATACAAAGAATGAAACAGGACCAGAAGTACCCATTAAAAATTTGAAGGACATCAAGTCACTCTCTCTAGAATAAGGCAACTTTTATCAAGAAATGTCAAAGTATAAAATCCAAGGAACGGGCAACAAAACATGAACCCAAGAAACTACAACTATTCCCCCTATACTATAGTTATATCCCCCTACTAGTGAGAATCAAATAAAAAGGAAAAATGAATGCCACCAAACTCAGAACTATTAGACATCCACAACGTAGCATTAAACTGATATACAACAAAAAAAAAAGGTAATTACCCATTATGTCCTCCATGGCCACCTTTCGGCAACAGCCGCAATTTTGCAAAAGGCAAATCTAAGTCATCAAAAATCTGTTTCATGGACCATAATTCAGGGCTTAGATGTGGTTATCAATTAAAACACCTCCCCACCCCACAGCCCAATTTTCTCTCTTCTCCCTAAAAGTAGATATCATTTATCAAAAGAACTGATAAGTTTTAGGCAAATCTAAGTCATCAAAAATCTGTTTCATGGACCATAATTCATGGCTTAGATGTGGTTATCAATTAAAACACCTCCCCACCCCACAGCCTAATTTTCTCTCTTCTTCTCCCTAAAAATAGATATCATTTATCAAAAGAACTGACAAGTTTTACATCTATAAAATATTTTACCACGAGTACTTGCTTCAATGGAATCTTGTAGTAGGAAACAATGGCCCCAACCTACAACAAGTTAAATAAACAACCAGTCAATCATTGAAACCAAGGATAAGCCTACCAATTGATATGTATGGAGATCCTTGAGACAGCTTACTTACAGACTCACCACTCAAATTCATGAAAGTTTGTGGCTTGGCTAGCATTATAGGAACATTCCCAATTGAACCTGAAATCCAAGTAAATGTTTATATAATGCTGTACCACTATGAATAATTATACTCCTAAACCTTTTTCCTCACAACAATTCATTTTTGGGAAGAGACGTTTAAATTTTCTATAAATATAAATTTTATCTGCAATTTTGCATAACAAGAAAAATAATCAAAATACAAATTGCAACCATGGATTCGCCCACTTGATCGAAGAGGCAAATTGTAAACCCAAATACCTTTGTAAAGAGTTCTATAACAGTAGCTACCTACCAAAGATATTAAGCATCCTATGAAAAGTCTTTTAAAAACATTCCTGTGTAAGGTAGTTAAGAGACATCATACACAATTATATGCAGTTATATGACCACGACCGTACAATTACCATCTAGTAAAGTAAAACAAATTCAAACCAGAGGAAACATAAATTTATAAGGCAATGATAAAATTAGAATGTCTATGGGATTTCCATTATAGACAATCTAATTTCAATTTCAACAACAGGTAAAACTTGCACACCTTTCCCAATCAAAGCTTTGAAAGAAACACTACTCATGGATATCCCTTCAGCGTCAGCTATAGAATCCACCATCTCGAAACCTACCTGGAAATGTCGAATCATAGTATTAGTATGATAGTATCAAGTGTTAGGATTCGTCTTAATAAAGACATTTAAAGAACAATAATATACAATTCTACAGCTTTATAATTCAACACTAAATCGTAGTTTTCTCGAGAAAATTACAAGGCCATGCTCAGAACATTGTCCTAAGGAGTAAGGTCTCGTCTTAAGGTGGAACAGTTCAATTAAGAGGAAAATTCGTCAAAATCACACATAGACATTCTCTAAGAAATCAAAGCCAATTTCAGAATCGTGACACAAAAGCTTGATAAAAGAAAATATTTCCAGAGTAAATAAAAACGGATTTTTGCAAATTAGTATATTTTTTAACACTTTAATCCGTGATTTACTATGATTGACGGTACCATTGATCACGTTACGGATTGAGACATTAAAAAAAAACCATTATATTTACAAATACTTTCTAAAAAAACGCAACCATGAAATTCCCCTAAATAAAAACAAGAGCTCTGAATTCAATTCAAATACTCAGAGATTAGGACCATACGGACATTGTGGCGCGTGCCATCATACTTCTTCCCCGGATTTCCAAGGCCGACGATGAGCCATGGCTTCGGCGGTGGGGTTGGCTTCTTATTATCTAACAGTTCCATAGTAGAAACTGAGGATGTGGATAATGAAGCAGCAATTGAAGAAGTCATAGACGCAAAAACATGAGAAGTTCCAGAATTTAGGAAGGAAAAGGAAACAGAAGGCAAAGAAATGAGGGTTTTAGAGCTCAGAAAGGAATGGCGGGAAATGGGAAAACGAAGGGCGGCTGCTGAAGAAAGAGAAATCCCAAGATTCATATTTAGTTAATCTTGAAGGGTTTCTTGGAAAGTTCGGAAATTGTTGAAAGGTCAGAAATGGGGATTAAGATGAGCTACTCATTGGCTTGGGGAAGACGTCAAGGAGAACGAGAAAGGTTTCTGTCGGGCTGTGATTTCATTTTTTTTTCTTTTCTTTTTAGGGATTCAGAATTCAGCGGGTAGGCACAATTTTTTTTTTTCCTTCTTCTTTTTAATATATAAATAAATATATATATTCTTTTTTAATGTCCATAAATGACTTGTTTTTTTAGAATAATTAAGGTTTTTTTTTTGTTTCATCGATAAAAGAAGATTTTAATGAGGATGGAATTCGATTTTTCTTTTTGACAGTTGCAATGCAGGGCGATAATTTTTACCACTTCCATCATATCTATTTTAATTTTTTCAAAGAATATTTCAAACATAACAAAAAAAAATATATGATATATAGTGATTTTGAAAATAATATTTAAATTAAAATGAGGTGTTATATTGAATAATCTTATTTTCAAATTTAATGTGCATTTTTTTGGCATTATTAGTATTTAAATTTATTATCCAAAATATCTTCTACTACTTGCAGAGTATTGAATATTCAATTTCACGAGAAAGCTTAAAATATTTCAAAATAATAACCATTTAAAATTAATTTGCAAACTCTTTTTTCCTTGAAAGTTCACTGTTGTATATGTTCTAAAAAGATATAGTATTTTATAAAGTTCGTGATTTATTAACCTTTAATTAAGGTGTCAGCGGGCTAAGCTAGATTGGATCAATAGAGTTTTCATGCAACTTAAATATTCACATCACAAATCATTTAACCCAAATGTACCTAATTGAATGATGAACCCATTTTAACTCAATCATATATTATTTATCTTAAATAAAGTTTAAGCGTTTATTTTTACAATCTATAGCTAAATAAAGCATAACTCACCCCCCAATTATCTTAAAAGATCATTAAGTTAAATAAAATTAAACATAGATGTTGAAATAATTTTATATCAAATAGAAAAGTTATTTTAAAAATAAAAAAATCTAAATTTATTTGGCTCTCTTTCTTTACGTATTATTTAGCTCCAAATGGTTAATCGTCCGGTCCAGTAGAATTCGATTCCTTCACGAGAGAATCAATGGACAATGGGGACCAAAAAAAAAAAACATCAGAAATATCTTCGATAAACCAAACGGGGCCTCCAAGTTTCAAATCCAAATCTCTAAGACGAATTCTGATTACTTTCGATACCAAATGAGAAGTAAATCTTTCAAAGCATAGAACATTTTCTCATAGGTTTCTCTCCAATTTTGAAATCTTATCAAAGAACAAAGGCTCTTAATAAGGAAGATACTCTACAATGCCGAAAAAAAAAAATCTTCCATTCATCTGAAGAACCAATGATAAGATTTTTCTGGTATTGATGAATATGAAGGCATACAAAAATATGATGGAAATATAAAAAGAAAGATGCGAATCCCCTTTTCTCAAGAGAGAAAAAAAACGTGGAAGGGAAAAAATGAGAAAAGAAACTCAATCGTAAATTATCACAAAATAGTTGAAAAGAATATTTTTGGACTAACATTATGGAAATTTGTAAAGATATCAATATTAGAGTTGATATATTTCACAAACATCAATATCTTACATTCAAATTGCAGATGATAATTAAATATCAAGACTTCTACCTAAGAAATATTACCACGCTATCTAACAGTATGGCATCAACCAAAATTCACTTTTTAGCTGAAGTTGACAAAATCTTATATTCATATTTTCCGCATGAATTGATGGAAGCAAACTGAGATGAACATAGATTAAACAAATTGAATAAATAACACACGACCAAATATATATATATATATAGCCTTGGAACTCGCAAAGACAAGGTATAGCCTCAGATGTTGATTGTTGCTTCCCAAAGCCTCAGTAGTCCATTACGCCCACCTGTGCAGAGCCTTTTCCTTTCGAGGTCTGAAGCCACGCAGCGTACCTAAATCCATAAAAACCGGTGAATTTAAACTGAGAAACTGTTCTCCTTCATTTGCCACTGGAGTCTGGAGAAGATTATCAAAACTAAAAGTAGCAAAGCCCTAGAAGTTCAGAAAAGCATCAAGCGATAGAATACTATGCATCTGACTATATAATTCCACAAGTGTTCTCTGATTTCAGTTGAAAGAACCGAAACAAGACTTTTGTCATGATCAAACTGCAAAATATTTTCGTATGATGGAAGATTATGGTAATAAAATTGGCAACTAGAACCTTTGTTATTATGTGTTTCTACTTTCCAGGAGATAATATTATCGACGCTGGTTGCATAGCAATTTATACCCAGAAACTCCTAGTTGGCGTTGATAAGAAAAGAGATGACATGTCACTTAAAGCATTGTAAGTGTACAAACTATGGTTCACAAGTGTATTCTTATACATAGAGTCTGAAAAACTAACCGGAGGGAGATCCAAAAGTGCTTTTGGGCTAAAAAAGGTTATCTATTCCAAACAGGCCCTAATAAAATTGGTTGTAGGCATAACTCCAGTCGACAAACTAGGATATAAAATTATAACGGGATCCATCTAGGCCATATGAAAATATTAAAATAGCAGAAGAGGCTACCATAACATTCATGCAAGGATATTACAACACGCATCCAAAATATTACATGTTATATTTGTCTTCACTGGCCTGGAGAAGGAAGTCACTAGGTGAACCCTAAATTTCCTTTCATTTTCAAATTTTATGCCCTACACGCGAAGGTAAAATTCGTGTCCAGTAGATAAAATGGAATTGATTACAGAATTGCATACCATAGCTAATGTCTTTTGTGGAGTTCTGTATAATTGCCACCCAGCCATTTTTGCACCTGCGTTTGAGATGCCACCCAGTCTCTCTTGAGGCCGATGATAGAGGGACATAGAGTTATCTGCCGCACCAATTCCTAACCAATGTTCACCCGCATTGATGGACAATATAGCAGCACCATGAATGGTAACATTCTTCACACATCTAATGCCTCCTGCATGTACATCCAGAAAAGATCATATCACAGTTTCACGTGAACAATTTTTTATTTATTTTTTAAATCCCATGTCCATGGAAGGAAACATAGCCTATATTTGGCACATGAGAATATTTAGAGGTAAGTCAAATAAATAGAAAGATATCAGCATCAATAACTGTCAAATTTTACATATAATTACCATCCTCATTTTCCCAAAAACGGAGAAGCCCATCAGTTGAACCTGAAATGAGAATATGTGGCTTTGTTTAAATATTAAACTTCAATCATCTGCAAGTGCATTAATAACCAAGAGAAGGTAAGTTAAGCACCAGTTATAATTCCTCTGTCCAGTGCGGAATACTCAACAGATGATATTGGGCCTGCATGGCATGCTAAAACGGCATCACATGTTCCTCGAGACACAGACCACAACCTAGCTGTCCAATCATCGCTGCCAGTGACTATGGTGTCTCCCACCATTCTAATTGATCTGCATGGTTTCACATTCACATGAATTATATTCAACAAGTAAAAATACCAAAGAAAAAACAAATAGGGGAAAAAAATTTTGGATCTCTAAACTAACCGAATCCACTTTATATGACCTAAAAGCTTGTGCATTTGTCGGCCAGCACGGATGTCCCAGATATTAGCGACTCTGTAATGCACGTGTTCAACACATTGATAACCAGTTAACCGATGGTGTAATTCTCAAAGTGGACATATTACAGCACATGATTAGTTTCAGTCAATTAACATACGTGTCTCTACCACCAGCAGCCAAGATCCCTGTAGAATCATCATACTCCATGCATAGAACTGCACTAGAGAAACGGCCAACAGTTGCCACACAAGTATCAGTTCTAACATCCCACATCTTCACAGTTCCATCATGTGCTGCAGTAAGGACACGTTCACCTGACAGCATACGCACACAACTGACCTGCACAGACCAACACAAAAAAGAAGAATAATCAAGCATTGGAGTCTCCATTTACTGAACCACTGAACCAGTCTTCATGAATTCATTCAAATGGTGCTTAAATTTTTTATTGTCATGTTCAGTAATCTAAGTCTTGACAATCATTTATAAATAACAAATATTTTGTACTTTTAGCAGTTTAGAAATTTGATGATTCGGGATTTATTTTGTTCACTACTCTCACTCTGGTGTGTAAAAACTAGGCCTCATTTCACATCCTCGTCATCATTGGGGGTATTACTATGCTACAATAAATTCATAGATAAAACTATGGCACAGTACAACTAGATGATGTATGAGTTTTTTTTTTGGATTTGGCCATAAGATAATATCACCTGCTCATTATAGTATCTTCAAGTACTATCTTTAGCGTCATAAAATCAAAGGTTTAAAGAAAACAAAACCTGTGCATCGTGGCCTTTAAGCTCTTCAAGAAGCTGGGTTGTTTGCTTATCCCATACAATAACAGACTGATCATCAGACCCGGAAACTATTTTTCCTCGATCAGAACTAATAGCACGAACAGGTCTGTTTGCATGCAAAAAAAAGGGGTACTTAAACATAAAAAAAAAAAAAACATAATTATATCCATGTTATATAAATAAAACAAAAAACTTAGAAGGAGAAATTGATTTCTCTGTAAAAGCTTTCTAAGATTATTTGAAGTTTAAAATAGTCTCTTGGAATAACAAAATAAAATTCAATTCTGTAATTTCAAACTACCAATTTATCAATTGTTAATTAAAACTGTAATATAATAAGTTTTAAAATATAATTTTTGACAAAAATAATATTATGTAAGAAATCTAAACTATTATTTTCTGAGTGGTACTGGTAATAGAAAAATTAAATTGTACAATCTTACATTTTATATGTGTAAAATTCTAATACATACACCAATAATTCTAGTGCACAATTCTTTTTTAGTATCTTTAAAGCTTTTCATTGTTAGATGATAAGTACAGCAGAAAGGTCAACTAAAGCAAAGGGAATTTACAATTATATTACAAAATTTGAATCATTAAACTAACAAATTAGCTAAATAATTAATTTTAGATGAAAACATTTAAAAACCTTGTTCTCTATAGACAAAGATTAATAATTACAATTTTGTATGGTAATGTAGTAATAAAAACTTGTGAAATGATTAATTAAATCGCATGGACTTAAGTTTCTAACAATCAATAATAATAATAGAATTGACCATCAAATAAAATGCACATGTAGATTACTAATATAGAAGAATTGAAGTAAATAGTTGAAGAATTACCCCGTGTGACCTTTCAAAGTTGCCCGCAGTTCAGAACCCCGGAGACTTGGATCCCATATCTTGACCTACATGATTGTGCACAATATGATAATAATTAATAGCCCGTAGTCCGTAACAAAAATTATTGTCCAAATGATTCTCCCAGAAGATGAGAATAATGGGATATATGCAAGCTTTACCGAACAATCTGTGCTTCCACTAATAAAGAAACCTGCATCCTCACGGTCTCCCACCAAGTCCCACACCTCTCTTTTTGTAACACAATGAAGTGCTGTCACGGCTCCACTATGACCCCTAAGAATGCGAATATTGCTTTGAACTTTTTTCTGCCCAGCAGAGGACACATCTTGTCTTTGAGGAGACCCACTGTCACTTGTGGCTGAACTCGAAAGGACAAATAAAAAACAGTATTTCTTTAAATGTCCGCAAACATTAATCAACACAATGTTTACAGAAAGTACATATGAAGTACCCACCATCAGAGGACCAACGACCACCACGACCCAAAGAGTTGGCTCTTACAGCTGTATCCCTGCTGAACATGCTTTGAACCCAACTTCTTCCAACACCAGAAGCCTCGGCAGGTTGCTGATTCTGATCAGTTCCATCTTTGGAACGTGGAGATTGCAATCCATGGCCAGGCATGGATTGTGGCCTAACAGAAGAGAACCCCCAATAACTAATACGGAGCTGCTGGATGTGAGTTAAGAATCCTCGGAGTTTTATCTGAAAATTATTTCAATAGGACAATGAATAGTACTTTTAATGATAATGCAATTTCTAAAGCTACTCTCAAGTTCTAAAACTTTTCAAGTTGTAGCCTGGATGTGACATTACGTATGCAACTTATAGGATCCAGAGTGAAAACCACACACACAAAAACACAAGCAATATCTTTAAAAAATCTTAATTACAGATGAAGAAAGCATTGAACGTACATAGTGGCTGACATGAACAGTCGCACAATGCAGTTGCAAATCATGATAAATCAAATAAAAGGGTATTAAAGACTAGAAAGCTAAACGCATGAGTTATTCTAGCCACAAGTTTCCTCCGTGTAACTGTTAAATTGGTATACATGGAACAACCACAGATGCTACATATGGCTAAAAAACGTTACGTGGGACAAAAATAGGAAAAATAGGTTTATTTTAATTTGTTAATTAGAGTTCTATTAATTTACGTTTTGTTGCAAGACTATAAAGCAGTAGCCAACACTTTTAGTGGCATTGTATAACCTTTGGATATTGAATTAGAATATTTGAGAGTATTCTCTTTTGGGATGGATGATTTCCCTCTTGTTCTTGGATTTCTCAGTTTAAGCATGGATTTAACTAGTAAATCCGCTGCGTCAAAATATCAACTTCAAACTCAACTCAACTGACCAACATATTTGACTTACAAGTTGCTTGTATCCTATGCTATTTTTCTCTGCAATTGTCTCGATCATGTACCATGCATCAGTGTCAGGAAGCCCAAGCCCAGCCTTCAAGTAGGCATTTAACAGAGTTCAGTTTTGGGGGGAGAAAATTGAAAGCAAGAAAGGAACAAAGCAATCAGCCAGATAAGGCCGAGCCAGAAGAGTAACAGGAGAATCCTTTCTTCTTTTTTTGATTCTTTTGTGTGTGTGCCTGTGTGTTGGGGTGTACCATATGTGATGCCATAATAATTAGCTGTGCAGAAACCAGAGATGCATAATTGGTTGATCTGCATTTAAAACAGAATAAGATAGAAAAAAACTAGTTAGATCTGCATGAAAGATGTCAAAAAGAACTTATCCAAACAACATGTATTGTAAGAAAAGAAGATGTAAAATTTAATGTCAACCTCAAATGTTTATTGAGATATTACATCAAATTGGGGGAGGGTGGACTCGAACCCTCGACCACATGCAAAGGGAGCAGGTGTCTAACCACTTAAGCTATGCTTGTGTTGGCCAACCTCAAATGTTTATTACAACAAAGAGGCATATCTCTAGGTAATCCATCAGAATTTTAGTCCCAAACACTAATGAACTCCCACAGAGAAGTTAACAAACAAATTCCAGTCCAAAACTTTATTTTTATTCATTCCTTGATCTTCATAAGCTCATATATTCTCCGAAAATTTCAAGATTTCAAATTAAATAATATTAAAATGATTATCCAAAAAAAAAAACTTTCATTTTGTTTTTTTAACAGTAAAACATGCAAATAAACCCCTTTCAATTACATGTCATATTCGTATCCCAGGACATCCCTTACCACTATGTCAAATATCGCATGAAATATCAGTAGAGAGATATACAAAGGTGATCAAGGTCTTTTGTGATTTTGAACTTAAAACAATTTTGAAGTTATGAATGCAGTTTCCCTACCCTAACACCAGAAGCCATCAATGACATCAATAACAGAATGATATCTCATTATTTCACTTTCAATGTCTAAAAAAATACGATGGGGGGAAACAGAGAAAAAAATAGTGAAAAGCAAGTAATAATGAGTAAACATCTTCTTGCATAAACCATGAAATCCTTACTTGTTTGAAGACCGTTCCATCAAATAATCAAAGTAACCTTCCCAAAACCTGCAAAATATTAAATATAATAACTGAAAAAAAATAATCCCACAACAAATGAATATTTCATGTTAGGAGGGAAGAATTCTTGAATAAACTAGCTCTGTACGAATAAATTATAATATTGAAAATCAAAGGAAAATCTCAGGCAATTCAAGATTCCAAAAACCTTCTACCCAAAAAATTAGGGGGCACTAAGGGAAAATATTTTTTGTAGAATCTACCAGAGATAAAAACAGTGAAATAGAATTTATACTTTTTATTAGATGTATTCTGAGAGAGATTAAGAAACTGGCCTTAATTTCATTTGGTTACAAATCACGGTAAAGGAAAGGATAAAAAAACAAAGAAAGAATAACTCATAAAATAAATTTACAGAAGTAATGGTAACATGGGCAGTCCGAATTATGGGTTTAAATAGTTGATGGGCCTTTTCTACACTTTTCACAAGTCAATGAGAAGTGTCTCCTCCCCCAGGCCTGAAGCTACTTTATTTCATTTAGTGGAAAACTAATACTAAAGGATTACATTTAAATAGTTTTACTTTTATTAGAATATAATATATACTACATAGCTTTAAGTTTTTTTTTTTTTGTTTATGATAATAAACAAAGCTCGCTTAGCTTTAAGTTTAATGTGTCATGTTTCATTTATAAATTTATTTATGTTTTTAGAGAATTAGATTTTTACATTGTGTCATGTTTGATTATATAAATCAATGTAACATAAAATTATGGTTTTGTTAACCTCAACAGTGGAATATAGTAAGTGAAGACTTGAAAAGGTAAAACAAACAAAGTCAGATGAAATGAAATGAAATGAAATGAGAAAGGTTAGAAAGCTAGAAAGTTGAAGAGAAAAAGAATACCACAAGAATTAATGGCCGGTACAGCATACCTTAATTCCTCCCATATAGATAGAGAAATAAGATGGCGTTCAATGTAGTCGGGAACATTATTCAGGTCTTTCTTGTACATTTCAGCAGACACTTCAAGAGCATCTCTAATAGTTGATACATCATTACGTGAAGTTGCACGACTGATTGCTATTTTCAGCTGATTAGACGGAAAAAAAAGTATGAATATTTTTTATGAATTTAAATTTAAAGTTTTTTTTTTTTAATAAATAACAATTTCATTGATAAGATGAAATGTACAAAAGAGACCCTCAAACGATTACAAAAGGGAATTCCAAACTCTAATTGTTTACAAGACATACTAGCTTGTGCTTTCTTCCTTTTTATAAAAAAAAAAACTAACTTACTTTTCAACTATGAGTTAAAAAGTACAAAAAGGTTGGACAAACAAAGTCAAGGAGGTTACAAAAGTGCACTCAAATTGAAAAATCAGTAGCTTGATGTGTTTTCCATTAATTGTTTGCAAGAAACTATTTTTAGAAATATATTTCAGAACACTTTTCAATTATTTTGAACTTTATAAAAAAAATTCGGAAAGATATCCCTCGCATCTGCTTTCTTTCTTTTGTCTTTTATTTTATGTTATTTTTTTCAGACGAATTCACAAAAAAATTATTAAAATTTGAAAAAGAGTACAAAATGAGGATGAGATATCCCAAAAAAAAAACTGTACAGAAAAAAGAGCTAAAAGCATAAGAAAAAAACCTGAACAATAAGTATAATTGTAGAACAACCTGAATGACAAAATCATGTTTCCATTTTTAGTTTTCTAACTACTAAACAAATTTGATTTCTGAGTCAAAAAAATTTAGCCTTTTGAAAACCACTCAAATAGCTTGAATTTGCAAAAAGAATATTCAGGAACAGGGATATATTAACAGACATTAATTGGTGAAATCAAATCATAAATGACATACCAATTCTTTCACGGCAATAAACTGCTCATCAGTTAGCTGACAGATCCATCCCTGAGAAACGAGAATACACAATCAGAAAAAAATGGACCTAGTTCCATCTTGAGACAACGGATCAAAGCACATTTTTTATCTACTTACCGTATTCATGTGCTCTCTAATACATTCAACAAATCCACTACCACCAATTCCTTCTGCATCAGATTCGATCAGTGCTGCAAAGACAAATAATAGAATTTTTTAATAAACCACTAAACAAATTTACAACAAATAGAGACAAATAGCTTGTCTCATCAGTATTAACAACAAATAATCAGCTTTTAAAGAAGGATACTTACCAAGAATAGTGCCATATTCAAATGAAGAAAGAGGATCATCAGTTGCACCCAATTTTAGAAGACGTAGCCAGAGGCCCTGTCAACAAGGAAATGTTAACTAATACATAGAAGACCGAAGCTATCAATATTCCAAAAGCAAGTAAAAATAAAGAACCTGGAGTTTGACTTTTATGTCCAAAACCATGAGATCTCTTTCAGCCTGTGAATAAGCTATTCAGTAATTTCCAGGACAAGCCTCAAGTGAAATAATTTTTTTTAGAATAACATAATGTAAAGAACTTACAGCCCTCTCAATTGGACTGAGGCTTTCTGCCTTTGGGTCCTTGATCATTAGCATAGAAGGTGAACTAATTGAGAAAGAGAAAGAGAGATTAGGATCCAATTCATAGCACTTGGCAAGATTACAGATTTAACAAGTAAATTAATACCTAGGAGAATGCTTCCCTGAGTAATCAAAAGCTCCACTTGCTGTGGCTAAAATTTGCTTCCTCTTTTCTACCTGCTCCTCGGTTCTAATATTTGATGGAAACCTATCATAGGTGTACTTTGCACCAAATCCTACAGAGAGCAAATAATTTCCAAGAATACATTTGTGCTTATTCAGACATTCCTAGTGTGTCTCACAATCCAAATTGAACTTGATATAGCCTTTACCTGATGTTCCCATATCAGGGTCCGAAATTGTTATGATCTCAGGTTCAACCACTGCGGATGGAAGAATTGAAAGAGGATTTTGACCCCTTCCAATCGCATCTTGTAACTTATCAAGAAGGTTGTTTTTATTTTCAACAGAACTTGTACATCTCTCAAGGTAGTCTAAGAACCCATGGGATTCTAGGAACTGAGTAATCTGAAAAAATCGACAAAAGTATTAGAGCCTAATTACTATTAACTAAAATATGGGAGAGGGACCGATAAACTATGATAAGTAATTCAGTATCTTCAAGTAATGATCGATGAGATTAAAGCAAGGATATCATCCATAGTCAACAGGAAACAAAATATGTAAAAACTACAACATAAAAATTGACTTCTAGTTCTCTCCCATCCTGACTTACTTACTCAGAAACTAGAGTTGGAGTTAAAATTGGAAGTCATAGAATTCGATGTGTTAATGCTAAAAAAAACTCAGTCATCAACTAAACTACGTACTTGAAAAGGAATAGAAGGATCTTTAGGGAGGAAAGGAGATCATGGGACTATGTTTGGGGGTTGGCACATGTAAATGCATCCATTTCGGTGTCAACTTCAAAAACTTTTTGTAATTACCCTTTAGGTTTAATTATAAATAGTGGCCAGCATACTTGTAATTAGGTGGCGGTGTGGGATGATGGGTAGTGGGGTATACGGTATACCCTGCTTTTGTGGCTTTTGATTTGTTTTGCCACTTTATTGTATTGCTTTGTTTTTACTTCTATCTTTCATTAATTTAATGAAATGGCCTTTTGATGCGTTTTTATTATTTAAAAAAAAACATACTTGAAGATAAATTAATGTTGTTGACAATAAACAAAACAACTACTCCGAAAACAGCAAGAAAAAAGGATTAGATAAAATTACCATTGGTTCTGGAGGTTGATTAGTTGATCGTGAACGCTTCTTTAAAAAGGCTTGCGTATTGAAGACATCAGTTGCACTATTTTCCTGATTAAATTTTGTATTGAATGCAACAAAAAAAAAACATTAAAATTGTGTGCACATGCATTGTGTGTGTGTGTGAGAGAGAGAGAACCACATACAATAAAATTGCGATAGCCACTTAAGAGAGCTGCAAAGAACTGTAAAAAAATCAACCTGCATAAAGGATACTGATAAAATTATTATTATTATACACTTATTTTGTTTGTGAAGTCAAATCTACAGAGACCAAGTTAAAATTTAGCAATTGTGCTTAATATAAAAGTCCATTTAATGGGCATGCATATGCCATAAAAACATGCCTAGCATAGATAAGTAAGAGTAACTGCAACATTCAAGCATCTAATAGCCATATGCATTGCATATTGCACTGCCTCGAAAGCACAGACGTTCATGAATTAGTTTCTATAAAACACAATAATACACCGTCTCTAAGTCAAAATTTTAGTAGACCCACCACATGTGATCATAGCCAAATCAATAAAGTTAGTGGACTACATGTAATAACAGATAACAGAAAACCATGCAGAAGGAATACATATTTTTTTTGTATAAGAAAAAGGAATTTATATTTTTCTGAATAGCTTATTCCAAATCTCCAATATTGCATAATGAAAGAAAAGTAGCACACAATCTATAACTTCTACATTCTGGCACTATTTTTCGCCAGATCTTGAGATAAGAACCTAACCTAGAAAGGGAACTACCTGAATATACATGTTTTCCTTGTTTAAAGTCAAACAGTCTAAAAATTGTCAAGAGTGTTTAGGTAAAGCAATTAATCTATCTAAAACCACATGCCATACTTGTTAAACAATCTTGAGTCTGCATCTAGCTCAAACTTGATAATAAAAAGATTCCCTGATGAATCTATCTAAAACCACATGCCATACTTGTTAAACAATCTTGAGTCTGCATCTAGCTCAAACTTGATAATAAAAAGATTCCCTGATGATAGTACCACTACCACTTACTCTTTGGCTAGATGAGAAACAAGACAATAATAAGAGTAAAAAAAAAATAATTAAAAATTACCCTTCAATGAAATAGTTCGGTTTATTATCAAAAAAAAAATTTAAAGAACCCTGAGTCTTCAAGATTCAACAAATATCTAAGGTTCATTACAACAATTAGACACACCAAAAAACTAATATTATTGACAAGATTTTTTTTACAAGAATTCACAAAAACTATTAAAGAGAAGAAAAAACACAAAAAATGTATTTTAAAATACTAAGATGAATATGGAAAATGACCAAAAGTTGTTCACATGCAGTCAATTTTTAAAAAAAAAAAACTGTCACTAGGAAAGCTACAAGTACTTCATAATATTACTCTTGACGCCCGATTATCACCTAAGCTGAAGGTCATGGTCTTCTCCCCAAGGCTTGCAGCCACATCTAGGGTATTGCTCAGATGACCTCCGCAGATCAGATCTCATTTGGTCTATGCTGACAACATTGGGATATAATAACTTCATTAGCTCACCACGTAGAAAGGTGAGTTCTGGTTCTGGAATTGGTGGTATTTCCTCAGTAGTGGTGACACAATTATACTCAAGGTCCACTATGACAACCTAGATTTGGAGACAAGAAAACAGCCAGACCTGATAAAAAGGTAAAAAGAAAAAGTACCATATAGAAAGACGGATAAAGCAATATGAATCTTGGAAAAAAATTATGAAATAAAAGACTAGTGCTGGCACGAATTTCATGAAGTCGCATAATTTTATGGCATAATAAAAAATCACCGCTTCACAATATCACATACAAAACATGATGCCATTATTAGACTAAATCTCAACCTACCTTGCACTAACATACGGCATCTTACTGATTGAAAAGTGGTGTATCAACACTGACCTTGCATGATAAAATAACTAATTTTCTTGAAAGCATAAGTTTAATAGAAAATTTCATCAACAAAAACCCTCGCGCAGTCACGCCGAACCAAACGATGGGCATAGAGGTAAGTAAAAGCCCTTTCACTAGAAATAGTGAATAGTAATAATGGCTATAGCTTAATTGAAATGATTTCAAGGCATGTTAGCAAGGGCAAATTTATGGTTAGCAATAATAATAATTTGAGCCCTTATTACACAAGTAAACTAGCTAGGAAAATAGTAAAAATTTTATATCAAATATGATCTCCCAGAATAAAATTAAAATAGAAATGAAAATGTTAGAAATAGAATGGGAAAACTCAAATATGTACCCATCTCATTTTTCAATGTACTAAAAAGTTAATTAAATTAAGCACTATTCTGAATGCAGGGGTGCCCTGGGTGGGCATGACACCGCCAAGAAAGAATTCACAGCTTATGAAAAGATGCTCCTTCAATCAAAAGAATAAACTGAACAATTTCATTGCACCCTGCCACTCCCCAAAAAAAATGATAAACTCTTGGGAAAAAACAGATAAAAAGTAATGTACATGCTGAAACAACCCAGGTGAAGAAAATTGTCCTGCTTTGAGCAAAATATAAGAAATATAAATATATTATAAATTTCGACATAGTATCTTGATTTATCGTAGAGAGTACATGTCAAATATGCTCCTGACCACAATTTCAACCACAGAAGTACATCAGTATAACCATGATAAATTGGTTTGGATGAAATTTAATTATTTATCAAAAAGAATAAGACGTGAAATGTGAAATATGAAATAAATTACTTACACCATCCATTGCCAGGGTGGATGTATCAACCCCTGAATGAAGACCCATCATATATGGTGTAGGAGCATCGATATAGTCTACTCCACTGAAAAAGAGTAATGGAATGTAGACATGCTTCAGGACAACAAACATAGAAAGATTAGATTAGAGTCTACAAAAAAGAACAGGAAAAGCATGATATGAAACCTACGCACTAATATTACGCTAGAGATCATTAATTCGGTTTCAGCTTCATTTAAAAATTATGCAGGAATTAACAAAAACTATCAAGCAAAACATGCAAATTTAAAAATATACTACTCACCTGCCACCTAAATGGATATATTAAATGGCATATGGCTTCCGATACTATAGTTAAAAGTGAATACCTGCCAAAGACATAGCATGAGAAATCAGAAATGGTTGTTGTGAATGCCATGATTGATATTGAGTATATGTCACAAATAATAATAATAATAATAAGTGAATAAAAAAGCACAAAATTATGAATTTTTCCCCGTAAAAGAACAAGGATAAAATAACCACTTAAACCAGTCATTCCACAAGAAACTCGGATTTTTATGGGTACTAATTGAAGTGAGGAAAAGCTCATATATGCTTCTAGCAATCACCAACAAAATGAATCTGCCATGATGTTTTCAAATAAGACAGAGCCAACAAGAAGACGTATGTTCTTCAATATAAATAAAAAAAATAAAAATAAAAACACCCTAATAATTTTATTCCATCGTACATTGCCACTCTGTCACTTAAATAAACATACGAAAACCAGTAGAAATGGTAAAATCAAATTTATTGTTTTGAAACAGTTGTAAATCCAATTCATTGAAGGACGAATAAGAGACTTAAGTTCTGACAAGCATCATTGCAAGTAAGACTATAGACTTAGAATAATACTTGTTCGATCGAAGTAGAATTCTCCTCTCAAGCAAGACAGCAGTGAAGAGTTTGATTACATTTTCCAAATCCAAGCACTGCATGAGTGGCTGAAAGGAAATCTGCACTCCTCATAAAGACGAGGATGATAGTAAGGTGACGAGATAATTCTACTACACATTTTTAAGATACCCACACTGCAAGGGACAGAAACACTCAGCAGATTTAAAAAATCATAAAAAAAACAACTTACATCAACATGAGGTAGCCCCTCCTTTGATGGAGCCTGAACAGAAAGTAGACAATTCTCAACACTAAATAAAATCCGTTCCTTTCCAGGAGTAGGAAGAGGTACATTGGAGACTACGTATGCTATAATATCCCACAGCGGCTTGCTGAAAAGTTAGATAGCTGGGAATGTTAATAGCAAATTAAAAGACTTCCACTGAATTTCCATGTGATTCTTAACAAATTCAACTAAAAATAAGTTTTCTCTTTCCTTTGAATCCAAACAAACAATAATAAATTAATCCATTAATTCATAATCACAACTACAGAAACAACCTTGTAAATATGATAAATGCGTTGCCACATAAATGCGACAGAATTGAGACAGTAGAATTGTTATGTACTAACCTACTTCCACTACTGGAGAAGCACAAAGTAAATACTTCCTCAAGCGCATCTTTAAGTAGGTTAAAGCTCGGAGAACGCGAAACAAAGCAAATACATTTATCAGCATACGAATTAGGAGGAATTCGGTAAGCATCAGCAATATCCTCACTAACAGGATCCCTAAAAGCAATGCAGCTTACATAAATTTTCGATCCATCGCCCTCTACATTAAAATTCCACAATTACAATAAGAAACAGTACACAATCGCCATTTTCAACAACCAAAAATCCATCTAAATACAACATAAAGCTAAGAAACGCCAATACCAGTCAATACGATCGGATAACTCCGAGGAAAAGTGTTAACGTCATTGGAATCAAAACCGGATGAGAAAAACTCGATTCCAGCTGGTAGAACACACTGGAAATGCGATTAATACGAAGCCTTAGAATCAATTACAGAGAAAACGATAGAATCGGAAAGAGATAAGAAAATGAAGAATAACTTACAGTCGCAAGCTGAGGCGGTGGAGGAGGAGGCAGTGGAGGAGGATAGAGAGAATGACCGGAATGAGGAAATTGATCGAGAAGAGACGGTAAATACGTGTAACCGAATCCATGAAATCCTTTGTCTCCGTCTAAAGTTCGAATCTCCGGTCCGATTCCACAGACTACGAAATACTCGAAGATCGGAGCCATTCGATACCGATGGCGAAATCGTTCTCTCTTATCTCGGTGAATGATCCAGAGAGAGAGAATTTGAGTTGATGAATTGTTTCTTCCTTGAGTGAGATCGAAAGTAAAAAAAAGGTTGTAAATGTGAAAATGGATAGAAGAATAGCAACTACTCTTTACTTCGCCCTGAAATCACGCGCCGCGCTATAATTTTTCCCGATCAGCCCGCCGGTCGCCAGATAGATGTTGGCCGTTTTTTTTGCCTCGTAATAAGATTATCGATCGTAAATGGAAATTACTTGTTAGTTTAGTTCTAATAGTTGTTTTAATATTTTTCTTATTCTATCAAATCAAAAAATATCATCCTATTATTAAGTTTTTCAAAAATGGAATTTGTGGTTTTGATTTTCTTTCCATATATTATTGTTTTTAAAACAATAATGGGATTATTTTATAATATAAAAACATTTTGTTAATTAATTGAGGTTGTAGATATATAAATTTATGATCATATTTAATGAGTAGTCATGTGTTATCTCCAACGGAATTCCAATGAGGAAACCTGAAATAGATAAGAAAATAATAAGATTTATGGAGCATAACTGGTAGAGTGTCGGTCAAATGAGTCCGACAATCAAGTTAGTAAGAGAGTCGAGCAGAAACTAGGATAGGAATCAACCTGTATAAATACATGAGTAATTAAGTATATATAGGACCATCAAATGAACTGAATGAGTTATACAAGTAAGATTGGCCCAAATGTTGACATGGATTAGAGATATCTAAGGTGAGAGCTTTAATAATAGGTGGCTCGGACACGATGGGACCTCATGCTTAAAGGAGTTCGATAGACTATCTCTAAATGAGGATGAACCCTAAATTATGGAGTTGAGGCTATGAAGGAAGTTTGGCGATCGAGTCACGATTGTGCTTCTAGGAGGGATCCCCGATCCCGTGAGGGAGATTGACATTGATAGGCCTTATGGGTGCTAGTGAGATTGAACTCGGCTTGCACATGGTCTCGACTTGGATTTTCAAGGTTTGTCTTATCCAAGCCAAACTGATAATTTTTTAAAGACGAGCCTCACGATGAGGAGTTAGTACTTAAAGATACGGTCTTATTAGTGAGCAAGTGAGATTCAACCAAATTTTTTCATTTATCAGTGATATGGTTTCATTGACATTTTCTTCCCTATATATTACCTTTAAACTAAAAAAAAAAATAATGAAAAAAATTCATTATCATTACTACTATGCTATATAATAATATGAAGTATGTCACCCTAAAATATACAATATCAAGCATGTCTATCACGGGAGACAGAGACCGAGAAGGAATCATGGGCCTCCTTTTCAGTTCCACATGTAAAGTTCTGAGATCATTCGCATCTTGGACTTTCCCCCACTTACCGTTGATTCGTTCATAGTTTGACTTTCGAAGAACATAGAAACACATTCAAAGACCAACAGGATTAAGCAGTTCAATTGCAGACAGTGTCCTTTCTTGGATGAGCTAAATCTGGAAATTCGTGACCGATTTGAAGATGGAATCCGACAAGATTAAAGGGGTCGTTATTATCTCTCTTCCACCACCAAACAATCCTTCTCTTGGTAAAACCATCACTGCTTTCACTCTCTCTGATAATTCCCAAGAACAAGAATCTCTCCCTCAATCCAGTGTTTCACTTCAAGAATTTCAAGAACAACAAGAACCCAATAGAGAAAATCTAACTCTCCCACAGAATCTTCCAATTCAAGCTCATATCAATCATCAAAATTCCTCCTTTCCCTTGAAACTCTTTTCTGGTACCCCAATAAATCTTGTTCTCTTATTGGGTATTTCCCTTCTTGCTTTTTATCTATATTCTTCCAAAATTGAAAACACCCTTCAAGAGTTGAGGAATTCTGATAAGAAAGATGATGTCAAATCTTTTCTTTTTCGTCTTTATTCGAAATCGGGTTCTTTAAGGGAAAACAATGATTTTCAGCTTAAGCTGGGAAGGACTGTTGGCATAAAAAAGGAAACTTTGGTTGCTACTGTTGATGATGGGCTTGGACTTTCTAAGCTTAATAAGTTGGTTTCTTCCACTATCTTACCTGTGGGAAACGTTTATCCAGATGGGTATATGTTTTTTCTTGATTATTAATTTAATTGCTTGGTTTTATCCATGATTAGTGATTAATATGCTAATAATGCAAAGGTCTATACTTTCTTTTATACCATGTCCAGAGTGGACTTTTTGTTTATGATTTCAAAATTCAAGGCTATGGAAACTGCAGAAATTATACTTCAAATGTTTAGTTGGCTATTGCTTACTTCAAAATGTCTTTAATCATAACAATTTGAATTTTTTTTTATCGATTTTTAAGCTGACCGATCACATGTTTTAAGTAAAGTTTGTTTAATTCATGACAAAGCAGCTCAAGTGCTTTGTAAAAGGTCATTATCTTTGAAAAATTAAAGGAAAGAACATTCAATAACATGTTCTTCAGCTGGGGGGGAATCAATAGCTGGCTGGTCACACATCACCCCCTTGTTTTGATTATTAACAGTGGGTGCAAATTTAATTAGGCGGCGGCGGTGATTTATATTTTGGGTAGGTTAGATCTAAATTAAGCTCTCTTAATCTTGTTTGCTTTAACCATTATTCTCTGTGGCCAACGTTTTTTGTACCATATTACAATATACTAATAAGTACACTACACTTGTGATCAAAATTTTGTTCTTTGCACTAACATGGCTTTTATACAATATATAGATTGTATTATACTTATATTGTTGTTGGAAACCCACCAAGAACTTATTTCCTTGACATTGACACCGGGAGTGACTTGACATGGATTCAGTGTGATGCTCCTTGCATTAGCTGTGGCAAGGTAATGTTTTTATGTTATTAGTCATTGAATCTATGTTTTTTGTTAACTTAATGAATTTGTTATTATTTCGATATGGATTTCACTGATCTACACATTAGTTGTGGCAAGGTAATGTTTTTATGTTATTAGTCATTGAATCTATGTTTTTTGTTAACTTAATGAATTTGTTATTATTTTGATGTGGATTTCACTGATCTATATATTATTTAATCTTGAAAAAGTGTCCAAATAAACATGAAAAGCTTCACATTTTGACAAATAAATAAAAAAATTCATCGATGATACTATCTATGATCAGTATTCTAATGATATAGTTGATGCAGGGAAGGAATCCATTATACATACCAAAAGGAGAGAACATTGTGCCTTTCAAAGACTCTTTGTGCATGGAAGTTCAGAGAAATAATGAAGGTGGTCAATGTGAAACTTGCCATCAGTGTGACTATGAGATTCAATATGCAGATCACAGTTCCTCTCTGGGGGTTCTTGTCAAAGATGAGATGAATTTACTGATAGCCAATGGATCATCAACCAAGTTGAATGTAATTTTCGGGTATCACGTTTTCTCCCTCGTACCTGTGGATTATAGATTGTATGAGTCCTAATTCTCACATCAGTTTTCTAATTTTTAAGTTTGTTTGGTTATAAGGTGTGCTTATGATCAGCAAGGCTTGGTATTAAACACTTTGTCAGAGACTGATGGTATTCTGGGACTGAGCAGAGCTAAAGTTAGCTTACCTTCTCAGTTGGCAAGCCAAGGGATCATAAAAAATGTGGTAGGTCACTGTCTTACCAGTGATGCAACAGGTGGTGGATATATGTTTTTAGGTGATGATTTTGTGCCACAATGGGGGATGGCATGGGTTCCCATGCTTAACAGCCCTTCCATGTGAGTAAGGATTATATCTGTTTATCGGTTTAATTTTTTAAGATTAGAAAAGAAAAAAGAAGAAGCAGAAAACTGGAATGTGGATCTTCACTCAATGCTAATAAGCTTCCTAATGTTAGTAGCCTATTTTGTACATACCTTTTTGTTGGAAAAAATGAATTAGCCTTTAATTTGTTCATTGTCTTTGTATGAAGTAAAAAATCAATTGTTGTCGCATTCATTTCTCTGTACTTTGTGGCTTAACTACTCGCTATTTTAGAAGATTTTTTAAGCGATTCAATTTTTTTGATATCAGAGATTATTATCAAACAAAGAATGTGAGAATAGATTATGGAAGCATCCCACTGAGTCTCGGTGCTTTGGGCGGCAGCCAAGAACGAGTAGTTTTTGATAGTGGCAGCTCATACACGTACTTCACAAAAGAAACATATTCTCAGTTGGTTGCATCTGTAAGTTTCCAGGTGTAGCAATCCAGAGTGAACTTGTTTCTGCAAAAAAAGTTTTATTAAGTGTCTGATTTTGGATTATCATTCCTCTGCAGCTGGAAGAAGTTTCAAAGTTTGATCTTATTCGGGATTCATCAGATACCATTTGTTGGAAAACTGAATTTTCTGTCAGGTATAAGAAAGATATGAAGATGATCGTATAAAGTAAAACAATGTCGTTAAAATGGATAGTATATGCTACGTTATGATCTCTTTTCAGTTTTATTTGTGATCATTTTGAGTTTGACAATTCTGATACTTAAACGATTTCGGTTTCAATACCAGTTTGTTTACTATTCTTACTATTGTATCACAATAACTACCAAAGTTTGCCTGAAATCTTGCACTCCTGAGAAATTCAATATGGCAATTGTAAACCTTTAAACATTTTATAACTTTTAGACATTTTCTGTTCTCTCTCTGCCAAATGGTGGTAATTAATTTTAAGAAATGAAAGTATACTCAACATTTGTATGCCCACAGATCTGTTAAAGATGTGAAGCAGTTCTTCAAGCCTATAACGCTACATTTTGGAAGCAGATTTTGGATCGTGTCCACGAAACTTGAGATTCCTCCAGAGAATTATTTAGTCATCAGTGTAAGTCTTCTGTTCTTATATATATATATATATATATATATATTTATTTATTTTTAAATGTCATCTTTCTACTGCTATTATATACTTTTCAATCAATTTAATTTATGTTTATAAATATGCTGGAATGAAAACTCCGTGTTCTGCAGAAAGAAGGAAATGTATGCTTGGGAATTCTCGATGGAAGTGAGGTGCATGATGGGTCCACAATCATTCTTGGAGGTAACCACATTTTAAAAAGTTTAGGAATCGGTATGCTTTTGTCAATGCTACCCCAAGACTTGCATGATGAGTCCAATGCTATAGCAGTTTGTTGACATGCAAGTACTGATATTTTATCAGTTCACTATAGTTACATCTTGATATCATGGGGATCTCATAACCAATTGGTAATGTGAGGAGTAGCTCATGTATCTTATAAACTTTGTGATTTCCCATCATCTTTTCGATGTGGGATTCTCAACAAGGATGTGTTTAATACTACTATTATCTACACATAACCAAGAAACCAAGTTTTTTGTTTTCTGCGGTATCTACATAATTTTTTAATCATCATTTAATCTTTTTCTGAATGCAAATTTACATCTTTTTACACTGCAGACAACTCGTTGCGTGGGAAACTGGTTGTTTACGACAATGTGAATGACAAGATTGGATGGATTTCATCCGAATGTCACAAGCCAAGAAGAGTTAGAAGGCTTCCATTCTTTGGATAGATTTGTCAGTAAACCGATAAATAGCTTTGTGAATGTGATTGATATATACCATTAATAGATTGCTCTGACTATGAACTCCCAAGTAAATTCCCCCCTTCCCCCTGTTAAACAATTCATGAAGTACAAAAAAAAACGACATCTAATAAAGTTATAAATATTTGTGTAGATATCTTTTCTTTTGACCTATTGCAAAGTCCATAAACATATCAACTGCTAAGTTTATCTTTCACACAAAGATTGAATAATAAACAACAAATCATATAGTTTATGATCTAGTTTACATGCAAGAGGCAGAAAAATGGTTAAACAAATATGCAAATAATTGGAGCAATCTATGTATAGTATCAAAGATGATTAATATCTTATGTTTCAGAATTGGCTAATTCTTCCCGTTCTGCGTCACCTTCGTGCATACAACAGGTCTCGACTTGGTCAAAGTTGGATTGGCATTTCCAGGTACTGATCAAAGATCCTTGAATCTCATTGTCCTCACTGTAGGTATCACACTCTTGAATTTCTAATATCTCAACTCTCCGGTTCGTCTTCTTCCTTATTTTGATTGCAATATCTTGTGGGATGAATTTCCCGAAAACACTGATCTTGCACTGCTTTTGCTCTATCAAATGAGTCTCCAACTCTATGAGATGACAAGGACTAACACATCAAAAATTCCATAGTAGATTTTTTTTTACATTCATGTCTGGGCCAGCTTGCTCACACTTTGACTATTCTTATCACACGACCCTACAACACTTGGTGTTGAGAAACTCGTATGATAGGTAACATGTGGTTTGACTCATGATCATTGTTGGTTAAATTACGTAGTAGAATTGATAGAATATTTGGTCAAAAACAAAAAGTTATATATATATATATATAGAGAGAGAGAGAGAGAGAGAGAGAGAGAGAGAGATTTCACCTTTGATACTGAGAACAGCTCTTCTTACTTTTCTGTAACATCCATTGCAGTCCATATGAATCCTCAAAACCATGCAACAAAACTGCCATAGTTGTTAAAGGGAAAACATTTTAAGTAATGCCAATAAAGCTTGGAAGGAGAAGTAGAATGGAAAAAAATGGTGGTGAAATTGAACTTGAACACTTGCCTTTCCTGTCATTAAATCACAGACAGAGAGACAGATAGAACCTTTGCCAAGAAATTAAACCAATATGATGTTAAACCCAGAAACAGAAAAAGATTATAAATACTAAAAGAACACAGATTTGAAGGAAGTAGAAAATAATATTTGGAATCTGATTCCCCATTGTGGTGCAGTGTTGGTTGTTTATTATTCTTGACTTCATAGCTTTTCACATGGAGAAAAAAGAAGGCATCCTTTATTAAAACACCATAAAGCCATTCCTTTTTTCAACCTATGGCTAATACTTGTTCTCCAAATATAATTTAAGTTTTATCAGAGGAAGCAAATGGCTTAAACCAATGTTTTTTTTTAATGAGGGAATATTTTTTTCCAAATGGGAGAGTATCTTCCGAGTTTCATTAAATAAAAGGCTAAGCAAAAGAGTCTTTAATATGATTATGTGATATCTGGTCATATCTATCATATTGGCAAAACTTATTAGTGAAAAATGGGATTGATTCTGCATGAAAAAAAAAGTTTGGTCTTTTATTTTTATTTTGATCCCAAACTTTGCTCTAAGATTCCAATTGTACTTTTATTCTTAGTTTCACTACAATTGAACATAAAGCAATTTTTTCATTATACTACATAATTAAAAAATATATATTATCTTCTAAATACACCCAAAATAGTTAAGTAATTCATACACGGTAATAGTTGTTGATTCTTTAAATTTCAAAAGTTTTTTTTTTTTTTTTTTTTTTTTTTTTTCAAGAGGAGTTTTGATGATATGCCAAAATCATTGCCAAATATAAACAAAGCAAAAGAATCTCTTTCTTTAAAAAAATAGGGAAAAAAGCGAAAATCACCCCTGAATTATACAAGTTGTGATAAATACAGCATTGAACTATTTTTTTAAAAGCAAATACCCCTATGAACTTTGTAAGTTGTGACAAATACCCCTCAGAACTATTGACTTAAACAAATACTCCCTCTGAACTATGTGAGCTGTGACAAATAACCTCCTAAACTATTCTTTTTATGACAAAATAACCCCTGAACTTTTACAAGTGTTTAAAATAAACCTTTTTGTTTACACCGGTTTAATTTGATGACATAATATATAAAAGTTTTGATTTAACATTAAAAATTTATCTCTAGAAGACAAGTCACACGATTGGTAAGAAGAACAAACAAATTTAATGGGTGAAAATAAAAGAGTTTATTTTAAACACTTATAAAAGTCCAGGGGGCTATTTGTTTAAAAAAATAGTCCAGAAGTTATTTGTCACAACTTACATAGTTTAGTAGGGCATTTGCTTAAATCAATACTTCAGGGATATTTGTCACAACTTATATAATTTATGGGGTATTTGCTTAAAAAACACTTCATGAGAGTATTTGTCACAGGTTTGCATAGTTCGGGATGGCTTTTCCCTTTTTCCCTTAAAAATAATAGAAAAGATAACAGATGATGAGAGGAGAGAGTGAGGACTGTAAATATAAGGGTGAGTGAGTAGTAGATAGTGTAAACTGTAAAGGGGGAGATTTTTTTTAAGAATGAAGGTTTTTATTAGTGGGTTGAATACAGAATAAAAGTTTCTACTTGGGAAAAAAAGAGTCAATATAAGAATATAAATTTTTGTAAGTCTAGAATTGTTTAGAAAGTATTTATAAATATAAATAATTCTTAATTTGGTAATGATAATTAAAGTTAATAAACTGAAGTTATTACCATTAATATTTGTTAACTACCGATTAACATGTGAAAAAAAAAAATCAACTATATTTATAAATGTTTTAAAATAATGCCTACCATTTAGGGCCTGTTTGGTTCGCAATCTAGATTACAGAATTTGAATTCAATGGATTCTAATAAATTTAGAGTTGTATTATGTGAATTTGTTGATTCTGAAACAGTGTTTGGTAACATATCCAGAATTTAGAATTAAGATCCAGAAATTTAAAATATGTGTTTGGTTGGTTATTTAGAAATTCAAAAAATGAGTTTGTGAAACAGAACATATGTTTGGTTCAGGATATAGATCTCAAGCGTTCATATATTATATTATAAACATACTATATTATGTTGAAGTTATATTACTAGTCTAAAATTGATTTTTTTAAACATATTTATTCTTTCATGAGTCCAAATTTACTAATTATGAGGATAATATATAGGAATTTGGGACCAAAGGAACTTTGGGCATTCATAACAAACTTGAATAGACTTCTACTAACAAAAGGGTTCGTAATATGCAGTTTACACCAAATCATTTCAACTATGTTTGGCTCACCCAACACTTTGAGCACCAAAACACTAGAATTCAATTGAATTTTTCCAATATTTTGCATAAGACGTAGAATCAAAGACAAAAATAATTGTGATCCACAGAGGTAACAAGAACTTGAATAAAATTACTAGGCAAGAAAAGGACAGTGTGCTCTTACTATTGTACCATAAAGTTCAAGTTGCTATAAACAAAAAACAAAAACAAACACTAAAAGCTATACTAAAGATGAAAATTTATGAAGACGTTAAGAAGGATGGCTTCGAGTCAAGTCTTTAGCTTTCCAACATCACTACTTAAATTTGGTCTAACATTGATACAATATAATTGATCATCTCTTTCTTCTTTAGCCTTCCTGTTGATAACCTCTACTCAAAAAAGTTTAAGCTAGCAATGCTACACTTGGGGCGAGTTCCATCTGTTATAAATATAAGAACATTAGGATTTTTAATTGGTAAGAAAAAAAATAGAGTTCAAGCAAGTTCACAAGCTCTCCTTCAAATCCATATACTCCACAACTAAATTATACATATAAGCAGAGCATAACGGTTTACCCTATCCAACTGATTAAATTTCCTTTCAATAACATAGCATAATAGATTAAGAACCACTTCAAGAAAAGTACCACCTACCATGGAATTTTTTTGTTCTAAACTATTGAATATCTAGAAGTTCAAACATCAAAGAAATAAAATAAAAGAGAAAATGATGGGAAAAGGAGGAAAAAAGTTACTCAATTTTTTAATGCCATTTTTGCTTCAGGCAATGGAACAAAACTTGAACCCATTTTTAAGCTCCTAGCCACCTCTTCAAACATTTATACACATTCACATTCACAATTCAGGAAACATTGAACAAGATGCTGGAAAAAGGAGACATTGACTAAATGAGAAAGACAATACAAATTCATGAAGATGTCTTCAAGCAGCGAGATAGAAATTAGTCTATATCTAGTCTGATCACTTTTTCCTTCAAGTTTCTCCTTCCTTATCCTAGCTAAATCAAATCTGATTTCGAATTAAAAATATGTGGATGAATAACCCATAGAAGCAAGAACAATTTATTAAGGGAAAAAACAAACAAAGGATTGCAATCTATATCTTTTAGCGATCAAAAGAATCGTAACTCCAAACCTTTTTCTCTTTTCCAAAAAAATCGAGTGATGCTAAAGAAAGAAGAAAGTGAAGAACAAAAGATAACTAAGAAGAATAATGTGAGAAGGAGGAGGAAAATGAAAATGAAAAGCATGAACTAAAAACAAATACAGGCATTCTACATATTAAAGGAGAAAATGTATTTGTCAATCGGTTAAGAGCAAACTAAAACAGAAATTCCTAGCTAATAGTCTAATACATTTAACAAAATATTGAGGTCCATTGTTCAATTTGATTTGTGAAAGTGTGAGTATGATATATGAAGTGTGGGGGACAAAATTCATTATATTTCCTCAATTCTACAAGTTTGTTTCTGATATAAAGTCTAGGAGTGAATGGTCATTTCTAAACGTCATTTTTCTCAAGTAAATTCATGTTTCTAATCCAAAGCAGTACATTTTAAAAAATAAGAGAAGAAGAGGGAAGATATAAGAACTAAAGCAACTCAAATCAGTCCAATATTATGTTGTTTAGAAAAACAGCCCCTTACCAAGAGAAGAATGGGAAGAAGAAGGAAGATATAAGAGGGATAAACAACAAAATATTTTCTATTTAATGCTACTAGTTAATCATCAGCCAAGTAAAAAAAAAATCAAAGTATAGATTAAATCAAGGAAATGGATATGACAAAATAGCCCAAAACCATACCCTTATATCTGCTTCTTCGTACTAAAATCTCAACTACTTCCATCTCCATCCACGATTCTATCAAGCAATTGACTGATAGAGTTTCTAGGGCAGAGAAATTGATCGAGAAAGATGAAGTATCGAATCGTATGTGGGGATTTTTCAAACAAAATTGATGGTGGAAGATGGAGCTACCATGGAGACCCTTATTTTTGCTTTTTCGAAGAAAATGGCGATTAAGATGGAGCTACCCTATCTCTGCTTCTTCGAATAAAATGGTGTTTCTTCATGTAGAATGGAGCTAGTCTGTTTTGTCCGAACTTCGTAAATGAGATTGACGGGATTGTAAAAATAAGATGCCCAATCCCGTGTTTTTTTTTTATTTGGATTGTAAGGATTCTTCTTTTTCTAGAATTCAGATTTTAAGCTAAAAATCAGAATTGAATCCAAATTAAAAAAATCCAGATTGCAAACCAAACGCTTACCTACCCCCATCCAAATTATTTCTTGAATCCAGATCCATAAAATTGGATCAGGATCGCAAACCAAACGGGGCCTTAAAATTTCTTGCATATAGATTCGTATCCACCGAATAATTTCGATATTCACTCGCACCATCTTCTTTCTTCTCTTCACGTTCCATTGCATTAATGACATGTTTAAGGTAACAAAACCTAACTAAAACGTTTAAATCAACTCTACATACGCTAAGCTCAAAGTCTAAAGCATATTAAAAAAAAAAAAAAACAGAGAGAAAAATTCTTTAATTTGAGTTATATATTAAAAATAGTGTTAATATGATTTTAAGAACGCTTAAAAAGTAGAGATAATTAATCTTTACACTTATAAAATTTTCAATATAATCCTCATAGTTTTTATCATTTATTTTGATTCTCCAATTTTGTTATTTATATCAATATTAACCTTCTATTCTTTAAAAAAATTTATTTCATTTCATTTTATTTATTTTATAAAAATACGAGGAAATATAAGACCAAAAAGTTCAACTATTTAAAATTATAAATCTTGCGAATATTCTTTAATATTATTAAAATAACATTTTTGAAAATTTAAAAAATAATTATAAATCTAATCAGTATTTTTTAAATATTTATAAATATAATAAATTTCAAGCATGTCAATCAATGATTTACATATTTTTAAAATAAATTAACTACTTATTCACTATGATATTTAACTTAGCATGTGAATTAATAAAATTGACTTAGCATATGAATTAATAATTAAGTAAATCCTTAATATATAAAAGTGGTGATGTTTAAGAAACTTTTTTGGACTACTATACCCCTTTTAAAATCTTAAAATTACTAACATGTTATTATATATACCCTTTTAAAACCTTCAAATTACTAAAAATGCCATTATTATTTATACTCCACTATCTATTAAATGACTATTTATATTTTTAATAAAATATTTCTCTTTTTTTATAAATAAAATATTTCTTTTCATTGAATAAGAAATTTTTATTAAATAAATTCCTTGGTTTTTTTAATTGTTTTCACAACATCAAATTATAAAATAATTGAAAAAACAAATACAACATATGAAAATGAATGTGATATTAAAATGAATTTATTGTTTAGATTTATCACCAATTTATGAAAAATAAATTATATTTAAGTATTCAAATATTAAATGATTTAATAAAGGTGACGGTGCTTTAATTTTAAAAAATATTAAAAAAAAAACTTAAATTGTTTAAAAAAAACAGTTAAGATTAAAAAAAACAACTACAACAAAATATAATTTATTGAATTAGTAATGGTATAATATTTAAATAAATTAAAAAAAATATTTAAAAGTTTAAAAATCAAAGAGAAAAAAATATATAATTTCTTAAATTTTAATTAAAATTAGAAATAAATAATCTATAAATGCAAAAATTAACTAACATATGTATATAGAACAAACAATTTATTTTTTATTTGGTAGTATAAATTTTAAAAATAAAGATGTTAAAAAAACTGTCTTATATAAAAAAGCATATAATTATGTAAATTAGTAAACTATACGATAATTTAAATATTAAATAGAACATAATAATATGTTAATAAAATCATTTCGAAAAAGAGTTATAAACCATAGAAAAATCAAATAAAAAATATTTCGATCTTTTAAATATTTTTATGTTAAAAAAAAACCACGTGCGACGCACGTGGTAAAAAACTAGTAGTTTTAAATGATTAAATATTTTTTTAAAATACTATTTATAAGTGCTAAAAATCATTATGTAAAATTTTCCCTAAATTCATAGTTTTCTAATTTTATTGTCAAAAACTATAATTAGTCATTAATATATTATTCTTAATTATTTTTCAACGTTTTTTTACTGATACGATGAAACACCCGTATAATAATAATAATATATTAATAATTAATTTCAAATCATTTGACAAAATGACAAACAATTGGTTAGAGTGAGCATCATTAAAAGTCCCTTTGATAATAATTTTACAACCCTTTTTGTTTTGAAAGAAAACAAAATATTTTATTTTAAAAAAAATTGCCCAAACCACTGTGAACGTTATAACATTTACACTATTAAACTTTCAATTTGAGCAATTGACCCTCTAAATTTTATAAAGTGTTAAAATTAAACCTAAATTACCTCATTAAATTTTAAAATTAGACCATCAAAAAACATCGTAGAGATGAACAATACATCTCTAATATCAACGGAGTGGTTAGACTTTAGAGGTGAGAAAAATTATAAATCCCAACCCTCATAAAGGTCTTTGACCGGAGTCATAGATAAAGTCAGGACGGGAGCCCTCAGGGACATGATCCCTTACAAATTTTATAATAATAATTAGATAAATTAAATTTTCTTAGATCTAATTTTAACACTTTAAAAAGCTCGGGAGGTCAATTGCTCAAATTCAAAATTTAAAGGTATAATTGTCACAACTACTATGGTCCATAGTTAAAGGATGGTTCGTGCAATTATTCTAAAAAAAGAAATATCTTCAATTCACCCATTCTAAATTTTCTTTTGTTAATCATATTGTAAGCGGTAACTCAAATATCTTTAAAAAAAAGGGGAGGAAAAGACGGTAAAAATAAATTTTGTTTCATTAAAAAAAATAAAAACTTTTCTATTCTAAGATTGTATTCTCATCTTTTTCAAATTTACAACCTACAGAATTTTTTTTATTTTTTTTTTATCTTTACATTACAAAGCGGGTAGAGACTCGGGTCGAAACTGTACATCCGAATAATCAAACAATGCAAACTCGCCTCCGAACCCGAACCCGTTCTCTTCCGTCGTGCACATTTCACCTGAACCAACGCCTCCGATTCCGATCTCTAACGAATCATAACACGGTATCTCATCCTCAAACCCTAAATTCCCTTCTATTTCAAAACTTCCATTACAACAAGCCGTAAAATCGTTGGCTTCCATCTTCTCCTCGATATTCGATCCGTCCGTCGTCGGCGGCAGGCCAAGTTCATCATCCGATGCCTCGAAAAGATATCCGAGTTCCAGTTGAGGAGATTCATTATTCTGATCCAACGCCGTCATTTTCGATGGAGATTGATTTTGAATCTCTTCCTCGAAGCTTTTGATGAAAGAATCAAGTTCAAGTCCTTCAATACTCTCATAACGCTCTGTTACAGCGTCTGAATCCTCGAGTATATCAAGCAAATCATCCTGAATCTCTTCCGCTTTCGATAAATCAATCGTCGAATGCTCCAATTCAGACGAGCACGGATCAACACTCTTAAATCCCGACTTCGACTCCGGGACATCGTCGACCGAATCTTCAAATTCATCCCGTACTCGTTTCTTACTTCCATTAGAACCTTCCATAATGTAAATTTAGATTCAACAACAAAAAAAAAAAGAATAAAACAGAGAAATTTCAAGCGAGAATCGCGAAGAAAAGAAACAATGGCGGTAAAAGATTGAATGTTAGGGTTTTGATTGATGAAGGAAAGAGAAAAGGGGAAGAAGAGAATATATATAAAGGAGATAGGAATGGGGCCCTTGGAATTTGAAATGAAGGGTTTGACGGGGAGATAGATATTGAGACACGTGGCGAATAGAGAGAGGGTTTAGAAAGAAACCTATCACGGTCGTCTTGTTCCCTATGTTAAGTTATCCATTTGTTTTTTTTTTCTTTTTTTCCGGATTTTAGTTTTTTAATTTAACTGAATTTAATTTCGCATTTTCAAGTCCGTTGTGGGGTCCACTGAATTAGCATTTAATTTCGCTTTTTTTTTTTACTGCTTCGTTCGTATCGGCGTGGAATCGGACTTTCCTAGCCTCGTTGAATGGTCGCCCTGACTTTTGCTTATCTGTCTTTTTCTTCTTTTTATCTCTATTCCCAATTTTGGTAACTTGTTATCTTTTCTTTATACTCAACCCGTTTCGTGTCTTAAATTTAAAAAACTACCTATTTATAAAATACAAGTTTTGTGTTTTTTTTTTTTTTTTTGAACTTAATTTGCATCCTCAAATTTTGAGATTTTTCTATTTTAAATTTAAAAATTTTAAGAGATGTTTGTTTGGTGTATTAGAAAGTTAGTGAAGGAAAAAGAATAGGAAAGAACCAACATAAATATTTTAATAAACCATATAGATGTTGAAATTAAAATAAAAGTAAAATATAAATAAGACGTCTGTGGCTCTGGTCAAATATACACTTTAAACAAATAAATCATATTATGATAGTTATAAGTTATGTCAATGAGACTTTTTCTCTTCAACGTAATTAACTTTCTTTCAATCATAATTTTGTCATTTGAATTTCGTTTGAATAATTAAAGATGTTTTAATATTCTTATTTCGAGTTTTTTGTTACAATCAATTTAAAAGTTTTGAAATCGTCAATAACTAAAATAGTTTTTTATCATCAAAATATTAGGTTAGTCATTAACATTTTTTGTTTACTAACATAATGTATATTATGGATCCCAAAATATTTTGAATCATTCAAATCGAAGTTTGAAATGGGAAACGGAAAACTTATTGCTAAAAAAATGTTTAAAGTATTGGAAGAGAGATGTTTTATTGACATAATTTAAAACCACGAGCGTGTGATTTTCCATTTTATATTACATATGTTGCATGTATATTTAATAAAAAATCCTGGAGTCTTATTTGCAATTTATTATTAAAATAATATAATTTACAAATAAAGTAAATTGTAGAATAGTTCAAATGATTTATTATCAATATTTTTTTTTATAAGATTCGAGTCTCCGCTGTCTAATTGAGATATTATATTGAAAAAAAATAAAGAGTAGAAACTAAAGCGGCAGGCTCGCGACCGTCCACGTGAACCCTTACGCAAAAAGTAAAGAGAGAATATAAAATAAATATAGACCATTATTATCGCCGTTTAACTGCCGTGCCGCACTGGCTTTCCTCCGGCCGAAATTAAACGGCAATTTTGTATGATAGCAATGGTTTTGTGGATCCCTATCACCGCAACAAGATTCTCAGAGTTTTCTATAATCCAACGGTCCACGTTCTCTAATGCCATCACTATTTACACGTACGTTTAGAAAAGTCAATTTCATTTTGTTTTAATTTCGGTGGTTTGGATTATTTCTTGTTTATTTAGACTATTTTTAAATTTGAATGTTTCTCTGGATTTTAAAAAATAATAATGAGCTGCATCTGGTCTCAATAAAAAAAAGGTTTTTTTTTTTAAATGTATATTTATATCATAATTTTAAATTTATAATTTAATCTTTAATATAATTCATTAGTTATATTCTAATTTTTGCTGTTAATTTTTTAACTAAAAATATTGTCATTTTTTTACTATTTAACATTGATATTGAAAAGAATATTGAGTGAACATTTTTTTTTTTATTTTAGTTATTCGTTAATTTTTTTTTTAAATATAATCAATATAATATTCGTATTAACATCTTGAAATTCAATATCCATATTAATCGATCGTAAGGTTAATTTTTCATTAAAACTCATAATCGGTAAGGATCATAATTGAATCGTTCAAAAAAAAATCATAATTGAATTAAATAAAAATATTAGAGGTATGATTAAATTATAATTTTTCAAATATTTGAGAAATACTTATTAAAAACTAGATAAATACTAGAATCTAATATATATATTTCATGGCTCTTGCACATATAGCTTAAAAAAATCCAATATTTACAAAAATCATCTACCCAATAAAATTTCTATATATATTGGGTTTTTAAAAAACTTCTATATATATTTGCAAATACTTTGTAAAACTGCTAGTTTTATAAATATCGAATAAAATTATACTACCCAATAAAATTTCCCTATAATTTAACATATTTAAATGATGATTCAATTAATAAATCAATTTGGATATTGATTGTGGCTCAATTCTATTTTAATTAATTGATACCAATATTTATCATCGATAATAAGATTATTGTACATCAAATTGAAAAAAAAAATACTTACTTCCTGATCGGATATAATATATTAATAGATAATAAATATGAAATATTTTAATAAATATATGTGATCCACTTATATGTTTTGTCTAATAAAGATGAAATAGATAGAGAAGGTTCTCTGACTGATTAAGAACTAAGTATTTTTCTTAGAAAAGAGACCAGAAGTTTAAATTTTATAAAATAGAGTATTAAAATTTAATGAGTTAAACTATATACAAATTGACGACAAATCAAAGGTTATACAGATTAATTTTAACGAATATGATAAACATAACACTATTTAACAAAAAAATAAAGGAAAGTAAAGTAGCCTGCAGCAACAATCACAGGATAGAAAGAGAAAGAACAGTGAATCTGACGCCGGCTGCCGGAGCCAAGGAAGAGGCAGCGCCACGTAACGGAAAGCGGCTTGACGATCACGGATATCGAAACGGTTGTCGGTGAATGACGGAGGGGTAGAGGTGGAAGATATTTTCTGCGGCTTAATTTGCATGCACGGCGCCACCGCACCCACCTATTTCCACGTGTCCAAGATAGATAAATCTACACGGCACCGTTTTTAAATGCATTTTTTTTTCTTAATAGACCGCTTTGGAAATTTATCAAACCGGATTTTCAGGCAGGATATTTTTTTAAAATTGTGGACCCATTGAAAACAACAATGAATTTAAAATTGTATTATTTTAAAAACGAAACCGACGTACTTACTGACACAAGTTCAGAGTATTGGGTGGAGTGGTTTCAACTTTCAATTCATGCTTCGTTTGGCTCACGGGTTTAGACAAGTTTATGTTTGAAATATAGATATATAGTATGATAAAATTATGAATCGGAATGAGTTTATTAAATATAATTAATTTCGATAACCTATATTTTCGGTTAATAAAATTAGAAGATAAATAATTATTATTTTTATGTAGTCCAAATTCCTTATTAAAATTTATGTGCTATATGGGAGTGTTTGACTGGGGTTTGAGAAACAGAAGTCTGGGTTTGTGATGTCTGAGATATGAAAAGATGAGTTTTGTGATGCCTAGATTTGTGAAACTTATGTTTGAATTATGTGGGAATGTGAATGAATAGTAAAAATAATATGGGTGCGTTGGAATCAGATGTGAAACAAACATGAGAATGGGTTTGTGAAACCCATTCCCATTCCAAACCTCATTCCCAAACTCCCAACCAAACACTTCCTATATGTTTTATATCCTGTTTGGTTGAAGGAAAGTTGCATGAGAAATTAATAAGTGTGAAGAGTTTCACAAATTTATTTTTATATTTATGTACTATTTATTTTCTTATGAATAATCATGCAACACTAACATAATTTTCACTATTTAATCTTTAACATTACTTTTTCAAACATCAATTTACAGGCATCACTTTCTCAAATCCCTGATCATACACTCCCTTAAAGATTTGGTTAATGCTTTAAACAGACAGGTGTAATTTATGGAGGAATGTGTATAATTTTAAAAAATGTAAGAATATTTAAAATCGCTTCCAAATCATATAATATGGAATGTTTGGCTCATTAGTTGAGATTAAGAATTGAGAATTACACAAATTTAATCAACGTCTCTTATCTAGTTTTGTAGTTCATAATGATGAGTTTATTAACTATAGTTTTTAATATACCTAAACCCTAAACACACTTATAAACTACCTCGGACTAATGTACCCATAGATATTAGGGGGTGTTTGGTTGGGGGTTTGGGAAATGGATGCATGGGAAAGAAAAGTGTGGGTTTGTGATGCCTAGGTTTGTGAAGAATGTGTTTGGATTGTATGAGAATAAGAATGAATAGTGAAAATAACGTGAGTGTGTTGAAATAAAAATGTCAAATCCAATAGTAACTTGGGAATGTGATGTCAAACCTAAGTAAAAAAGAGAGTGAAACAAACATGAGAATGACATCACAAATCTATTCCCACATCTAAATCCCATGCCAAAACCTTCAAACAAACGCCCCCTAATGTTATTTACAAACCAAGACAAACTATTCAAGTTATTGTGAGGTCACGTGGTAGAACTATGTCGTGAGGTAGAACGACTATGGTTTGACACGTGTCCTTCTCTTTCTCTGCTTTCACGTTACTGCAATGAGAGAGAAAAATCATATCTTAAATGCCCATCTTCTCTCATCTGTTATCGATTTTTTCAAACATCCAAAACAATATGTCCTTTTGTGACCCTTTTAGTTTTAACTATCTATAAATAGATGCAATTTTAATATTTGATTAATTAAATTATATCTTAAGAATTATTTGATTAAATCGATTTACTTTTTATTAAATATATTTTTAAAAATAGCAATCTTGAAATTTATACATTTGAAAGAGTAGAAAAGATAACTTTCCATTAATTTGAGGTAGTTATGAAGATTGAACATTAATTTAATGATGAGTTGATTTTCATATTAAAAATTTTAAAGATATATTTTAAATTTGTTAACTCCTCGACAAAAATGTTGACTTAACGTGGACATAAAATATTTAATTGGCCAAAATATTAATATTAGATTAGTTATTATTTCAAATCTTAGATCTAGATTGATGAAAGGTTTAGGGTCAAGATTGACCGCGATGATTGACGTTGATACACCGACGACCATTACACTTGATGATGAATGATGGCGTTTCTCGTATAGAAACGACATTTTTTACTACAAACTCTTGAACAAGATCTTTCTTTGATGATCATCTCTCGCAAGTTAGGTATTTCGTGACCTCCAATGCTCCAACTTGAGGGAGAGTATAAGAGATTGGTGATGGCCAGTGCTGTGGAAACAAGTCTTCGTGACCGCGGAGACGATTTAGCAGAAAAACTGTCAAATTTAGTTTATTCATTTTGATATATTTTTCTTATTTATGTTATTCTCTTTGATAATTATCTTTTCC
The DNA here is from genome assembly GCA_028015215.1 of Gynostemma pentaphyllum. Lineage (NCBI taxonomy): Eukaryota > Viridiplantae > Streptophyta > Magnoliopsida > Cucurbitales > Cucurbitaceae > Gynostemma > Gynostemma pentaphyllum. The sequence goes on along the minus strand of CM051346.1, from coordinate 48,872,711 downwards.
TATTTAGATTATATTTTCCTCATTTATCTATTTATCTAGGGGTTAGGTTTTCTATATAAACAATGTAAATGGTGTTGAGATTAAAAACCAGTTTGAATACAATATAGTCCTATAACTTTATACCGTTTCTGTTAGGAATGGTGTCCTAGAACTTGTAATTATTTAATAATAATAATTTATTAAGAATAAATTAAATAAATAAACATAAGTTCTTTATATTATCTAGATTGATTCAATTAATGATATTAGGAATATATGGAAATATATAAATATCAAACATTCAAATAGTAAACCCTAAGTTACTCTTATGAAATCACGACTTAGTATGTGAGTCATACAAGAGGATTAAAGTCGAATGAGTAACTTAAACGTGTCTACAGAAAACGGATAACGTTTGGGAACCTTATCCTGGTAACACTGTTGATAGCTTCGCATTTTGTTTATAGACAAATGATCGAATCCTGATCATTCATGTGGGAGACATGAAATGGAAGTATCATATGCAATGTTGATTGAATAAGACAGGACCACGATGTTCGATCAAATTTCTCATTAGTACCGCTTTTACGAAATAATCGAATATCAAACTAAGTTTATCAACCAGGTGATAGATCTCAATCCTTGAGTGAAATGCGGACTCCTATTTGTGGAGTTATGTTCTTTGATTCACATAGTTGAGAAGCGATCCGTAAGAACGCTCAATACACTGTTTTGGGAACATGACTAGATAAGTACTGGGAACTCATTTTCACGAGATGGAATTCATAACTTTCCTATAAATTAACCGGTATCGGTGCGATACCTAAACATTTTAGGAACTTTAGGAAACTCCTTGATGTCTGATTCGAGACATGAACAAGTGACGTCACGACTTCTATTGATCACGAAGTATCTTATCTCTAGTTCGACTAAAGATAAAGTTCATTAGAGAATCAGCGGGAACACAAGGATAAAGCGGTAATTACAGGGGCAAAACGGTAAATTTATCCACCGTAATTATGAGGGTTCCACGTGAAGGATAATATCACGAGATATAAATAAATGATAAACTAAATGGACATAACTCATCTATAGTGAGGGGAGTTCAAGTTATGAATCTATAGTGGAATTATTCATAGTTAGATAATAAGTAATTAACTGATTATGTGTTAATCACTTAATTGACTAATTATTAAGCCCATGATCTATAGGTCCATCAGGTCCCTATGCTAGCCCAAATATCGTAGTCGCGAAATCAAGTAGAAGAAATGGAAATTTTAAGTAAAGTGAATTACTTAAAATAGGCAATATTAATTGTTTAAATATTGAGTATATTTAAACAGGTAATTAATATAAATATTATTAATTGTTTAAATAATGAGTTTATTTAAACAGGAAATTAATAATGAAATATTATTAATTAGATATTATTAATTATTTAAATATTGAGTATATTTAAATGGTAATTAATAATTTGAAATTAATTGACAATTATTAATTGTTTAAATAATTAATTTTATTTGAACGGAAATTAATAATTAAAATTAATTAATTAATAATAAAATATTGTCAATAAAATTATTAATTAAATAATGAGTTTATTTAATGGAAATTAATAATTATAATATTTATTATTAATTATTTAAATAATGAAAATTATTTAAATGGAAATTAATAATTAAATATAAATTTGATAATATTTAGTCGGGAGAAAATATTAATTGTTTAAATAAAATATTTTATTTAAATGGTAATTAATAAATAAATTAATTAAGTTGGACTTATTAATTTAAGAGAGAGTTTCAAGCCCAATTGGATTAATGAACCCAATTGGAATTGGCTCAAAATAATTAATTAAATAAATTAGAATTATTTATTAATTAATACATGCATTTTCGGCCATATATGTATTTTTGGGAAGAGATAATTGCTTGAATTATATCCTAAAATAACTACATAGATTTATTTACCCAAGATAAATAAAAATAAAGAAAATAAAATAATCTTCTATTTATCCATGGCATTTTCGAAATTGCTAGATAAAGGAAAGAGATTATCTTTTTTCTTTTTGTGTTTATCTCTATAGATTAATCCTAATGTGATTAGGATTCCTATTTTCCTATAAATAGGAGGGTTGGGTCATTCATAAGTCAAACAACACAATTCAATTCTTTGGAAATTGAAAAATCTCTCTTCCTCCCTTCTCCCTCCCTTGGCCGATTTTCTCATAGTATTGGGAAGAAAAATATTTTTTTTCTTCTTCCCAATTTCTTCTAAAGTTCGATCCCACAATCGAATTTCGTTTGATCGATCGGGATATAGCGTAGAAGATCTGGTGTTGCTGAGGATTTGAAGCTGTAAAGAAACCTCCAACCGATTCTCCATTATTCAGTCAATGTAAGTTCCGGTTTTTAATTTTCGAATATATAAGCATGAATCTACATGTTTTATCACAAATTGCATGATGTAAATAGATCCGTTATTAAATGTTAATAAGTTTACTAAATAAAATTCCGCTAGTTTAGTAAATCATCCCTTCAATTGGTATCAGAGCTAATTTTAATTATCATGCTAAATTTGTGATTTTTCGAAAATTTTGGTGGGTTGCATAAAAAACGTTTTATGTATGTTTATATAAATTGTGTTATATAAATTGTGGAGGTTTGCTTATTGACTGTTTAGGTATTCTTGAGGCACTTAGGTTTTAAATTTTAGTAGAAAATTTGTAAACCCTAATTTTAGGGTATAGGAAAAATTTGTAATTTTCCCATACCATATGAGGCAAAAATCGGCACCACCAAAGGGAAGGAAGAAAGAAAATTTTTCTCCATCATTCATGATGCCCACGCCCAAGGAGAGAGAAAAGGATGAGATAAGGTAAGATACGGTAAGATATTTTAACATAATTATCTTGTTATCTCAATTTAAAAATTTAAATATTTAAGATAAGGATTAAATTTTTTTAAAGATTATATCCCTATCTTAAATTATAAATTTAGAAATTGATATAAGATTACATGGAAAATATTTTCTTTATTTTTCCATATAATTAAAAGATAATTATTTTAAAACAAGTATTTATGGAAATATTAAGGAGATAATATTTGCCCCATAAATACCCATGCCCACGCCTACACCACCATGGAGGAGAGAGAAAGTTGAAGCCTCAAGTTCTAGAATGGAAGATATAATTAAGTTGTAATTTTAATTTTCCGTTTTAGAAATAGTGCCAAGAATACCGGTCAATCTAGCTATTTATTATTTAAATTATTTATATGTATGATATAATTGTTTTAAATAATGTTCATGCATAAAAGTATGACATGTAGAAAATCCCACCATAGGTTGTATGATTTTAATTAATTGTACATACATGCATCATGATATAATATGTGTTATTATATGCTAATGTATGTGAAGCATGCTATAATTTTATTTTATAAATGTTATTATCGAAAATTATATTCTAATTGTTTTAGAATTAAAAGCATGCTTATTTAGTTAAAATTCAAAAGTTAAATCTAGTTTAAAAGTTGAATAGAAACTAAATGAATTATTTGTAATATGGAATTATTGTTTAAACAATTGGGCCAAAATCCATATAAGATAAACAAATAGAAACTTTTAATTAAGGGTTAATTAAAAATTAATAATTGAGATTAATTAAAATGAACGGATCTCCTGGCGAGAAAGCTCGCCGCAGCGATGAGGTTTCATAAAGTTCCCCTAACACCTGGAGCGCCTCTAACCGGGAGCGATCCTGGGAGAAAAGTTCAAATTAATAAATCAAAATTATTAAGACGGCGCATAATGTGATTAGTTTAAATTAGGAAAACTTGAACAATCACTTTATAAAATTAATCTAACCAATTTAAGAGTTAAAGTTGATTAGGTTAATTAAAACTTGGATTAATGAGTTAGCCTGAATTAGTCTAAGTTATGAAACCCTAACTCAAAATATTAAGTGGGAGAAGGAAACATGTCAATGTATCCTATGGTCTCCACTAATGGGCTCAAACGTGAGATTTATACATGGCCTCCGTAACACTGCTGCGCGTGTTCATTCCCATAGGAAGGTTTATTGTATAAATCAATATCAAGTTGGGTCTCCTGGATAGGGATAAAGAATTTTAAATGAGATTGATTGAAGACCGAATCTACACTTCGTAGACACTCTTCAATTTTATTTAAAAGACTAAATTAGTGGGTCACACTTAAAAAGAAATTTGATAAAGTTTGTTATCGAAATTCTTGACCAAATACACAGTAAACAATGACATAGGAATATGAGTTATTCGGAGTTGTCAATTGTTCGAGTGACACCTCGTTTTAATGATGGTAATCGACCTATCATTCGACCGACTTCACCCGGTATCATTAAAATATCGTGACATAGTAACATGTTTTAGGGCTTTTCTGTTCATTAATATGTTCGCATTCATGCATCATATTTAATTATATGTCGAAACTTTGAGTATTTGAATGTTGAATGCATGTTAGATTACTAAGATAAAGTTTATTTAAATTTCGGTAATATAGCATCCGCTTTAGTCACTATACTTGGAAATAACAAACCGAACGATGAGAACTATGTTTCCTAGAAAAGGAAATGAATAATTTAAGTAAAATAGTTTACTTAAATAAACCGACAATATTAATCATTTAAATAATGAGTTTATTTAAATGGAAATTAATATCATTGTTATTAATTATTTAAATAATGTGTTTATTTAAATGGTAATTAATAATAAAAATATTATTGATAAACAATTATTAATTATTTAGATAATGTGTTTACCTAAATGGAAATTAATAATTAAACATTTATTATTAATTTTAAATAATAGCGATTATTTAAAAGGATAATAGTAAATAACATATTTATTATTGATTTAAATAATGTCGATTATTTAAATAGAAAATAATTAATATTTATTAATGATAAAGTATAAAATCGGAATATGATATTTGAATAATTGATTTATTGAAATAAATATCAAGAGTTAAGATTTATTAATAAGGAAGAATCTAGAATTGAATTAATGAATTCAATGGATTTTGGTTCAAATTATTAAATACCAAAATCGGTACATATATAATGTTTTAGGAAATAATTGTTGAATTATTTTGTCTAAAATAAATATATAAAAGAATGTTTAACCAAAGACAAATTAAACAAAGAAAAAATTGGTTTTTCTTATTGATTTTATTCACATAAAATCGGCACGTAAGATAAATAAGGAATAAAATTTGATTTTATTCTTGGCATTTATCTTGTATTTATTTTGATAGTATTTCCTAATTCGATTGGAAAACTATTTTGCGTATAAATACAAACGTCTTGGTTGTTCATTCAAAAGCTTCTAATTTCAATTTTCGAAATTGAAAACTCTTCTTCTTCCTATTCTCCTCGTAACCGATTTTACAATAGTCTAAAAGGGAAGAAAATATTTCTCTTCTCAAAACCATAGTTTTCTAATTTAGTTTAGTTATCAATTTGTTTTTATTTTGAAATATGTAATAACTATTGGTTCTCATTTCGTATGAACCAAGTATGGAATATTTTAGATAAGAGTTATTTAGGTAGATATTCCTTTACAATTATATTACAAAGTTCCAAAGTGTGATTGGATGGTTATTCAAAATACTCAGTATAGAACAAATAAATTCCAAACCAAATTCTAAACTCCGAAATATCTAAATGAGTTATAAAGGTTTAAAAATGTTTAAATACTTAAGTCTAAAATTACTTAAATAAGTTAGAGGGATTAATCTCTTAAAGATGGTTCTCAAGGAATTTGAGATGATAACCATATTAATCCACGAACTTATGGGATAAGTAAAATCGAATATCTTTGATTTATCAAAGATAACTAGACTTAAATATCACTAAAACTTGAACATTCAGATGTTAGAACTTAAGTGATAAGTAAACATTAAATCGATTTCTTATATTCCAAACATTCGATTATTTAAAAGGATGTTTTAAAGGTAATAATCGATATGGAATAAACATAATAGAAATTGAAAAGTAATAATTAGTGGATAATTGAATTCACAAATTATTAAAGAAAAGTTCAAGAAATCGGTGAATCTTGAAAGTTTTAAACCTTACTTAAGATAGAAAAGAATTACAATGATTTTATTTCACAATAAAAACAAGTAGTTATTTAAAAGTTTAAATTGTTAAACTACTTGTAGAACTTTATTTGAGTGGGAGCGTCATAATACGAACCAAAGGACTTTCGAAGTCCAAGTGAAACTCATTAACTTCAAAATCAATGAATAAAGTTCAAAATGAGTGAAATAAAATGACATGAATTTTCAATAGTTGAGTTGAAAAGGGTCACTTATACTTATACATTATTTTTGGAAATAATAAGAAGTATAGAGTTGTAATCATTGAACAAATGAAAGTAATGGAGAATTACTTTGTAGTCGGAGCTTAAGAATTTCGAGAATCCTAGAACCAATGTGACTAAAATAAAATTTACAAATAGTATGTTAGTGCACATAGATAAAATGGGAAATTTTATGAGATGCATGGGATCAAATTCGAACATGGATTTACTTCCATGTAAGAATTCGACAAAAGACCTTTGCGAATTAATCATTAAAAGAGTTAAGTATAAGTAAAATGAGTTTTTACTAACTAAACTCTAAATTCGCGTGATTGCTAAGTCGTTAGTAAATGAAAGGTGTATGAGCATGATAGTTTCAAATCAAAAGTTAATAGAGTTTATTTTATGGCGATAAAATATGGAATCTATTACACTTAATGAAACTAACATCAGACAAAAGAAATACATACTAAACAGATGAAAACGTTACTGATAAAGTATTAAAATGACTACCATGGCTAAATAGTTGATAGTCATCCAGTTGGACTGGAATTACAAGTCAAATCTCCAAAGATCTAGGACAAGTGGGAGATTGTTAGGAATGGTGTCCTAGAACTTGTAATTATTTAATAATAATAATTTATTAAGAATAAATTAAATAAATAAACATAAGTTCTTTATATTATCTAGATTGATTCAATTAATGATATTAGGAATATATGGAAATATATAAATATCAAACATTCAAATAGTAAACCCTAAGTTACTCTTATGAAATCACGACTTAGTATGTGAGTCATACAAGAGGATTAAAGTCGAATGAGTAACTTAAACGTGTCCGTAAAAACGGATAACGTTTGGGAACCTTATCCTGGTAACATCGTTGATAGCTTCGCATTTTGTTTATAGACAAATGATCGAATCCTGATCATTCATGTGGGAGACATGAAATGGAAGTATCATATGCAATGTTGATTGAATAAGACAGGACCACGATGTTCGATCAAATTTCTCATTAGTACCTGGTTTACAGAAATAATCGAATATCAAACTAAGTTTATCAACCGTGATAGATCTCAATCCTGAGTGAAATGCGGACTCCTATTTGTGGAGTTATGTTCTTTGATTCACATAGTTGAGAAGCGATCCGTAAGAACGCTCAATACACTCCTGTTTTGGGAACATGACTAGATAAGTAGCCGGGAACTCATTTTCACGAGATGGAATTCATAACTTTCCTATAAATTAACCTGGTATCGGTGCGATACCTAAACATTTTAGGAACTTTAGGAAACTCCTCGATGTCTCGATTCGAGACATGAACAAGTGACGTCACGACTTCTATTGATCACAGAAGTATCTTATCTCTAGTTCGACTAAAGATAAAGTTCATTAGAGAATCAGCGGGAACACAAGGATAAAGCGGTAATTACAGGGGCAAAACGGTAAATTTATCCACCTGTAATTATGAGGGTTCCACGTGAAGGATAATATCACGAGATATAAATAAATGATAAACTAAATGGACATAACTCATCTATAGTGAGGGGAGTTCACTATGAATCTATAGTGGAATTATTCATAGTTAGATAATAAGTAATTAACCGATTATGTGTTAATCACTTAATTGACTAATTATTAAGCCCATGATCTATAGGTCCATCGGGTCCCTATGCTAGCCCAAATATCGTAGTCGCGAAATCAAGTAGAAGAAATGGAAATTTTAAGTAAAGTGAATTACTTAAAATAGGCAATATTAATTGTTTAAATATTGAGTATATTTAAACGGTAATTAATATAAATATTATTAATTGTTTAAATAATGAGTTTATTTAAACAGGAAATTAATAATGAAATATTATTAATTAGATATTATTAATTATTTAAATATTGAGTATATTTAAATGGTAATTAATAATTTGAAATTAATTGACAATTATTAATTGTTTAAATAATTAATTTTATTTGAACGGAAATTAATAATTAAAATTAATTAATTAATAATAAAATATTGTCAATAAAATTATTAATTAAATAATGAGTTTATTTAATGGAAATTAATAATTATAATATTTATTATTAATTATTTAAATAATGAAAATTATTTAAATGGAAATTAATAATTAAATATAAATTTGATAATATTTAGTCGGGAGAAAATATTAATTGTTTAAATAAAATATTTTATTTAAATGGTAATTAATAAATAAATTAATTAAGTTGGACTTATTAATTTAAGAGAGAGTTTCAAGCCCAATTGGATTAATGAACCCAATTGGAATTGGCCCAAAATAATTAATTAAATAAATTAGAATTATTTATTAATTAATACATGCATTTTCGGCCATATATGTATTTTTGGGAAGAGATAATTGCTTGAATTATATCCTAAAATAACTACATAGATTTATTTACCCAAGATAAATAAAAATAAAGAAAATAAAATAATCTTCTATTTATCCATGGCATTTTCGAAATTGCTAGATAAAGGAAAGAGATTATCTTTTTCTTTTTGTGTTTATCTCTATAGATTAATCCTAATGTGATTAGGATTCCTATTTTCCTATAAATAGGAGGGTTGGGTCATTCATAAGTCAAACAACACAATTCAATTCCTTGGAAATTGAAAAATCTCTCTTCCTCCCTTCTCCCTCCCTTGGCCGATTTTCTCATAGTATTGGGAAGAAAAATATTTTTTTCTTCTTCCCAATTTCTTCTAAAGTTCGATCCCACAATCGAATTTCGTTTGATCGATCGGGATATAGCGTAGAAGATCCGGTGTTCTTGAGGATTTAAGGCGTAAAGAAACCTCCAACCGATTCTCCATTATTCGATCAATGTAAGTTCAGGTTTTTAATTTTCGAATATATAAGCATGAATCTACATGTTTTATCACAAATTGCATGATGTAAATAGATCCGTTATTAAATGTTAATAAGTTTACTAAATAAAATTCCGCTAGTTTAGTAAATCATCCCTTCAGTTTCCTCTCTTCCGTCTTCTCTCTTTTCTTTCTTCTTCTCTTTAGCTTTATCATATTATTTTTAATCTTATCATTTCAAACAAATATTTTTTAAGAAGAATTTTAGATATATATTTTCTATCCAAATCATTACTTTATTTTATTTCTTTAAAATAACATATTTATAATTCAGTAATTTATTAAAATCAAGTTAATAAATTATTGAGTTATCAATAGATAATTAAAATTAAACAAATAATTTAATTTATTATAAAATAAAAATTATAATAACAAATGTTTAAAATTAACACATTAATTATTTATTTATTGATTTAGAAGAATATTTTAGTAAATCTCTAGAAGTTGCTATTCGAGTAATTAAATATCGTTTTCTATTATTTCAGCCTTTCTCCCTATTTTTTTTCGACATATTTTTTTAAAATTGATTTTGATTGGGTTTGTGTCCATGAAACGCACCTATGGGCTGCGGTGAAGGAAATTCAGTTCAGCCTCGCTGATTTATTTCCTAATATAAACTGACTTTTTCCACATTTGGGTGATCGTGTTTTCTTTACATTATTCTAATTGAAAACAATTCTCCCTATATATATATATATATATAAAAGAAATTATATAAAAAAAAATTCAAGCCTCAAAATTTTATGTAATAATCAATTACCAATTAGTTTACCGTGTTAATCTTAAATTTAAATTCGTTTATTCCAATTATCTTGATGAATAAATTTTACTACAAAATAAACTTGTTTTGTTTAGTTGATTTTTTTTTTAATTGTGTTAAAAAAAATATTTGTTAAATTTTTTTCTAGTGTTCTATTTTTTTTTTTTAAATATTGTTTCCATTTTCTCTTATATACTAAATATTAACTTAAAAATAAAAGGTATTTATTTTTTAATTACAATTTTTTAAATTAAGTTCTATGTAAAGATATAATTTGGTTATATTATGAATTATAAAATACAACACTCTTAAATAAATAGAATGCACATTTAAAAAAAATCTTAATGTTTGTGAGTAGGTTATATGTTTTAACCTTTTCAATAATTTGGATATTATAAAGAAGAGAAATTGAATCTCTATCATCTATAAGTTGAAGAATAGAAAAGTCATAATGGAAATAATAGAATATTGGTATAATATATATATATTTGCCACCATTATATTATCTTGAAATTTAGGTAGAAAAATTGACATAAAAAAATTCGGTAGGAAAAACAAATTCAAAATATCTAACTTTTCCCCCTTCAATAGTTATCAATATGAATATAGTTCAACAAAATAGAATATTAGTACTTATGTCTCCACTTAATTACATGATTCGAGTCTCTTCCTTTCATAATATAATATTTTAAAAATTATTGAAATTTTTTATTTTATTAACGCGAAAAAAAGTTAGAATATGAATTTAATTCTAAAAACCTAGACTCAAAAACAAAAATAAAATGACATATCAAATTAGGGAGTGTTTGGTTTAACTCCAATCAAGAATTCTTTAGAGAAACAAATCAAAGGGAAAAATCAAAAGAGGTGGGGGGAAGCAACCAAACAGGGAAAACCAAACCCAACATGTTTTGATTTGGTCAAAGGTTGTGGTTAAATTATTGATATGAAAATGCAGTTTTTCTGACCTGATTTTCAGTAATGTGTTTGTCAACCAAGAAAGTGATGGAAACCTTCAAAGAAAGAGAAAGCATATATATAATCCATGAAAAAAAATTCAAAAGATTCTCAAAAGAAGTAGAAAAAGATAACGAAGAAAGGGATAAAAAAAAATTCTTATAAATTGAACTATCTTCTTGGAAGTGTTCAAACAAATTAAGGTTTCATTTTCTCACGAAATATGCTGGAAAAAAAAAAACCAAACATCAAGATTTGTCACCGAAGAAAAGAATATAAATGACCTACCACGAAAAAAAAGAAGAAGCAAAAACACACATTAAAGATAACAGCAAAGAAAAGTCATATTGAATATTATACATATCTTCTCCATGATTAAGAGGGAAAAAAAGTGGACCCAAAGTTTATTGGGGATTCATTGATGGGAAAATGACCTATTTTTTTTTAAATTAGTGACTATGTTAAGTAGATTTTTTTTTTGTTTTGAAAAGACTCACTATAGAAAAAAAAAGATTATTTCCGGTGAACCTTTACCCGTGAAAAAATATAATTCGCCGCCATTGACTTGGCGGGAATTCCCCACGAATACTATCGGTGAATTATTTTAATTCGTTGGTATAGGTTCTTTTCATTTTTTAATAAATAATATGTGTATTATGTTAGGGAATCGATAGGTTCGCGACGCCTAAAAATTCACACACAAGAACGATAATGTGGAATAATAAACAATAATAAAAGGGAAGAAATACGACACCGAAATTTATACTGGTTCACCCCAATTGTTGAAGTTACGTCCAGGTTCTTCTCACCGCAGATTTCATTATGATGAATCGGAGGAGAATACAATGTAGAAAATATTCAATACACTTTAATGGTGTATTATGCACTCAAAAGCACTCAAGAAAGAAAGCTTTCTTTACAATATTTTCTCACCCTCTCAATACTCCTCACTGTTGCTCTCAAACACAATTGACAAATAATAGGAATCGCCGTCAAATTATGTTCCCACGCCGAAACCAAATGACTCACGTTACTAAGGTAATTGAAATTACCACCGCCTCATCAAATGCCTCTGTCAATTCGTAATTTTGAGCAGGCCACCACCTCATGTAAACAAAAACATATATATATTGACCTACATAAGTTGTAGCCAATCAATGACAAGCACCCACGGCTGACACAAATTGAAAGTAATCAATTTGTTAAATGGGCTTTACTTTTGGGCCTTTTTTAAGGATTTGATTTGGCTTCATCATATAACAATCTCCCACTTGAAGACAACATCAAAACACCATGTCTTCACTGCAGCGGTAGCGACTCCTCTCTACTAGTTCTTGAGAAGTCCAACTGAAGTTGTACACAACTTCAGTTTGTCTGTTGGAACTGTCTTGGTAAACATATCTGCCGGATTCTGACTACCAAATTATTTCCGGTGAACCTTTACCCGTGAAAAAATATAATTCGCCGCCATTGACTTGGCGGGAATTCCCCACGAATACTATCGGTGAATTATTTTAATTCGTTGGTATAGGTTCTTTTCATTTTTTAATAAATAATATGTGTATTACCGACGAAAACATATTTCGTCGGTAATGACAATTTTTGACTGGTGAACTTTCACCAGTATATATCTTATATAAAAAAAATTAATTAAAGAGAAAAATGCGGTGATTCATTTAATAGCTGCTGATAATGAGCCTTATATGCAGCAACATATAAGAAAGACATTTTAATTTTTTTCCCAAAACACATCTTCTGCCTCTCTCCCGTCGCCCCCTTGTCGTCGCTTGCCACCGATTGCCTCGCCGCACTATTAGATAAGCTTTTCTTCCTATATTGCCTCACCGCCGTTTATTTACATTTTTGTTGTTGCAATTTTATGCTAAAGGTTAGTTGTTTTTTTTTTTGCATTTTAGGGTTTATGATAAATTTTTAGGGTTTTTCTTGTTTTAAGTCAATTTTTTCATTACTTTTCATTTATTAGTGCTAGATTTGTATGTAGAGTTTATACATTGATCTTCTTTTTTTTTTTTCCATTCTAGTAAGAACAACAAAAAGAGGGTGACTCAAAAATAACACAAGTCGACTATTCAAAACAACCCATTCAGATATTAATAGTAAATAGATCATTCAGATATAAATGCAATAAACAAAATTGTCTTATTTTTTGCAAACAGATATAGTCGAAAGTTCTAAATCCTTAACCTGAGGAAGCAATTGTGTTAATTTGCGTGTATCAATCAGGCTATGTAAAGGGTATTGGTGAAATAGGGACTTGAAGTTCTCATCTTCTTCATCTACTTCTTGCGCTCGATCTGTACGACAGTCCCTAATAGAAGAAGATATGAGACAGGTAATTGAGGAGAAAAAACAAGCTTTGGAAGTCGCAGACATACATGATCGATAGATGGAGGCTCAGTATCAGGTCAATATACAACGAAGAGATCTAGACAACTCTATCTTGCGCTCCCAACTTCAGACTCAACTGGATCAGATAAACAAAATATTACTAGATATGGCGGCAAGTAAGCAAATTGCATCTCAACATCATCATGAGTTGAACAAGGATGATTTGAGCGATGATAGTGATAAGTACGATTAATCATTTCATCGAAGATCATAATTTGTAGTACATTTACAATTTGTGTAACCAAGACTTTTGTTATGTTATGGTATGTAATGGTTTCCAAACCTAATTTGTTAAGTACATTTGCTTTTACTTTGAAGAATTTTGATAGTGAAGTTTTTTTTGCGGAAAATAGTCAAATTAAAAAAAACGACGAATTTTGTCAATAATTCATCGGCAAATATCAAAGACAAATACTGGCAAAAAAAGTAATTTCACCGGTACTGTATTAATGGCAAACACATATATTTCGCTAGTGATAAGATCTATCAACGAAAACCAATATTTGACCGGCAATAAGCAAGTACGTCGGTGCTACTCGGAGAAATGTCCGGCGAAAACTTTTCGCCGATGATACTATTTGCCAGGGAAATATTTTCTTTTGTCGGGGAAATATTTCACCAAATATTTCACCGGCAAAACCTTCTATCATTGTAGTGACTTAAACCTTTGATTTCATGAGAAATATGTATATGTCTAATCATTTAAACTATGTTAAGTAGGTAAAACAGATTTTAAAAATTGATCTTCAATTAAAAAGAGATACAACCTTCAGGTTAGATGATTAATATGAAAATATTAAAATAATAGTTTGGTTTTTGGTGTAAGAAATTATTGTGACCCAAATGATAATTATTAGCAACTTGATATTTAATGAATGATTAAATCCATTTAGTTATTGGTGGAAGGACACATCTCTTTAAAGTGTCCATAGACTCCAAAATGAAAGGTAATGACTCTTTAATGGTTATGTCTTTTGATGGAAAAGACATAAACATTCATTGTGGCCATTGTCTATTCGTGAATAGACATAACTTTCAGCCTCTATAAATATGAGTCTTGGTCCTCTCTCAACCCAACTAAGATTAACATTATTGTGTATGTGCTTCATCGATGTTGTACAATTAAAGTGAGTGATACAGAGAGAAACTCTGACTCATTTACGCTGATATCGTCTACTGCATTTGTCGAGTTTACCATGAAGAACGGTACGTTCAATTTATGTTCTATTATTGATATTGTGAAAAATCATGACTTCCAAATTAGGGACGGATCCCACTAAGGACCAGGGGCACGTGCCCCCACTCACTTGAGTTTTTTTTTTTTTTTTTTTTTTTTTTTTTAATTTTCATTATATATAATTATTAAAAATATTATATTAATATAAAAAATTAAAATAGATTACCCAATTTGAATTTTTTTAACCAATTTTTATGGTACTAGATTTTAATTTAATTTTCTTATTTGTGTATTATAATTATTTTCAAATGGTTTCTATAATTCTCACTACCTATTTTTCTTATAATTGATTTTTTTAAAAGGTAAAATTGAGTAATTGATATGACTAGAGATTGATTAATTTAATATATTTTTTAGTACAAAAAATTATTCACATTTTCAAAAAAAAATATTATTCATGATAAGCATAAATATGTTAATATTTGAATTGATTAAATTTTATTCACTGTCATTCATATTGTGTCCCTCCTAAACTCTAGTTTTAGATCCGTCATTGTTCCAAACATCATGGGAATTAACGTTTCATGTTATTAAAATTAAAGTCTTACATTTGGATTTAGCTAATTGTGGTATATTTTTTCAATTTTAAAATATCAGTTTTAATCTCAAACCCTACTCACTAGATTTTGAAAATACAATAGCTGAAGAGTATTTGATAGTAATTGAAATAATGTACTACACCAAAAATGTTTAAAACATATTAGATTAGACCGCCAAAATTATTCATAATCGACAAAGAAAAGTTTTTAGCTTATAAATCATATTAAAATCAAAATCAAAATCGATACGAATTATTGATGATTTTTTCTTGAATTAAAAAGGGTATTCTTAAGCAGGGCCGTCGTTGGCATGGTGCAACTGGTGCGACCGAACAGAGCCCCCGAGCTTTGGGGGCCCCAAATATTGAATTAAAAATTTAGTATTAATAATATATAAATAAAAATTTATTCTAAGTCGCGTTGGCTTACCTTCTCCTTACAATATGTTTATATGTTCTCCGCTATTATGAGTTGAGTTCAATCCCAACATAAATTTAAAGTTCAATTTTTATACTACTTTGATAATTTTATGCTATTCTTTTATTATATTATTTTATTGATAGTCTTTTAATAAAAATAACTTTTTATGTATATATTTTTATGGATTTTCATATTATGAATTATATGATCGAAGGCCCAGATTTGTATATCACACTGGGCCCTTACTTTTTTAGGAACGACCCTGTTCTTAAGAGGCACCAAAGCATGTACACATTTTTTAAAGCTTTTTTCTCCTTCTTTTGGACACAATAACTTAATGAAAATATGCTAAACATGTTTTCTAGAGTGTTCCTCCTTCTAAATCATAAATTTATGAAATTGTAGTACTTTAATTATTGAATAATCTTATAAGCTAAATATAACCTTCGATCCCTTCAATATTTGTTAATTTTTAATTTAGTTTCTATTGTTTCAAATTTTCAAATCTCTATCCAATAAAACCACTAAAAATTTGTAAATAATTTGTGACGTGACATTTAAAAACTATTTTATTTTAATGATTTGCGTTTCTCTACAAGTATTTTCCTTAAAAGAGTTAATGAGTTTATTTAAAAAAAAATAAAGAGTTAATGAGTTTTCAAGACTCTACATGTCTCATAGCTAGAGTCAACTGCATAAATGCTGACCCATTATGTTTTCTAATATTTCGTTTGAGATGGATAATTAATCTTTAAAGAGATAATTGACTAGATAGCCACTTTTTTAGGTATTGTATCAAAGGATAGCCACCACCTTTTAAATTTAAAAAAGTAGCTACTTAATCCTTTTTTCAGGTTTTTCATACCCAATGTACCCTCAAGTGACATGATGACTCTAACTTCGGTTTTCGTGGCCCTGTACCCTGATATTTTATTTTTCAACTTTTCTTTACGACTTCCAAGGCTTATTCTGACCCCTTTTCAGCATAAATCCCTTCATACCCTATCACATCTCACCTACTTTTACTTTGTTCAAAAATTTCATATTTCATATTCCCTCTCTTTTTCATTTACGTATCTAAGGTCCATTATATCAAACAAATATTATTCATCCAATATCTCCTTTCATTTAATTTTTGTCCTTCAAGTACAATTACGTTACGTACTAACACTATGTACAAAACGTACAAGCGATACCTGTTAGTCGGAAGATAATGTGAACAAACAAACACATAACATTTTCCATTTTTTTGTAATTGTTTTTTTTTATAATTGTAGTGCTGAGTTTAATCCAAACCATGATCTTTAAAGAACTCAAATACAGACGGCAGTTGGTAATGGAAAAAGATACAGAATACGGTATACATAAATCATTTGTGTGGTACGAGTCGTACAATTACATTACGTATGAACACTATGTACATAACGTACAGGCGATACCTGTTAGTCGGAAGATAATGAGAGCAAACAAACACTTAGCATTTTCCATTTTTTTGTAATTGTTTTTTTATAATGGTAGTGTTGGGTTTGCTCCAAACCATGATCTTTAAAGAACTCAAATATAGAATGTAGTTGATAATGGAAAAAGATACATAATACCTTATACATAAATCATCCGTGTGGTACGAGTCATACAATTACGTTACGTACGAACACTATGTACATACGTACAGGCGGTACCTGTTAGTCGGAAGATAATGTGAGCAAACAAACAAATAGCATTTTCCATTTTTTTTGTAATTGTTTTTTTTATAATGGTAGTGTTGGTTTTGCTCCAAACAATTATCTTTTAAAAACTCAAATATAGAAGGTAGTTGGTAATGGAAAAAGATACATAATACGTTATACATAAATCATCCGTGTCGTACGAGTCGTACTATGTGTAGCCCGTACAATTCATACACACACGAACTGCAGCCATGTAAGTGTATTACAAACGTGAGAGAGTTTATAGAAGTCTTACTACTTTTACAACATAACTTGAAACCTAACAAAGTTTAAAATCATAAAGATGAGTCATAATGATAATAAGTCATGGGGTCACGTTCACCCCCCCTCCCCTTCCTCTTCCTCTTCCGCTTCATCTTTTCTTTGCTCAGTAAGTAGTGCGAAGTCCTTCATTGTGAAGTTTATTTCCGCCCCTTCAATGTTGAAACTCAATACTTTTTTTTATTGATGTTTGCAACTCTCCTTCTAAGTATTTGTAGCAGCAATTGGATCGGGAAGTTTGATGTTGGCAATTCTAGAAAATGACAATTCTAGGAAGTATCAATTGAGGTCTCTAGCCATTTATAATCACTATCGTAAGAACCAAATGTATTGTAGTACGAAATATGCTAAAAAATAAAAAAAATAGTAGCAGTACATGCATTGACAGTAATAAAATAAACATATATAGTACATATAATGAAGTATGTAACATATCGTACGTAGACATTATATCCAGTATTACATCACATATCCCATTATATAGTAATTATATCGTGTATTCCTATTAGGGTTGATTTCGGTTCGGTTTGGTTCGGTTTTGACCGAAACAAAAACCGAAACAATGTATTCGGTTTTGACATATTAGGAACCGATTGGTTCCTATTTTTTAGAGGAACCGATTGGTTTGGTTTTTTCGGTTTTTCGGTTTTTCGGTTTCGGTTTTTCGGTTTTGGGCCTATAAATTTGGGCCTTGAGAATTTTTAATTCTAAACCTATTAATTTGGGCTCATATCTTTAAAAAAAAAAAAAACGGTCTATACAATATTTTAAGCCAATAATTCAATTAGATTGATTGAATTAGGCACAAATAACTATTCACACATAATAAAATCAAAATTGAACGAGCAATCCAACATAAAATCATTAATTATTCACACCTAATAGAAATTCAAAAATTAATGTAAAAAATACAAACATTCGCATCATGAATATATTTAAATTTCACCATTCACATCATAAAAAAGTTTATCATCAACATCAAAAGTTATATATATGATATAAAAAATGAAAAAAAATTATATATATATATATATATATATATATATATATATATATAATTCGGTTCGGTTTTATCGGTTAAACCGAACCACCAAACCGATAAAAACCGAAAAAATTCAGTTTTCCAATATTTGAAACCGATGAAACCGAATTCATTATAAAAACCGAACCGAACCGACCGGTTTGGTTTGGTTCGGTTCGGTTCTTCGGTTCACCGGTTTTTTTGACCATCCCTAATTCCTATTATAATACATTTTATACACACAATACATTCGTACACAATACACTGTAGACAGGGCACAAACGATGTAATTGACATTTCATAAATCAATACTTATCGTACAATATGTATAAAATGTATGCACCATTATACAACCAATAATACATTTTGCACATACAATACGTTTCGTACAACATAATAATACATTTTGTACACATAATACGTTTCGTACAACAATACAATGCAGGCCAGAGCACAAAAGATGAAATTGAACATTTACCAAATTAGTATATCTCGTACAATATGTATAAACAGTGACAACAGCTTTACGGATAATCTAGAGGAGAGAGAGGAATGAGATCAGAACATGCATGGACCTTTTAGGGTTTAAATATTACCTCTTGTTCGTGTTCTTGTGGTTCTTTCCCCTTTCGATCAGACATTCTTTCCTAAATCATAAAAAATGATGAAAAATACTCAGATATAACCACGGATTATGTAAAAGTAGCCACCATTTACTCATGGCTATTTTTTTATAAGTAATCAGAGAGAAATCATAAACAAGCCTCTCTTCTTTGACGGAAGCAACCATAGAAAGTTTGAAGAATCATACCGGTAGTTGGAGAATAAACGTGTAATCTCTGTAGTACTTGCGATATTGGAACTAAAATAGATGCATGAAGGAGAGCTTTTATGGAATAAGAATCAAAAAATGATTTTCGAATGGAGGAGAACAGTTATGGAAGAAATGAAGAAGAAAAATGGCCTTTTTTTGGGGGGTTAACACTCCAAATAGCCTATTTTTTATGGAAATAAGAGTACATGGCCATGCATCACAAAATTAGAGTGCGTGGCCATCAAATAAAAGTCAGCTAGAAAAAGGGGGACGAAATTACTACTGTGCCCTTGAACAAATTGAACCAAAGGGTATTTCCTCATGTGCAGAAAACTGTCAAGTCGCTTCATTTCCTGGCGCGGCGTACGACGTGTGCAGAAAAAGGGAGTTCATTGGAAATGTGGGGAAGCCAAACAGGTGTCCCATCAATTTATTGAAAAACTGAAAACGTTCGGTTACTCCCCCCCTCTTTTGTAATTTCATTTTTTGAAAAAACCATTTTCTGTACGATTTGGCTCGAAGAAGACGAATTTGCTGCATTTGAGATTGAAGAAGAAGACTCCAGAAAACGAAGATCCAAGATCATGTATGGTTTTCTTTGAATGAGTAGCCACTTCCCAGATTTCTGGTTTGCTCCATTGTTTGACCAACCACTACCCACTATTTTCTTTGAATGATTTGCTCCATTGTTTTCTTTGAATGAATATAAAATAGCCACTGTAAATGTTTAAACAAGGCATTGTTTTCTTTGAATGAATGAATGGAAAATAGCCACTTCGAATGAATGTTTAACAAAGTCATTGTTTCCTTTGAATGAAATAGAAAATAGCCACCGTAAATGTTCAACAAGGCATTGTTTTCTTTGAATGAATGAATGGAAAATAGCCACTTTGAATGAATGTTTAACAAAGCCATTATGCTACTTAAACCTAACCTTTTTTTTTCCTGGTTTTATTTGATGCAAACAGAAAAATGGCTGATGAAAAGGGGAAAACACCAGCATTACAGCCACATAAGGTATCTACTAACAAATTACATACATTTGTGATAACTTGCATGCTTTGTTCTTCCTGAAATGATTTTTCTGGTTTTATTTGAGCCGTATGACATGTATTATTGGAACCATTATACATATTGTACAATTGGTGCTATACGGGTTCCAACCAATTACATGCATCCGTGATGGTTGCATGTTCTGTTCTTCCTAAACGATTTGAGATGGTTTCATTTGAGAAGTATGCCATGTATTATTAGACTCATTATACATATTGTACTGTCTAGAACTAGATTACAGTGACCATTATGGTAGTATGTTTTGTTGCTACTGGGATTTAACGTATCAGTCATTTCTGTATATACCGTACGATTTGTATCTATACCATACAATATATATATTTCGTACTATATGTGTAAATATGAGTCTTTGTAATCATATTAAATGCAGATATTGCTACATGATTATATGAGTATTGTTGTTATTATGTGTATTATTTGTAAAACAGATTACAAGGGGAACTAGACCAACCCGTTCAACAAAACCAGGCCTTTACGAGAAGGAACCATACCCAACTACATTCAGGTCGAGCAGGAGCAAACTAAAGAAACAGCGGGTGGATACGAGTGCTACAAACAAAAAAATAGGTAGGGGTGGAGTTTTACCAAAAAAGGGCAAAAGGGGTGCGAAGACCGTTACCAATTGACTATATATCATGAATCATGAAATTGGTGTTTTCAGACTTTGTTACGTTATTAAAGGGTTTTTTAAAGTGTGTTATGTTTGAAACAATTTCGATTTCTTTGTATGAAGTGTACTTGTCTACATCGTATAATTTGTACCACACGGATGACAAATCTTATCCTATAACTCTTGACATTATTAGGAACATTTTACCTTGGGTAATTTTAAATTAATCGAATCGTCCCAAATTCGAAATATACGTTCTGTTCTTCCTACAGTGAGTTGATATTGTTTATTTTATAACGTATGACATGTATTGATAGACCATTATACATGTTGTACATTTGGTACTATATTATATGGAACTATTGTACATATTGTACAGTTAGTACTAGATTACATAGAGTGTATTGTTTTAGGACATTCTGTCCGTTTAACTTTATCTGTCTTTTCTGTATATCTAGTACGTTCTGTATCTAAACTCATACAAGACATTCACTTCGTACTGTAAGTATAATGGTTAGTCTTTCTGAATATATTAAATAAAGATATTACTGTGTACGGTGTAGTGCAAAATATTAGAACTTTATAATAATTCATACCGTCACAACTTAATTCAAACTTTATAATAAATTAATCAAACCATCACAAATTCAAAATATACGTTATTTATAACGCTTCAACAAAAGAAATGTATTTGTGACATGATAATAATTCAAACATAAAAATCAATAAAAATATAAAACATACTAAATGCCGTATTTTAACATATGTAATACGAACTATTACTGCTACTATTCTTATACAGATCATGATATTGTTTGTAACTACATAGACATAATATAAAAGAACCGAAAGTACATGTAGTGCTCTGTGTATTGTGAAATATTAATACAAAACAACCAAAGGACAGTGAGTTCAGCCACTGCTTATACTAATGACAAAAATATACATCATGTGTAATCGCCTGGATAACAGTCATAAAAAAATAGCTACCTACTGATATAAAATACATCAAAACATGCCCATTCTAAAGTTCATCAAAAAATGCATACCAACAAATAGTGTGCATTCTAAACTGAACTTCAAAAGCAAACAAAAAAATATACTAAGTCCAAAGTACTTCAATTTGTAAATGGAACAATGGGTAGAGGGTTTTGGCAAGTCTTTCGATTATGGTTGGAACCATTGCACCGCCCACATTTGAGAATCTTCTTAAACTCGCCCTTTGAACGGATCCTTCATTTCCGTGGTCTACTAGCGGCTCGACGCGAGTCAGGAGGCAACATGTGTATAAATAAAACATCGTTTATAACGGGCCAGCTACTCCTCCTCCCAACTGGGCATACCGACCTTCGTATGTCCTATGCAATGCATCCTTAGAGTAATAATAGTCAACAAATGAAAGCAACGGGATAATACTATTGTTAAGGACGACACAAGCATGAGGACAAGGAAAGAGCTCCAATTGCCACTGTCGACAAGAACATTCGTGTTTGACACAAGATAATGATTCCGCATACATGCACTTTATCAGATACGCATAGTCTTCGTTTTTATCCATAAGAACGTACTTCACAATGTTGCATTCAGATGTCAACTCGATGAACGTACGAAACATCTCCACATGACAAAGGATATCAGTCTTCTCCTCTAAATATTCAACAAATCTATCGTAATCAGAAACTTCTAATAAATCTATAAGTTGCCACGAAAACCCAACGTAATCACCCTCTTCATTCCAATATCCATCATACTTAACGGATATCATGCTCGTTTCCGAACCTGTATATGTGAAAGAAAAGATTAAATCCAAGAAGCAAACAAATCTAAGCATAAAAAACATGTATAATAGTTGAAATAAAGTGTGATGAAAAAAAACATATAGGGAAAATGGAATGATTACCACCACTAGCCATTAATGAAACTTCTAAAATGGAAATGACAAAAAAAACTTGGTACTAAAAGGATGAACTCGAACTCAAATGAGGTGTTGGAAGCATTATATTATTATGTGACGACCCGACTCAATATGAAAATAAATAAGTAAATGATAAAAGAACTCATTTAATTTACAAACAAATCAGAGTAAAATCAATAAATGCGGAAGCCTTTTATTTAAATAACAAATAAATGATAAAACAAAACGTTTAAATGTGGCGCCAATTCAAATAATAAAATCCAAATAAAATGCATGAGTTTAAATAAAAGAAATTAAAATATCTCAAATAACAAAAGAAATGACTAATATGAAAAGTCGAAGGAGATGATAAAACAAATAAATCCTAAGGCCTCCATGTAGCACCATCCTCGTCATGCGCCACGAGCTCCAAAATTATTAACGTTACCTGCAAAATTTAAATTTGCAGGGCATTCGAATACCGTGAGTTTTTAGCTCAGTAGATTAATTTCAACTTATATAAGTAAGCTAAATTGAAATCACACCAAATGTAATAAATATTGGATACTAGTCCAAAATCCCAATTCCTCATTTATAATTATATCCAGTAGGTACTTAGCCTATTTATTCAGTAGGTACTTAGCCTATTTATTCAGTAGGTACTTAGCCTATTTATTCAGTAGGTACTTAGCCTATTTATTTAGTAGGTACTTAGCCTACAACATCTCCTTTAATCTTTATTTTAATTAAATTTGCATATATGTATCATAGTGGGGTATAGGGCCACTCATGATACGTGCCGTACTATGCGCTTGAAAATATGATCATAGTGGGGTATAGGGCCACTCATGATACGTGCCATAGACGCGCTCTACAAATTTAATATTTATTATGATTAGGTTCAACCCAAATTGTAAATCCTAAAGACTCTATTTACCACCTATTGATAAACCAAACATAATATTAATTAATAATAATCGAAAGTCATATAATCACATAACACACTTAGATATCTATTAAAACATCTCCCAAGTCATACGAACAATCATAGGCAAATCAATCATTCAAAAAGAAATTCAATTTAACACTTTAAGTAGGAATTAACCTACCTTATTCTCAAATTGAGCAAGCAAACAAACTCGAAACGATGCCGAATAAAATCCTAGAGGTGCCCAAAACCTGTATTGACATTAATTAAAAGTCAATTTTATGAAAACCGGACGAACGGGACGAAAACGGGCTCAATTGGACCCTTAATAGGCCCTGAACCGGTCTGGACCAGCTCATCTTCCTCCTTCAGCCACAAGAACGCAGACGCTGTTCTGCGTATCAATTTTTATTTTTTTTTCATTTAACTCAAATAAAACACACACACTCACCTTCACAAATTCGCCCCGAATCCACGCACGAAGAACACGACGAAAACACGATCCAAACCCGAGCAAAACCGAGATGAAAATTTCCAGAAAAATGGCCAGCCAAGATCGTCCGACGGGGTCCTTAAACGAATGAAAAAAAACAACAGAAACTCGTCCATTTAGCACGTAAATCATTTGGGTTCAATAACTAATCAAAGAATAATGAGTTTGACGTAAAAATACCGAAAGATCCGAGGTTGAACGAGGTCGAAAAACTCTTGTATTACCAATGGTCACTGAGCTCGAATCTGACAAATAACGGCAGCCCACGAGATTTAAAATTGAATCGAAGTTAAAAAGGAAAACAACGAACAGAAAACGAAATCGATACCTTACCGAAGATCGGAACGGGAACTAGACAATTCGGGCGTGCGGCTGGTTGCGTGAAAAGAAAAGAAAAAAATAGGAAACCTAGGTTTTTGTGTCAATATAAGAGTTGAAATTTACGAAATTGCCCCTGGAATAATAAATAGAGTTAGGGACATAGACGGTATTTAGGCCATATCTTTTTACTCGGGACTCGGAATCGAGTGTAGTCAATGGCGTTGGACTCGTATCGACGCGACGATTAGTAATAACCCAAAATAAAATTATTTAGATCAAAATTGAGAAAAAGACCAAAATACCCTTACCTAAAACTCGGGTTGTTACATATTATGATATAATAGACATTACATACCAACTTGAAAAACGGAGGGAATTTGAAAAATATATATAATATGAATACAGTAAAGTTAGTTGTCAGATTGCTTCCTTGGACGACGCAGATAAAATGGGGAAGGCAAACTCCATCGTACGGAACCATGGAAAACCGGAAGAAGTATAATCATGAATTTTAGGGGTATATTGAGCATGAACAAACCGTGTAAAGGTTGAAGTGGCCCATTTTTTATATATTTAAGGAAGTGGCTATATGTTGAAACAAGAGGCACAAAAGTGGCTGTTTGGTCAATTAACTCTTTTTTCGGATGGAGGAGAGCGGTTATGGAAGAAATGAAGAAGAAATAAATTCAAAAGTGAATCTAATAGCTAGCTGCACATGGTTCCTCAAAAAGGGTGTGATTTGACCTAACTGACAGTGGTTCACTTCCCCATGACTGCAATGATGGCTATTCTTCCCATGACTTCAGGTTTTGGTTTTGACATTTCCACACAACTTGAGGGTAGGGAGGTAATTTTCTATCAAGCATGTGGTTAGGTACTCAAAAATTTCTCAGCGTGGCCATGTACTCTTATTTCCATCTATATTAGGCTAGTTAGAGTGTTAACCCATCTTTAAAATTGATTAATTCATTAAAAATAATTGATAATATATTATAATTTCATTACAAACTTACCAAGATCATTATTGACAGAAGTTTAACTATAAAATATTAATATATTAGGAATAAATTTTAAACAACAAACACTTAATTAGAAAATAATATATGCTTAAAGATTATATATATCATACATTTAGTCATAATTTTATAATTTTCAGATTATTTTTACTAGTTGATTATAAATAAAAGCTAGAAGTTTGTTTCTAAAGAACTCCTCAAAGACCAAATTGATTATTGATTAGGTTTTGACTTTTGTTCCCAAAATAAGATAATTAATAATGAAATGCAGAAAGAAAGAAAGAAGAAAAATAAGAGTTCAATCAGTTTGTTCCCTTATCATCAAAAGCAGCCGTCTAACTGATATTCTGCAATACGCAACTCCCCATGATTTAGACATCTAATATATATATATAATTTAGATATCTTATCTAATATCACATTTATGATAGTTAGTGATTTTTTAAAATATAAATATAGATTTTTTATAGGTTAAAATTATATAACTAAGTCTAAACTTAACATTTAGTTATCAAAACATTCTTTAAAAAAAAAAACAGGAAACGAACGAAAGATATTAATAGAAAGGATAGTTATGTCTTAAAAAATTAGAAGACACAAGATAAAAGGGGATAACTAAAATTGTAATATAGACTTTGAGATTTTCGAAATCATCTAATTATACCTTTTAGTTTTAAAAAAGTAATTTTAAGCACACGAATGGTTTAAGTTTTGAATCATTTAATTATTTTATCAATATAATTTTAAAAAATAAGTTCTTTTTAGATAATACATTCAATCAGGGAAGGTCACAGACTCAAATGTTTAATCTTATTGAAGTGAGTCGAATTAATTGAGTTATATTCATGTTGAAATATATATTTGGATTATCACATATTAATGAGCTTGTAGACATGGGTCATGTCCAAGTTTTGCACACATAATATAAGCCATTTCTAATAGCAATATTTAGAGAGGAAAATTCTATTTAAGTCAAAGGGAAAATGTCTCTTTTTTTCTTCAATTGTGAGAAAAGTCTTATTTTATTTCTTAACTGAATAATCAAGTAATTTAAAAAAAATATATAATTTTGATTTAAATAACTTTGGTGTGTAATAAATATACCAGGTAAAATAAATCATTTTGAGCTATTTTATACGTATGCATGTAATTATGTGAGTCAATTTATATCAAAGTTATATTTTCTTTAAATGAACCTTAAAATGAAAAGGTAATGAAATTAATTATCCTTTCAAAACTAAGTCAGTAAATTATCCTTCCAATTACAGTAACCACAACACCAGAAATCTAGCCATAACTATTTTCAAACTTAAATCGAAATCTAACCACAAATTTAAGCAATAAAAAAGCAAAAATCGAAAGAAAAAGAAAAAAAAAAAAAAAACTAAGAGAGGTATATTAAATTCAATACCTATTTATTTAAATTATTAACACGAACATAACTCGAGTGGCTAGACATTTACTCATTTCCTATAAGATTGAAGGTTCGAGTCTCCTCTCCCTAAATTTATTATAATATATAAAAAACAAAACCTATTTAAATTCTACTTTCATAATACAATGGTCTCATTCAATTAAGTATATGGATAAACAAAAATTCCTATTTTATTAAAATAATCAGTAGTTAGAACATTTGAACTTAAGCTAGGTACATTATAAAATTTACTAATTTTTGTTGATTGAATTGGATAATTTATACAATTATTTAGTTGTATTGTATGATTGTCGATATGCCGTTTATCATGACATTTTAATTTTGTTGTGACAACATGACTCGTCCAACTTGCTTCCAACTTTTTTTAGTGCCTTTAAAATTTCTTTAAAAAGACCAGGCATGATAATGATATGTTGAATTTTTAATTTCTACATGTAATTATATTCCTCACGCCATCTTTGAAAATATAAAATGAAGAAAAAGCAATTATTTTAAATTTATTTATCAACGTTTCTTGGCTGGTTCAGTTGATATCATGAGGTTCTATCTCACAAACAATTGACAATGAGAAGAGCAGTCCATATATCTTATAAATATTGTGAGTTTCTTTCATGTTTTCGATATGAGATTCTTCATCAACCCTCTTAAAATGGTGTCTTCTTTGGACTTACAAAGGTTTTTTAAAAATCTTTGAATTTGATTTTTAATCTTTTTTGTAGTTATTTAATCCTAAAACAATAAATTCAATATGTACGTTCATAATTATAAAAACCTTTGTATTTGATTTTTAATCTTTTTTGTAGTTATTTACTCCTAAAACAATAAATTCAATATGTACGTTCATAATTATTTTATAAAATTAATCAGTTTTAACAGATAGATTTGAATTTTAGATGAAAACTTTAAATTAATTGAATTTTCTAAATTAAGCTGTCCCTAATGGATAAATAATCCATAATCCATTTGTAGGTAATGATAGTAGTTGATGCATCAGTGTTCTATTTTTATTTTTATTTCAAATTTTTGTCTTATGTTTTGTTTGTACAATTTCGAATTGAACTTTTTATTCCCAGAAACAATAACAAAAGATTAGGTGCCTGGTTTTTCTATTATTAGTTCATGACTAATACTAATGCGTACTTAAAAAAAAAAAACCACTTAGAATTTTTAAAAACATATATATATTTTTAAATCGTGTGACCGGGCCGAGCTAAGAATTTTTTCATGGGATAAATATTTCATGAAAAATTACACAAATCACACCTGAATTATAGAAATTATAATATTTACATCCTTAAATTTTTAATTTGAGTAATTGACTCCATAAATTTTGTTAAATGTTAAGATTTGACCTAAGAAAATTTATTTTGACAAATTACTCCCTCAAAATTATTAATTTACTGATTATTATTATAAAATATCTTCGAGGTCGTGTCCTTGAGGGCTCCCGTTCTGTCTTGACCTCGTCCTTAACTCTGATCCCAAAATCCTTATAGTTGTCGGGGATTAAGATTTCTTTTCAGATCTCACTTCTCACTGTCATATTGATAGAATAGATGTAGTCTTCGTCTTTATAATGATTTTTTCTATGGTCTAATTAATTTCAAAAAATTAATGAGCAAATTTGTGATTAGGTCTAATTTTAACATTTTGTAAAATACAGAGAGTCAATTACTCAAATTGATTGTTTAAAGATGTAAGTATTACAACCTCTATAATTTAGAGATGGTTTGTATAATTTACACAAAATTTTATAGAACTATACTTTAAATAAATCAAGGAGCAATATAAGATAAAATTATTAATTTTTAAATTTCTTAATTAAAAAGAAAATCATCTATTTAACCCACGATTTCACTCAAGGAAAAAGTTTATTGATTATGTAGACCGTATATGAGTTAACAATTATTTTTACTACATTTGTTCCTTGTATAGACGATTGTGTGGACAAAAAATTAGCATAGTTTATAAAATGAAGTACCATGTTTTTTTGAATCGTACTTTTTCAAAAATTAAAAAAGAAAAGTATTAAAACGTACCGGACATTTTAAAGATTAGAATTAACCTTTAAAAAAATGTGAATATAAACATAGTTCAATTGATTTAAATATCAATATTCGTTCTTATAAATTGAAGATTCATAACCCTCCATCAATTTGATGTAGTAGTAAAAAAAATTTAGAAATAATTAAACGTTTTAACATATTTTTATTTAGAATTACATAGTTTCATTTATAACCAAGCAAAATTACCAAATTTTGTTTAATTGAAATGGATGGTTTTTTAATCGTTATTCACAATGAAGCCAAGGAATTTTTATACACTTTTCTTTTTGGAAAATGGATTGGTTTGATCCATTTAAATTATTGCATAAGAAACAAAAAATTTCAAGTTGCATATTTTCTCGTCCCCTCAACGTTTTCTTGAAATGAAAGATTAAAGATATAATTTCCAATCTTCCACCAACTCCATCAAATCAATTTTTTATATTTAAAATGATTTTTTATGAAAGAAATTGAATCTAATTTCAATTTTAATTTCTTGTTGCATTAAAATAGGGGATAATATAGTATATGACACCTTTTTTTTTTCACTCAATCACTTTATAGTCTCCTCCAAATTATTAAACATTTTTTAATCTATTTCAAAATCTGTTATATATTTTTATATTAATTGTTTTTATTTATGTTTTTATTTTTTAAAAAAATCTAAAATAGATTTCATATTTTTATCTTTAGGGGTTCATTACCTGAAGAAAAAAATATTCTCCCGCTTCTCGTATATATGTGCTGCACAAGAAGAAGATGTCATATTGATATATTAAATATTAATTAGTAAAATTTTATGCTTTTTATTTTTGGTCCCATCCAACCCACTTCACATTTTCTATATTATTTATAATAATTAAAAAAAGAAAATAACAAAACCTAATTTTGTAAGTTTAAAACTGCCGATTTAAACTATAAAAAAGAGATATCAAAATTATAAGCCGTCAGTTTTAAATTGTGGGGTTTCAAAATTTCAACTATGAAGGTATGTATCAAAATCAATCAGTAAAAGTGTTTTTGTTTTTTACTTTGTTACTTTATTAATATACATATTTCTCTATAAATTTTATGTAGAATGGCATGGAAAATTATTATAAGAGAAAATTGGCAATTCAATCAACATTGCCATTAAAGAAAAGTAATAATACTTTTGATTATTGTGAAAAAACTAGTTCATAAGTTAATTTAGCAGAACTTCCACCCGATCCGAGTTTAAAAATTCGAAATTTAGATTACAATTGCAATATTCGAAATCAGATTCGTAGAGCATATTTATAAGAATGATTTTGCCAACCCTGAATAATGATAATTTGTCATTCAAGAAATTTGGATCAAAGCAAGACGATTTACTTAAGTGATTTTTCTAAATAGATGTAAGTGCCCCCTACATGAAGATCTTGGATCTGACACTGATTGGATATATATATATATATATATATAATGTCATTGGCTATGAATATGTTTGTTCAATGAGTCCAAATTACAATATTGTATTTTTTAGGTTAGTGATTTTTTAATGTCGGGCCTAAAAGTTTTTTTTTAAAAAAAAAAAGTTTTTACATTTGTTTTGAAAATAGTTTTTAGTGGCTTGTAAAGGCTAAAATTATTATACACTCAAATTCTTTAAATATAAATTTACGGTTCAAGAAGGAAAACAACCTACATTGTTTCATCTTATTAAAAGAAAATAAAGGAAAATATTCGAGTCTTCTCTCCCTTATTTGATGTAGTATAAAAAAAAATCAATAATTTATTTCTAAATATCAGTTACATTATTACATTACATGTACCAAAAGTTAGATATGGTGGTAAAGGATGGACTCCCTTTCCTTCATTGATTTATATCCCACCACCACTACTTTTCTTTTTGTTTCTTCCCCTTTTTCTTTTTCTTTTTCTTTTTCTTTTACTTTTTCCTTTTCCCTTCTTAGCTTAAAGATCATATATAAGAAAAATATAACTATTTTAACCATAAAAAAACATGTGTGTTGTCCTAGGATATGTCAAAAGATGACATTTCTGAATTGAAAATACTTGCCCTCCTATATTCAATTTCTATTGGATAAAAGTAAAACGGTGGACCCCATATAATTAATAAAAATATATATTAATTATCTTTTATTAATTTTTAACCAATAGGAATAGAGATGAGGAGATCCTCCTGCTTTATCAGAAGGCAAGTATTATCCTTTCTGAATTGGGGTTAGCTGGATAAATTATTATTTTTAATAATTAAATAACCTAATAGAGAATGACCTTCTTACAAGTTAAAAGATACCAAGTGACTTAATTTTTTTTAAAATATGAAAATTATCTATATAATATTGAAGCCTATCGATCAATAATCGAAAGGTCAGGATCCTAGATTTGATTAAAAAACAAATCTTTTTGTGATGATAAAAATAATGGGAATGATTGGAGGGAATATGAAAGAATAATCAATGTGTAAGGTTAATTGAAGGAGAGTAAGAGTGTGATATGAAACTCTAAATTCTCAATCACAAATGAGTGATTTTACCATTCTTATTAAGCGTTATTGAATCTTACACTTACAATATTATTATATTGTTACATAATTTAACCGGTAAAATAACACTTCTTTTTAAATGGTCGAATCTAGTCTTCTCTCATCAAATTTGATATAATATCTACAAAAACTTTACCATATTTTTCCTACTTCAATCCTCTAACGAGTTTTTTTTTTTCCTTTAAGAAGAGTGAGTCATGATATAACATTTAAATCTATAGTTTATTTGTTTTTCACTTTTAAGATATTAAATTAAATTAAGAGAAAAGATACCTTAAACTTCAATTTCATTAAAAAAAATACATATCTGATTAGTTGAATTATATACGTTAAACCTATAGTTATATAGGTGGTTGTGTATGTGAAAAAAATATGGGTGGTGGTAATATTTGTAGTACTAAATAAATTGTACAGGCGAAA
Organism: Gynostemma pentaphyllum; assembly: GCA_028015215.1. Classification (NCBI taxonomy): domain Eukaryota; kingdom Viridiplantae; phylum Streptophyta; class Magnoliopsida; order Cucurbitales; family Cucurbitaceae; genus Gynostemma; species Gynostemma pentaphyllum. The sequence goes on along the minus strand of CM051346.1, from coordinate 48,840,599 downwards.
GATAAGACACGTGGCATAATAATGCAAAAGAATATCTTGTACCACACCATGGTTTTTTTTCCATATATGATGCGACCCGTCCCTAGTTTTCAAACCGAGCTCTTGCACATATAGCTAAAAAAAGTGTAATATTTGCAAAAATAACATCCCAAAAAGTTATTTGTAAAAATAGTAAAAAAACTCAAATTTGAGCCTAAAATATTATAAAATTTTACTAGTTCGCGTAAGTAATCACTGTTTTCTGTCTTCCGCATAAATAATTTTATAAATATTGAAAAAAATTCATACACCTGATGAAATTTCCCCTTCAAACCAATCAACACATTGACTATTCGTCAGTGGTCGCTTCGTTTTCACCCCAGCAAAGATGAAAAAGATGCCTTGATATATATATTTTTTACCTAAACTACTTGATCTAAAATTATGGATTGTGGAAATTTAAGATTAGAACATAATATTTAAAAGCAAACCATATACCTGTGATTTATTTTATTTGTAAAACAAATCCTTATGATTTATCTAAAAATAATTCTATACATTTTATATGATTTGTATATGTGCAAAATGTAAATACTATTTCATGTGGTTTTGATCAAATGTAAGGACACTCATTAATGTAAGTTTATGTAATTTGATCTCTACATTATTATCACTTAAAAACTTTGAAATCATCAATAAAATCAAAATATGTTTATTATATACTTGTCCCGTGTTATAATCTTATAAATAACTGAAATTTTTAAAAGATGGGTATAAATTGTAGATTTTAAACCTGGTTAACAAGCTGATTTTTTTTTTAAAAAAAATACAATATATCTATTGTATTTTGCGGTTGTTTTTAATAGAATTAACAGAAATCATAAAGATGTTAAATTTTTTATTTTAAAACCAAATGAATTATAAATAAATTTGAAAATTTTAACACTAAAAAATAATCCATAATTGACCAAAATTCCATCAGTTAACTTGAAAACCAGTCCACAAAGCCAGCCAGCCAGCCATAAACTCAAATCTAAAAACCACATTAAAAATTTAGCTTAAAAACCTTGGATTAATTTACGATAATAATTTAATTTTACATAACAATATAAGCAAGAAGAACGAAGGATAAACGAAAACGAACATCAAATCAACAAGTTAATTAATCTTCTTTCTTTAAACCCTAATCAGCAGTTAATTAATCATCGTTAGAATCCTCAGGAACTTCATTCAAATTCAAATCCTTACTTTCCTTCATCATCATCTTCTTCTTCTTCTTCACGTCTTTGAAATATTCCAAAGCCACATTCATCCTTCTCAAAATGGCAAAGAATTCATCCACTTCCTCTGTCGTCGGCTCCTCCACTTTCTCTTTCTTTTTCGCTTTCTTCTTCTTCTTCGTTGTTTCTTCAATTACGCCGCCGTTCTTCTCCGGTGAAATTCTCTTCCGTTTCTCTCTCTCCATTTCTACCTTTCTCTCTCTACAAATTCTTCGATTATCCTTTTTATCTCCGATCGAACTGAAATTGAATCGTTGATTTTCTCATCGTAAGCTCCGGAGGAGCTTTTGCTGAAGAATGAATGAATTCTCTCGATCGGTTTTAATTAATAGCCGCTTATTTTCCACCGTTGGATACAAAGTTAATGGGGAATCTTGTGGTGACGTCATATTGATGACGTCAGTCAGTTGAAAAACATTGGCGAGATATTAAATGTCACGCGCGAGGTGGTGGATGGTGATGTACTTGCGCGATTATGAGTGTTTTAGTGGAATTGTAGGGTTGGATTGGCGCGTGTAGTGAGAGACGTGGTGGTTGATAGCTGGGTTTGTTTTGGTGATAATTCCAGAGTGGACCAAAAGCATGACTTTAAAAAAAAAAAAAAATGACTTGCTGCTTCGGTCAACTTTATTTTATCAGGCAAAATTCGTGTCGCTCCTGGTAATTTCCTTTCAAATAATAAAAGCATTTTCTAAAATTTTATCGGCGAATTCTTTATGTTTAGTAAATTAATTATTCGGTGAAATAATTCATTTTTTTTTAATTATTGAGCAAACTGTGATTGATTATTGGATGAAATATAATTAAAAATAGATAATTTTTTTATCATCTAACAGGTTAATATGGTTTTAAATATATATATATATATTCATATATTCAGTAAAATTATTTAGATTTTTTAAATATTACATTAAATGAGGAGGTGGGACTTAAACTCTACCTGAATTCTTAATTACTTACTCAGTTGAGTTATGTTCAGATTAATTATACGATTTGACATTAAAAGAATTTATTATATTTTTTAAAACACTAATAAAATATATATTTTTATATAAAGATTAGGGGGTGTGGGGATAATTAAACACTAACGTATAGAAACTATTGAATATATATTTCAACTTTGATTATTCCTTTTGTCGAGAAGATGATGTGGTGGGATAAACTATAATTGATCATGGAATAAACCCTCTTACAATAGTCGTTTTCTTCATACAAATATTAATCTATTCTTAATTTGAAACTATCATTAATCTTATGCTTAATGTTTCTAATATGGCCATCCATGGATTATAATAAACTAGCCTTTATCGACCTATAAAATTGCTCTAATATAATATTTATTTATATAACAATATGTAATAGGAGAATTTAATTTTTTTGATGTATTATTTACATGAACATATTTTTTTATCAATTAATAGATCAAATATCTTCTTTTTAAAATAATTAATAAAAGATGGTTTTTTTTTTCAACATTTGCTGGCGTAGTACCAATATTTCCACATGATTTAGGCAGTTCACTTTGATTTTAAAGACCTTTTTTTTTCTTTTTCATTAACTAAAAAATATTTAAAAAATAAAATGTTGAAAAGTCTTCAAATTTATTCTTAATAATCTTAACCAGTGGCTGCTTCAATTAAAGCTTGATTTAAGATCAAAGGAAACTGCAAAGAGTTCCATGGAGTTTACTTGCTGAATTTTATATTGGTGGCTTAGCAGTAAAACGACCTCGTTTTAGTGTATTTGACTTTGAACAAATCATGGGTTTGAATACTTTATTTTCAAAGCCTTTGAAGTTTGCATTTAGCTCATGGTTTTGAATTTTTTTTTTTAAAAAAAACAATTAAATGTATTTGAATTTAAAAAAAATATATAGATTTCGGTTTCATGACTTGACTCTGGTTTTTTTTTGTCATATTTATTTGACTTGACCATTTCAGTTTTAAACATTTTATATTGTTATAAAGATCTCTCTTTCAATGTAAAAAAAAATATATTTTTTTTTCTTTTTCATAAAGGAGTAAGTTTTAATGAAAAAAAAATACTAAGTATACGATACAATGAGAATGTTTGGTAATTTGAACTAGGGTTAAATGCATCGACCCCTGCACTTTCGAGCTTTTTCAATTTAACTTTTTTCACCCTTACACTTTCATTTGTCCAACTTCCGTTAAAAAAACAATCCAAACTAACAGAATTTTTTTTTAAATATATTTTTTATCCAATGGTACGTGAAAAGACATTTTACCCCTCAAAATTATTTTTCTTTCATTTTAAGGACATTACACCAAAAGAACAAAGATCGAATCATAAATATGAACCACCTGCAAAATCCATTTTATTTTCAGTTTTAATTGCAGAAGATATCGGATCCGATTCGTTTTCTTCAATTTTTATTTTTATTTTTATTCAAATTTGATGATAAAAAATGTTTTATTCATATTCTTTGCGCTTAGTGATGAAATCAGATTTCAAGGATGAATCCTCTTTCGAAAAAACTAAAAAGTATTTCAATAGTTTATTACATTTTATCTAAAAATAATAATCATCCACATCGTAATTCCACACGTAACCTGCATCACTCATCTAATAATCAAACTCCAGCGGTGGCGCTGAGAGAAATAGAACGTCGAAAATGGATCATACTCTCCTGAGAAATCCATTGATTCCAATGATATTTGAGAAATACAAGAACCCTGATCTGGGTCTAAATTTTCCTCTTGTTTTTCTAAAGAAAAATGGCAGAGTTTCTCATCAATTGGGATTTCACATATTGTTGAAGAAGGAAAAGGAAAGAAAAATAATTTTGAGGGGTAAAATGTCTTTTCACGTACCTTTGGATAAAAAAAATATTTAAAAAAAAAATCTATTAGTTTGGATGGTTTTTTTTAACGGAAGTTGGACAAATGAAAGTGTAAGGGTGAAAAAAGTTAAATTGATAATGTAGGGATGTAAATTAAAAAAGCTCGAAAGTGCAAGGGTCATTGGTGCATTTTAACCCTTTGAACTAATAAAACTTCACACAATAATTTATTTACAAAATATATTACTGAATTTATCCACAATCTATAAATAGAGATAAATTCAATCATAAAAAAAATGTAGGATTTTTTTTTTTTTTTACAATATCAATAATAATAGGGTTCATCTCTAAGGGATTTGAAGGTCTATCAAATGTATGGAGGAAAAAAAATCAAAATATCATAAAATTAAAACCCAAGGAAAAAATCTTTATCAAATGTAGCAAAATGAAAAAAAAAAAAAAAAAACTTACTTGTTGAGAAATGATTTTGATCAAACCTATTATATAAAAAGAGAAGATTAATTGATAATACAAATAGGAATGCTGAAGAAACCACATAATTATGAAGAAGAAATGAAAACGTGAGTTATGTTCTTTTCCTAATTTTTTGGCAACTTTTTCTAATTAAATAGGGTTAAAATTGTAAAAAAAATAAGATTACCTTCCTATGGGAATCATAGAAAGCACCCGAATTCAAAGGTAATCAAATACCCTTCATATCTGGGAAAATATAGATTCCAAGAATCTTATATTATCAAGAAAATTTTAAATAAAGCCCAAACAAACAATGGAATTAGATGTCCCTTATAAAGGAATCTTAGATTACCCCGAACTAAATGGGCTTAAGTTAAACAAACACAGTAATCTAAGATTCTCGGTAATCAAATACTCTGGTATCAGATTCCCATGTATTAGATTACTGAACGTGTATTAAATTACAACGAACCAAACGGGGACTAAGTAAAAAATGATATTTAATCATCAAGATTAAAACCCAAAAATAATAGAACTATCATAACCTAATACACACCTTAATCTTAGGGGTGAAACCGGTTCGGTTTTCTAGTTAAATTGTGAAAACCGGACTGGTTCTATTTTTAAGAAATTGAAACCGAACCGAACCGGTCATATAGGCAAACCGATCCGGTTCGGTCCGGTTAAAATCGGTTCGATTTTTCCGGTTTCCGTTTTTTTTTAATGATCAGACTATATTGGACTGGGCTGAATTATGTATTTGGAAGGAATGAATGGGATGGGCCAGCCCAATTTCATTTTATTAAGAAATAATCAAAGATGATAGAAAAAGTGCTTTACCTGGGAGTTGAACCAGGGTCTAGGAAGGGGAATAACTACACGCTGACCACTTGATCTACAACCTCAACTTTGAACAACGCGTACAATATTTAATACATATACGTTTTCTGGTTTTCGGTTTTTAACCGAACCTAAATTATTAAAACCGAAAACCGAACAGGTTTTTCCGGTTCTGTTCGGTTTTCGGTTTCTAATAAGAAAAAACCGAACGGTTCGATTTTTAACGGCTCGGTTCGATTCAGTTTTCCGGTTTTTTCGGTTTTCCGATTTGAATTTTCACCCCTACTTAATCTCCTAAAGAGCCTATTGCAATATGGACAAAATTCATATTAGACTTATTAACACGAACAATTCAAATAAATCAGGTTTCAGTACGTTGATTTCATTTCAATTGTAGGTTTGAGTCTTCCTTTTTTTTTTTTTTAATTATAATGATTTCTAAAAATATCATGTTAAACTCTGTGATTTAAAACAACGCTTTCTAATCCAAATGAATTGAAAAATCACATCAGTGGTTTGCCGTAGGTATTGAAGTTCCCACAATTATTTATTTTCAATAACTAGTGAATTCTTATAAACGGGATTATCAGGGCCGTTCCTACATAAATAAGGGTCGAGTGCGATATATAAATTTGGGCCCCAATCATATAATTCCTAATATAACAAAACACGAAAATATATATAAAAAACATTATTTTTTTATTAAAACACAATATCAATAAAAGAGTATAATAAAAGAATGACATAAAATTGTCAAAGTAGTGTAAAAAAAAAAATTGAACTTTGAACTTATGTTAGGATCAAACTCAACTCACAATGACGGATAATATAGAGATATTGTAGGGAGAATGTCAGCCAACGTGACTTAGAATAAATTTTCATTTATATATTATTATTACTAAACTTTTAATTCAAGATTTGGGGCCCCAAAAGTTTCAGGGCTCTGTTCCGTCGCACCAGTTGCACCATGCCAACGACGGCCTTGGGGATTATGTAATCATCATAACAATAAAAAAAAAACATTCATATGGTAATATTATATATTTATAAAAGGAAATTGAAGGGCATTTGCAAATCTAGCAATTTTTTTTTAGTAATATTTGTAAAAATAAAAGTTCAAAAAAATATTTGTAAATATAGCAAATTTTGATCGAGTTTATTAATGATAAACATTGAATTACATATTTTTACACTTAGTTTATCACTGATAAACACATAAATCATAAAAATTGCTATATTTACAAATACATTTTTGAATTGATATTTTTACAAATATTGCATAAAAATCTACCACCCAATGAAATTTCCCGAAATTGAATCATTTTCATTTACATAATTATTTAAATTCTGCTACCCATAGTTATTTAAGTTGGGCCTATCTGTCAGGCAAAGATCAGGGCTAGATTGGACTGACTGCAGTTGGAAATTGGGCCCTAATAAGTTTCGAGCCCAGCCCATATTATTTTTCCCAATCCATTATACAAATTTCAAAGTTGAGAGTTTCACTTTCATCTCTGTCACAAACAACGGAATCAATTCAGTTTTCTAATTAATCACTTTCCGAATCACACGATTTAAAAATGATTTTATGTACCTTTCTGATATTTAAAATTATGAATCATATCATCATTTTGTTAGTTTTAAAAATTTCCAGACATATGCTTATTTTATATCTATTTAGTATTTTAATTCCATTAAAAATAATCTTTTTTTCAGATGAGTATAATTCCATTAAATCGTTGTAAATAATGCGTAAAATCTATCATTTACAATGAATTTAGAACATGTGATAGACGTAAAATAAGTATGGGTCACGGTCCCATTTTTGTTAAAACAAATTAATAGAAGAATGTGACGTTTAAAACTATTTTTAAACTACAAAGATGTGATATGGAAATCTGGCATATAACATAGGTGTGATCAGTGACGGATCCAGGATTAAAGGTCAGAAGAAGCACACACGAGTATTTATATAATTAAAATTACAATCATTAAAGAAAAAAAATTAAAACTCAGAGTTAAAATTTATTGAAAATTAAAAATCAAGTAAATATAATTTTTTTTTATATTGAAAACGGTTTTTACGCATACTAATAATATTTTTTTTCTTCAAAGAGATTAGTTTTAATTAGATAATTATGTATGATAAATTAAAAGATAAGTATGGGTTAGATTCTTTATACATATAAAATCTAGAGGTATTTTAAAATATGGTATTTTTTAATTTCAATTTTTAAAATGACATTTTCATTATATAATAAATGTATCAAAATCATAAAACTAACAAAAAAAAATAAAATTATTTAAAACTTCTCAATTAAAATATAAAAATAATAATAAATATTTGATCAATTAATAACACGAGAAAAAAATAAAATAAATGAAAACAAAAAATTGAGCTTTATAAATGTAAATCATATTTTTGTAAAGATAATAATAAGTATGGGTACACATCATATAATATAATATTAAATTTATACTAAAAACAATCAAAACTAGGGGGGGCATGTGCCCCCTCTGGCCCTTCTTTGGTTCGTCCCTGGTGTGATATGTAATGATTCCATTTTTAAATATCATATTTAAATTTCACCATCATCATCCGGCTCGCGGCCTAAAGGCCGGCCCAAGCTCTGCTCGGGTTTGGCTCAAGCTCGACCCGAAAGTCAACGTTTGACGGGCGTGCTAGGCTCGGCTCGTTACATGTTTGGATTGGATATGAGCCTCCCTTTTTTTGAACGAGCCGGCTCGGCCCAAATAAAGCTCGCAATAGTTATTTATTATTTAATTTTATACTATTACCAATTTAAAAATTAAAGATAAAAAATAATAATTCACCTCCTTTCTTTTTATATTATTTGCCCGAATCACTACAATATAAGTTTAGAAAATGCATATGATTGACAAATAAGTGGGTGTCAACCTAGTTTTATATTGTAGTGATGTACTTTATTCTTAAATATTCATGTATGAAATAATTAATAATTTTTTTTTTTTTAAGTTGATACTTTTGTGTCGTTACTAAATAAGATAAAATAAAATAGTTAAATTATTTAACGGATAAAATGGAGCAATTTTTGCTTTCTTGCCGTTCAAAATAATAAGTTTAATATATTGATTTTTTCACTCTTTTTTGCTATTTAAAATAATAAGTTTAATATGTTATCTTTGTTAACTCTTGATTTTTTTTTTAAAAAAAAATTTGAAAGTTATGCATCATTGGTTTTTGAGATATGTAATACAAAAATGAACTCATATGATAAGTCGAGCTCTCGCTCGCTCAAGCCAGGCCAGGCCAGTTCGACTCGATGAGCTTCACTTCATGAGCATGCCATGAGCCTTAAAATTTTAGATTGGACCGAGCCAGCTCGGCTCGACCAAAGGTATAAGCTCATTGGGCTCCATTGATGATGGTGATTTAAATTTATGTGAAAAAAAAAAAAAAAAACTAAAAATTGGGATATGGATTTAGAAGGTGTACTCAGGGTGATAATCTTAACATGGGGGAAGGGAAAGGAACTTATCTAGCTTTTGAAAAGTCAATATACTGTCTTTGGCAATTAGGAAGTAAGAAAAACAAAAGAAAAAAAAAATGAAGTTTGATTTGATGAGATTGTGGTGTGTGGAGGCAATTCAGTTCAGACATAAAAGAAGAATGTCTTCACTTCACAAATCACAAAAAAGATCAAAATTAGGATCTTCCTTGAAAGAAACACATATCCTTTGCCTCTTCTTTTGACTACTATAGTATTCAAATTACATACACATCCTCCAATTCCATGACCATTCCTTTTTTCTTCTTCTTTCTTTTTGGACCCAATTTAATCTGAGTTTTGGTTTTACAATTTTGTTTGTTGACATCTCATTTTTACTATCACGTTTTTATATAAAGATAAATATTAATTTTTCTTCTACAAAGAAACATAAAAACAAATGACATGACTCATAAGTAATGAACGAAGAAGATAATATCAATAACAAATAAAACATTTAAAGAGTCAGCATAAAAAAATATATGGATGATTGTCAACATGAGCATAACTCAATTGATTAAGCAATAATGTATCATTTCCCACAAGATTAAAGGTTTGAGTAATCTCTTCTCTCGTTTGATTTAATATCTAAAAATATATAGGGATTCTTAGATTCGAGATACTGTAGTCTTATCACAGACATATTATAGTTATTACAATTAATCAAAGTATTAATACTTACAAGTTAACAATACATTGACAAATTGAACAACACAACATGACATGTATAAAAATACTTAATTATTACTTGTCAAATTCTTAATAAATAAGTACATTAAAATGTATGAAAAAAATTTAAATGATGAAATTTCAAATAAAATTGCAAATATAGAGATACCAAAGTAACAATATTTATTTGAAATTTTCTCTCTATAAAAGAATGAAACCTTATAAGAAGGACCAATTGCATTGAATATGAAATAAATTCATTGCCATAGAGGAAAGAACAAAAGGGTACCATATAATTGAGAAATCTTCGACCTTTCATGATAACGGCAATGGAAAATTGTTGTCATATAGGAAAATCTAGCTGTAAATTTTCTGGCTTCTACTTCTAGTTCTCTAGAATGCTCTCACTATTATTGTCCTCTTTTGGAAACTCTTTTGCATGCATTCACAATCGCTAAAGGATGCTAGTTATTCGAATAATAAATTTAATCTTAAATGCTATATTATATTACGTATTAGTTTCCATTCAAATTTAATGTTGGTAGATTGTAAATTTCAACCTTCGATCTTTTAGGATTTGTTTTATAGTTGTTTTTTTTTACTAAATTATACATGTCGTTATCAAGCTTTTAAAAATATCATAAATGTTTTTATCGTTTGATATTGTAAATCTAAATCATCATGTCGTGAATGAAATTTGTTAAACAATAACGGAGTCGTCCATTTATATTACATTTTTTGTTTTGTATTTACCATGTGGATACAAACATCATATTTCTCATTGCTCCCCCCTCCCCTTTCCCGACATAAACGCTAATTATATACTAAGTAATTTCCGTTTATTTCTATGTTTGTCTTCCAGCTCCGCATCATAATATGATGTTTTTATCTATGTGACACACAAAACGAAAAAATGTAATCAACATGAAATATTATGTTACATTTAGTTTGTCTCTTTCACGACAAATTTTGATTTACAATATCAAACGATAGGGACGTTTATGACACTTTGAAAGCATGAAAACGAAATTGACACAAACCCAAAAAGAGAGGGACGACGTATATAATTAAACCTTGTTTTCATATTAATTATTTTAGAAAAATTTTAAATGGGTGTCACTTTTGTTTCTTCTTCTACGCACATATTCCCTTCTTTTGAGCTTGAAAATTTGAATTTCTCCTCTTAAATTCATGTAACATCTAAAAAATAGATCGTGTTTTCCTCTGTGAAATTAATAAAAGATTAATAACACATTATTCATTTGAGTCATCCTTTGCATAATACAACAAATGTAAGTAAATAGTGTCATAATATTTCCATCATAATAATTGCCTCAGAAGACAATTATCTTTTCCCTCTTCATAATATTTAAAACCAGAGACTTTTTTTCTGACATAAAAATGTTATGATAAATTTAAATAATATAATATGCTACAACAAGTGTAAATTTGAGATTAACTATTTAAACTAACATGAACTTTGATATTAGATATTTATATTGATTAAAGATTAAAATTATACTTGAAATAGGAAGAGATAATAAATTTAACCCAAAAAAAAGTGCCCAAACCACTAAATTCTAAAAGACTTTGATTTGAAATTTTTACCAAGTCATTGAAAAAATGATATACCAAAACCATAGTGTATGACAAATTGGCCTTCCAAGCATGTGGAAAAAATTGCAAGGCATGACAAAGAGACCATACTGTTCGACCTACTTTTCATAATCATTACTTTCATTTTTACAACACTAAATAGCAATAAATTTATTATTTTTAATCTATGATATTTATTAATACTACAACGTGAATCCAATAAAAATAAAAAATGAACCACCCGGCTAAAAAAATTTATTGGAGCTTATTAATATGGATAAACATCTAAGAAGAAGAACGATTTAAGACCGGTTTGGAATAACTTTTAAAAGTGTTTAAAAGTCCTATTCGTGACAATAATCAATCCTTAACTATATATATATATATAAAACATATTTAAATCAAAGATTTGAAGAGAAGAAGTGAAGAAATAATTTTATTAATATTAAAAGTGAAACTTAAAGATCATAAATTACAATATGAATGATGAAAAGTAGGGGTGTTACCGGTTCGGTTCCTACCGGTTCTTGGCAAGAACCGGTAAGAAGAAATTAGAAAAGTGGGAACTGGAACCGGAACCGGTTCCCTTTAGAACCGAACCAGTAATACCGGTTCAGTTCCAGTTCTTTACCGGTTCTTTTTATTAGTTGTTTACCGGTTCGGGTCGGTTCGGGTAGCACATAATGCATTAAAAATATTTGATAATAAAATCCTAACCTCATTTAAAATCAAATTCTTACAAATGAAATCAATAGAAACTCAAAAAATCCATTCTAAAATTTATAAATATATGAATATGATCATCAAATCCATAATAATATATCAAATAAATTGATCCAAACTCCTAAAATCAATTCATAAACTAACAAATTAGGCATGCTATATAAAATAAAATTAAAAAATTAAATTAAATCCTTATCGGTTCGGTTCGGTTTCTTATCGGTTTTTTTGAAAGAAACCGGAGCCGGAACTGAATGCTTATCGGTTCCGAAAAAAAAAACCGAACCGGAACCGTATGAACCGGTTCCGGTTCTACCGGTTTTGTTTGCAGCCCTAATGAAAAGATTAATCTACTCTAACTAAGATATGGTACAACTAGATAAATCAATTACTAACTATGACATATAAAAAAATACTACTCTGAATTAATTAACATTTCGTTCCCTCTTTTCTCCAAGTTTAGTTTGATTTTGAAATCAACATAATTTAGATAGAAAATATTTTTTTGTTATCAAACTACAATATTATTTTATAAAAAAAGAATAATAGTCAATCAAAGTTCAAATAATGATAAGATATTTGTATTATGTTAAAAGTTTAAATATTAAAAAAAAAAAAAAGCAAAAATATATCAAAAGGGGTATTTAATAACATTTATGCAAAATTTTCAATGAGTAAGTGAGAAGTGAGATTTCCCATACCCTTCACCTAAAGAAAATTGAAAACATGAATGCAATGAAATGACAAAAATACCCTCAACATTTTCAATAAAAAAGCATAAGAGAGAGTGAGCTCTAAAGATTGGGATTGGGTGGACAGGTGGCCCAAGAAGCAGCACGCGAGAAAGCCTTCCTTTTGCTTAAAAATCCTTTCTTTTCAAACTTTTCATTTCCTTCCTCTTCCTCTCAACATTAAGAAGAAGAAGCAGAGAGAGAGAGACTGTTTCTCTGTCTTAATTCTTAAAGGGCAACAATCTCTGAAGATTCAGAGATACCCCTTTAACAAGAAAACTCTGTTAACGAGTTTTTGTAAGTTTTCCAGAATCCTTTTCAGTCTGCCTATGATTTTATTCCTTGTTTTCCTGTTTATTGACAATTTCGCTGTTTTTTACTTTTGATTTTGATTTACTGCTGACCCCATTTCTTGCTTGTTTTTTGTTTTTTGGTCCAGATTCTGTCTCTTTCTCTCTCTTGAGAAGATAATTTAAAAGGGGTTTAAGGAGGGAGATTTATGTCTTCTGGGTTTTATTTATCTACTGGAGCTTTGAAGCAGCTCTGGTTTTCTTCTTCTTCTTCTCTGTTATTGGCTATTTCTATGCTATTTGGGTCTCTCAGACTGAGAAAGGAACAGAATTTTCCACCCTGTTTTGTGAGATTAAGATCAAATTGGTATGTGGGTTTTTATTTTTATTCAATTTTCCTTTTGTTTTATACCTGAAATTTCATTTTTCCATGTTTACTGTTTATGGGTTTTTCTTGCTTTTCTATTTTTTGTTGAATTTTTCTTCTTTTTTTGTCCTTCCCCCTCAAGCAGGTCTTGTTCTGAATTCAAGGGTTTTGAAGCTTCTATAAGGATTCATAATTCTTTTTCAAATTTTGTTTACTCTTGTTTCAAGGTTTTGGTTTTTCCTTGACATTGGATATCTCCAAAGGTTTCTCTGTTCCTCAGTGAGAACCAAAAAAAAAAAAGTCTCCTTTATTTATTTTATTACTTGGTTTTAAGAGTTTAAACTTGAAATGCCCGGCTTTCGAAGGCAATTTTCGATTCGAGACATGTATGGTAAAGAAGAGAACAAAATAAAACAATCAAGAGAAGAAGGAAAGTCAATTTCCATGAGGAAAATTCGTGTACTGTTTCATGATCCTGATGCCACTGACTGTTCAAGTGAAGATGATGAACATGTCAACAAAGCAGTAAAAATGATCGGTAGTAAGCGCTTTGTTAGGGAGATAATGTTGCCCGACATTTGTTGTAAATCGAATGAAGAGAGCTCACGGAAAGAAAGTGATGGTGATGGTGGAGCCAGAATGAGAATCAAGACTCAAGTAAAAGAGAGTAGTAAAAAACATAGATCTTCATCTTCTATGTATAAAGGTGTTCGACGAAGGAAATGGGGAAAATATGCGGCAGAGATTCGAGATCCATTTCGTGGTCGAAGATTGTGGCTCGGTACGTATAATACTGCAGAGGAGGCTGCTAGTGCTTATCAGAGAAAGAAGAGCGAGTTTGAACGTATGCAATCGATCGAAAAGAACGACAGTGAGCTTTCCAGGAATAAATTGGTGGAGACAAAGGGTAGAACACTGGTTGTTGCCACAGCTGAATCTGAAGAAAACAAAATTTTGTTTTCACATCCTTCACCATCATCTGTACTTGATGGAATCCGAAGCGTAATTAAAGAATGCAATGCGTTTCACAAGTTGGGACATTCTATCAAAGAAGAATGTAATGCTGGATTACATGGAGAAGAATACATTGTGGAACCAATTTGTGAAGAACAGTCTATTTCAGATATCTTAGAAGAGGCATTGATACCGTCATTGGATGCTCGGGACTTGGTAGACTTTCAAGGTCTTCAAGACAATTCATTGATTTGCAACAATTTTGATCAGTTATCTGATGAAATGAGTTACATAGATGATTGTACTCACTACAATATCGAAAACGGCGGGGCACTCGATCTCCCTCCAATGGACATAGATTTTGATAAAGAATTTGCTTGGATTGATGAAACTTTGAGTATATCATGCATGTAAGTTTTGCAGATAGGAAAATAGTAGTAAGTAATAGCAGTAAAAAAGAAATTTTGTTTTCGTTTCGTGTTCGATTTCGGCTTAGTCTCTGTCTTTCAAAAATAAAACTCATTGTGATTGTGAGGTTGCTATCAATGATGAGATTGGTAGAGGAGAGTTTCTTGGGTTTTTCTGTGTGCTTTAGAGCCGTCCAAGATTTTTTTTTAACCCACATTTGTACTGTTAATTTATAATTCAACGAAGTTTTTGGTAAGTTTTGCTTGCTACATAAGATTAAGACTCTTTTTCCATCAGTTTTTTTTTTTTCATTATAGAGACAAAATCTGTGTTTGTTCTTATTCCTCTACTTGATGAGGCGTTTGTTGTTGATTCCTCTTCCAAAAAGGCTCCATTTTTTGTCTCTTACTTTTATTTTTCTGCATTATTTTATGGCAAGTGTTTGGCAAATCTGGAAAGAGAGGGGGCAAGTGTTGGCAAAACGAGAGAGATATTGATGTTTACCTAATTTATATATTTTTTCATTTGACCACGAAAAAATGCATAAACAAACAAAGAGAGATTGCTTCTCCTAGTAGTTATCAAACCTCGTCTCATGCATTGTTATGTCTATGATGTTTTTATTGCAACAACTTGATCATTTAATTAGAATAAACACAACATGTATTATATATCTATATGGGAGATGAGAGATTCAAACTTTCGACTCATAAAAAAGAAATACTGATACCTAATTACTTATGAGAAGAAAGTACTGATATTTAACTACTTAGAAGTTTAAGTTGGAACCAAATATGAGCCTTTAGCTTTTTGATATAAATTTAGTTTAATTGTTGTAATCTCATGCATTATTACGTCTATGATGTTTTTATTGCTACACTTAATCATGTTTTTAGAATAAGAAATAATTTTTTTCTTTTTAGTAATTACATTAAATTGGAGGAGTAGAGGAGAGATTCGAATTTTTAATCTCATGAGAAGGAATAAAATATTCAGATACTTAAAAAGTAATATAACTATTTTAGCTACTCCTAAGTTGAGAACAAACACAAATATTTTAACATATAAATTTTGCTTAATTGTTGTAATCTGAATAATGGGTTTTTTCAAACAATATTTAATCTTATAAATTCCAACTTGGGAGTAAGAAAAACCATTCATTTTTTTTGTATGGTTTTGGTTTGTCAACCAAAACAGTGATATGACAAAGATGATAATGGCGGTGGCACAGACCCAGAGATGGATGGCCTTACTTTTATTTGCTTGTTTTTTAAGCAATATTGCATAATTTGAAGGTGGTGGTTGTATGTACTTTTGATTTATCGTTTAAAAAGAATTTTTCTTTCTTTCTTTTTTTTTTTTTTTTTTGATAACCAAAAAGAATTTTTCCTTTTGAAGTTTAGAGTTGAAATCTAGATATAAAGTGGGGATGTTATAATCTTAATTTCTTATTTTATTTAGAGGGTTAAGAGTGAAAATTACGTTTGACTTGGAAAGTCATTCTATTAACAAAATAGTCAAAGATTTCGTCACATGGCTAAAAGACCTATTGTTGCTTTTTTCATGTCTCTTCTTTCATTTCAACGTTTTATTTCTTTCTTTCACAATTTTAATATGGTTTGGTTGGTTGAGGAGATGGGAGATTTTTTTTTAGCCATTTGTAAATTTAGTAATTTCTTTTAGTAATATTTATAAAAACAGCCGTTCTAAAAACATTTTATAAATATAGTAAAATTTGATCGGTAAATCAATGATAAATATTGCATTATATATTTTTATATTAAAATTATCATTGATAGTCTGATACGTACATTAATCACGGATTAACGTAGTATATTTACAAATACCTTTTAGAGTTTGTTATTTTTATAAAAAAAATATTACATAAAAATATGTTACCCAATGAAATTACCTTTTTTTTTTAAATACAAATTTCATTTTGATTAGTATTTTTAAAAAAAAATAATACGAAGAAGAAAAATACTTGTGGGGCCTTGCCTCAAAGCCGCCCTGTCAATTCAAGGTTCACTATACATCGGCCATGGCTAATCTAACCTCTGATCAAATCCCTGTCTAGCTTAACAATTAGCCATAACAATAACAGTTGAAGAGTAAATGTGAATGTGGGGTCCAAATCAAATTCCTAGCCGCCTTTGAAAACTTGTCAAGACCACGTGTATCATTAAAATAGTAATAATAATAAAATAACAATAAAGAAATTTAATTGGATAACAGATTTTGATACAATCTATTATCAATCTATTACTACTTAAAAAATTATGTTAATGGAAGAAATTTTTTTGGACACTAATACTCTCTCACTATTAATAAATATCTAAACTATCATTATTACTCAATTTCAATATTAAATATCAATTTATTCTAAATAATATAAATGATCAAAATTATAATATATATTAATAAATGATTATAATTATAATAAATATTAAAAAAATTATCATACATATTTTTAATTAATCATAAAAAATAATAAACATAAATCATATTTGAAAAGACTCTTATGAATTATCATAAAAAAAAATTAAATTAACTATAAATAAAAAATAAATATTTTTTGAGAGGTGAAAAACTACCTTGACAAATCAATTATAAAAAAATAAAATAAAATACAAATCATAATTAATATTGATAATATATAACATAATTATTTCCCTAAAAAAATATGGTTCAAATTTCTCTCAATTATCACGTTTCACAATAAAAATTGTAAACAAGTTTTTGTATTTATTAGGTCATAGCTTAAACATTATTGTTTCTCTCCATGAATTAAGTTTAAATGGTTTAGTAGATAATAATCCACTATGTATATTGTAAAAAAATTGTATTTGAAAGGTCATTGACTTTAATAATATTATTGTGTGGAAATTCTTTTTAATTATGAGTTTTTAATTCTTTTTTTTTGTTCTCACTCTAATAATATTATATCCAGCTTTTTAATTAGAGTTTTTACATCCTTAATAAAAGTTTAAAGTCGTTTAAAAAATAATGGATGATCAAAATGATATAGTACTTTATGATCAAAATGATATAGTACTTTAAAAGAGGAATAATACACTATAAACACATTAATTTTTAATCAATAATAAATTGAAAATTAAAAAGAGATGGAAGAAACTTATAAAAAAATAGGTGTTCTATCAAATATTAAAAAATACAATATAAATAATTTTAAAAATTAACGTGCAACGCACGTGCTAAAACCTAGTATTTATAAAAATATGAACTCGATTTTTTTTAAATATATCAATTTTTATTATGTTAATTAGTGATTAACAGTTATCAATGTGTATATCAATAATAAACTTAGGGTAAAAATATGTAATTCAATATTTATCACTAATTCACCCGACTAAAATTTGTTATATTTATAAATATTGTTTTGAATTTTTATTTTTACAAATATTACTAAAAAAAAATTGCTACATTTCCAAATGTCTCATAATAATAATAATAAATTCCACTAGTCAAATTCCTCTCTTTCTTTCTTGCTCCACCAAAATATTGAAAATGAAATTTCCTTTTTTTTTTCTTCTTCTCTCTCCTTGTTTTAGGGAATCAATCTTTACAATTATTGCATAGCTTGAAATGTAACGATTTTAACCCAACTCCAATTCACAATAATTGCTGATTTCATTAGATCCTTTGCTAGGGATTGATTCTGTTCCTGGAAACCCTAACCTTTTATTTTCCTTGGAATCCAAACGCAAGATAAGATTGGAATTTTCTACGTGTACTCTCTTTATTTTCGACACATAAGGTTAGGGAATTATTTGCCTCTCTTTTTTAACCTAAACTGGGGTTGTTTGAAACTTTGTTCCTTTTCCCCCAACTTCCTTTTTTTTTCATGACATAATAATATTAATATCATTCTTTAAAGTATTCTCCTTCTTAGTTTGATGCAAATTCTAAACAAATGAAATTGTACAACACAAATTATTGAGAATTAAATGCTGATCTTAAGTGGTTAGGTATCAATATTACTTTATACATGACTCAAGATGTATAATCCATATGTTTAGTATCATAAATTTTAAATTTGTATAAATACGTAATTTGGTGTATGAGTTTCCATATTAAATATAAGAAAGAATAGTTTAAAACTTATTGCACTATAACACAGAGTGATGGAACAAACACTCTTTGTTGGTGAATTTCCATTGAAAAGGTCATTATTCTATTTCATAGGAAAGTTAAAAGTTGAAATCTTGTCTTTTGAAATCCTTTTACTTTTTGATAATAATATGATAATATCACATCTTATCATAAAATGATAATAATCAATCGATCCAAGTGGAAGAAATTCACTGGAGAGAAAGAGGATCATAACTCTCCAACTAAATTTCAATGGCATAAAGGCGATGCTTGCCATAGCCAAAAAAAGTATAGTGCTACCCTGAAATTGGGAGGAAGAATACTAAGAAAGCTATAAAGAAAAAAGTTGCATTCTAAAAAGGAGAGATCTCTTTCATTTCTAACCTCTAAAATTTGGAAGATGACTTTCAACTATACATGGAAATAGATCGATTTCTGACTTTTAGGGTGAGTTTGAGATGGTTTTTTAAGTGTTTTTTATCCACTAAAAACACTTCTTAATTTTAATAAGGTGTTTGACTATATCACAAAAATATTTTTGAAATTTCTAAAAACAATTAGAAACACTTTGAAATGTTTTTAAAGAAAACACTTTATTAATATTTAACTAAAAAATGTTTTTAGAAAAATATTTTGTTTAAAATCTATTCCAAACTCACCCTCAGCCGTATAAAGTGTACTTTTCTTGAAATGAGGATTCCATAAATTTGAAAAATAAATGTGGCAAAATGAAATTTTGACTGGCAGTTCATCAAACTTGCTTGTGGGATTTTAATTTCTTTCTCATGGTAGATGACTTCTGAAAATGATGTGTGCTTTCATTGGTCGGTTCGTTCGTTCTAGATCATTTCTAATACAATTAATTACCATAATACCAAACACCTTCCATGTTACTTTAATAAGGCTGTCACAATATGACTTCCCTATCATAAACATTAGATATGTGATTCGAACAGAAGAGTGAACATATTTAATATAATCTAATAAAAATAAATAAATGAGGGAACCACACTGTGAAAGTTACGTCTAATAATTTCTCGTTATTGTCACGATATACTATACATATTAGTCATAAATAATTGAACAATGAGATCCACCCCTTTGATCAATTAACATCAAAACTAACAGTAATACAGAATTATTATGTTTGTTTCTTTCGATTTGTCATCTATAATCTCAATATGGCACAGTAATTTCCATGAATTATTCTTACTTGGTTACTACCAGCAAAGTTTGAAGTGTAACAGATATTTATATAAATGATTCTTGTTTTCCTTTTTCACTTTTCCCTCTTACCATTTTCAAGTAAAATTCGAATAAGTAAAAGCTATATCAGTATCTGGGGAAACATAACAAAAGACCTACATGTGCCTACATTATTCTATCTTATCTGTAAGAATTTAGTTCCTAAAAGAAATCAACATGATAAGATTTTCTTGTATATCTAATTGCCAATACTGTAAATCCAGGAATCAAGAGAAATGAAATGGAAAAACTTTTAGTTTCTGGTTATCAAGAAAGCTCAGTGGGTGATTAGTTTTCCCTTGCATGGAGCACAATCTCAAATCCTTCAGTGATTTTTTTTATTATAAGAAACGAACTTTTCATCGATGAATGAAAAAACCAAAAGGCCAGACATCAGATAAACAATAATATAACCAAGAATCAATATGTAGTTAAGTAGCAAAAGCATGAATTGACAGAGAACTTAATTATTAGGCGTATTCCAATTCCAAGTTAATGGCAATTTTAGACAATGAAAAGGAGTCAAATGCAAAATCATTACCCATGGCATTCTGATCCAAGCTAATTTTTTTTTTCTGTGTTTCGAAAGGAAAAAAACACGAAGGTTGAAGATGATGGAGGTCCAGATTTAATAGATTACACCAAGCAAACCATCAACACACTTTTCTGCAAGCCAACAAGTCACCTGTAAAAGACGCAAAAACTGTTATCCTTCATTATGTGGCTTAATTAATGATTGGTCATTTTTAATATATACAAATGATAATTTTTTCGGGTACGAGCATACATTAAAAATAAACTACAAGAATGACATTCGTGTGAAACATATGTGATAATGCTACCAAATTTCTAAAATAACCTGAGAATTTGTCAATATCTTTACATAATGAACACTCCCTAAGTCAATGTTTGTTTGGTGGCTATTCAAAAACCTTCATAAGAATTCTACATTATCTTAGATTCCCACATTTGGTTAATGATTGTCTATAAACATGGGAAACATATTACCTTCAAAATTGATGTTTATCTATAATTTCAATGCCAGGGGCCATTCAAGAATTGATAACTATTATGTGATAATACATTTGTTAATATATTTAATATTTTTTATTTATTGATATTGATATTTCTTAATTTCATTTTGGGATACATTAGATGTTCAGAAAATTGATACATATAATTAATATTCTCAACACATTGACTGAATTAGACATTGTTAATGAACTAGATATTTGTAGCAATTTGAATACAGTTCTTATATTATAAGTTATATAATATTTTAACTCAAAATTGATATTAATTAATAATTAACTATGACAATAAACATAGTTTACATACTGTTAATAAATTTGCTGAATTAATATGCAAATAGAAAAAGTGTAGAACTAGTGATATATATCATATACACGTTGATACAAGTTTATTTGAAAGGCATTGTCGAAAAAGTAACATAATGGGATACAATTTCTACAAAACAAACCCAGTAACCTAAATCAAGTCAAATTTTCTCAAAACGTTTTTAAGTTAACAGACAACTATCAATAATTATTGCTGATAAGATACCCAGGCATTGGATTTGCGAGCCAAGGGTATTCTAAATTACTAGCAAAAAAGAGGGACTAAAGACATTTGAAACATTCCACTAAGGCCCTCCCTTGAGAATTTGGAAGTAAAAAAAAAAATTACAGAATTAATGATGTCTATTGAATACAGTGTTTTTTTTTTCCAGCATTATGCAAGGATTCAATCAATTTTATTCTATTTTTATGTTCAAGTGAGGTTGAGAGTATGGTTACAGTCATCTTCTTACAAGGTTGGACCTCCAAAACAGCAACAATGTTCTGGAAAAAAGCAATTGTTATGCATTCGATGTGACCCTATGACTCTAGATAAAATCTGATCGATGAAGCATGAGATAACATTTCACTAAACCCTGTGGGATATTAGTCTCATAGGTAGGTGGCCACCATAATTTGAACCTAGGCCATAACCTCAGAGAGGTTTGTGTCCCTATGAAATGAGATCATAGGACTGAATGTTGCAAGTTTGCTATTGCTATAAAAGTTCTCACTCAATAAAGCAATAAAATTTCAAATGGTATTGTTGAGCATTTAGCTAAGTTTACATAGTAATCAGCAAAGTAAAGACGAAACTAAAATACATAGTAATCAGCCAAATAAAATACGAATTTCCACACCCGAGTAATCAGCCAATTAAAATACGAAACTAAAATACATAGTTCATTTAATCAAACTCCGAAAAATAAGGTTCGATTAACAATACAATGAAGTTATACAATTAACCAAACAAGTTGATAACGTTTACACTCACAATTATTATTTCCTCCTCCGAAGATTCATTCGGATTCAACTGGCTCCACTTTAGGACCTAATCAAAAAGAAGCAATAAGAAAAATATCAGATAACTAGAAAGCGCTACTTAATTCATTAATTGAGCGAGCAAGCATCCCGAGATCGATCAAATGGATAGAATAAATCACACAATTTTCATAAATTTTACCTTCATTAGTTTCCATAGCAAAAATTATAATAGAAAACAACAATTCTCATGCAGTCGAGTCGCTACATAAAGATAGTATTTTGAGCCAAGAACAAGAAGGAAATCCATCAGAAAAAGAAGAAAAACCTCCATCAAACACAACCCAAGTGTGGCAAATTATACTAAAATCAACAATTTAGCTAAATGAATTAACAAAATCAAACCAACCCAATACACTAATTATACTATAATTACTTCCTACACCAAATTCCAATTCAAAGCATAACAAATTCCCACTAATCAAATCAGCACCAAACACAAACACATCATCAAAACTACACGAAACGTTCCAAATTTCCACAAAAAAATGACAAATTTTCCCATGCCCTAAAATTTATCGAAAATTAATAACAGATTAAGAGAAAGTAGAGAGAGAGAACCATGAAGAGATGGGTGACGTCCATCTTTGCCCCAGCCGATACCGCGAGTGGAATCAAGGTATTGTTGAACAAGATGACGACATTTCTGAAGATGATTGACTCCTTCAATTCGATAACACCATTTGAGCCTTTCCCTAATTATCTTGGCCTTTTCAATATCGATCCATTTCTCTCTCACGAGATGCTCCCTCATTTCGAGCATCGCCACTGGATCTTTGTAAGGGTTTTCATAATCGAAATCATCGGGCGGCGATTCATCGAATTCCACTGTCTTCTTCCTCCCCATAGTTTTTCTTTTTCTCTTTTTCCCCTTTCTGAGAATCGTCTTTCAACAGCAAGACGAAGATGAGAGAACTGAACAGTGAAGCGAATACGTTTTTCAGTGTTGGGCCGGGTTTAGAGAACAGTACCCACGTTTGAGTCCATTCTCGTTGCTCATAAAGCCCAAATGAGGATAGCTCGGAATTAGTTAAGACTCATCCTTATTAAAAAAAAATGGAAAATTGTTCGAATCTCTCTAATCTCAATCTCCCATACAAAAAAGTTACTGGATTCTTATTGATATTTTTTTTATCAAATTAACACCTTAATTCACATATATAAAATCTTCAAGGTTAAAATACTCTTTCAATCTTTGCAATTTTTAATTGTTGTAATGTTTTTTTATCGTTGTACTTTATTTAGAATAATTTAACCTTTTTTTAAATGTATTACATCAGAATAGGGAAGGGGAGACTTGAACATTCGATCTAAGAGAATGAAGTAGGTGTCTAACCAGGAGTTATGCTCATGTTGACATAATAATTTGATGAAATATCCCTAACCGGTTTTTTCAATTTGAACCCTACGTTTTTAAAAGTTTTAATTTTACCAATTTGATTCAAAAATACCATTAGTTAGCAATTTTTGTATAGATTTTACAAAAATTTAAACGTTACGGAACATTCAGGGGTATAATTGATACCAGCTACATTTAATATATTTTAGTTCTCAAGCTTTAATTTCCATAAAATTTAATGAAAATTGCTAACAAATGATATTTTTGAAATAAATTAGAAGATTGAAGGTGAACTTGATACTTTTAAAACATTGGGCAAAATTGAAACTAAACAAATAGGTTACGGACATTTTATATAATTTAACCTAATTTAATCTATATATTTTTTAAAATATTAAAAGTACATTAAACAATTAAATCATATTTATATTTGTATTAAATTGTCATATACACAAAATGTTTTAATACGAAATTTTAATCATAAAAACTCACACAAAATTAAAGAAACTAAAATATTACAATGATTAAAGTATAAAAACTAAAATACTTCTTAAAAAAAAAAAAACTGAAGAGTGATTTAGAGTTTATAGCAGGGCAGCTGGCCTTTGAGAGGAAAATTGAAAAAGAAACCGCAGAAGAAAATCTCAGTCATGGCGGGAAAGCAAGTTACCGGCACCGGCTTGTCGGAAAGCATCGCCGGAATGTCAAAGAATCAACTTTACGATATCATGTCTCAAATGAAGGTTTCTTCTTCTTCCTCTCTTTCAATTAATTAGCTTTTCCTCCAATCCAAACAACACCCAATTTGACCGAAGATTTTACGAATGTTTATTGTTTATTTTTCATTCAGGCTCTGATCGAACAGAATCAGCTTCAGGCGAAACAAATCCTTATCCAAAACCCGCTCTTGACTAAAGCCCTTTTCCAGGTTTCTATTTTTTAATCTTCTCTTCGACGATTTTTAACAACTAGGGTTTTACGCGAATTGTGAGTAATTTGTGTTTGTAAGCAGCTTAATTATTGAAATATTAATGCATTTTAACATTATATTAATGAAATTATTTATTTTTCGGATAAAATCGTATGATGTTTAATTTTAAGGAGAAAAAAAATTCAGTCTTTAGCATTAGAGTCTTATTCTTATAATCATTTGATTCTCCAAAAGCTTACCATGTGTTGCAATTGCAAGAAACATTATGTAAGTTTTAACAGTTGAGTATGTGTTTTTTTTTTAAAAAAAGAAAAATCTCTAGAGGACTTGGATTGAGTCGTATGGTTAAATTGCTGGACCGTCGTTACTCGTTGATTTTCATATTTAGAAGTCACATGTTTAGTTTCTCTATTGATCACTGAAAATATTCTTTGATTCTACTATTTTATTTGCCAGGCACAGATTATGCTGGGGATGGTTCGGCCTCCTCAGGTGGTTTGCTATTGTACTTCTTTTGTGTGTGCATCTTTCTAATAGCCAATAAGTATATGGACTAAGTATTTTTTGTGTTTACCTTCCAAACATTCAGCCTTCAGTCTCTCAGCATCCTCAGCTGGCAACACAATCGACGCAACAGTCAAATTTTCAGCCTACTCACACTGCACCCGGTCTAATAGGTGTGCAAGACCAAACTGGTGCACCACAGTTGGCCCCTCCCAGAAAACAATATCAAAACCAACCGTCAATGCCTACCTCGTCAGATGCTCTTCCCTCTGTTAACATTCGGCCTCAGTCAGTACCTTTGGTTCCACTACAGACACCTCAGAAACCTAAGGGATATGAGATGCCCCAAGGGAACCCTGTTTCTCTTCCACAACAGTCTCAAATGTCAAGTGGACCTCCGATTCCACCATCTTCCGTGCAGCCACCTTTACATCATCAACCACAGGTTTCAAATGCTTCTATACATTTGCAACAGCCATTACAAACAGCTGAAATTCCACACATGCCGCTACCAGCACCATTGCCCCCACACTCTAGATCATCTCCAATTCCAAATTTTCATCAGCACTATCCCCAACAAATGGCACATAATATGAGTTACCAACCAGCTGGCATGCCTCAGCATGTTTCACAACCTATGTTTCATGTAAGCTGATTCGTATCTCTTATGGATTTACAATTTACAAAGCTTCTGTTGATAGTTATATACTTATATCTTACCAGATCTAGTTTATTGTTGAACATTGTAGTCAGGTAACAAACTTCCTCCTGGCATTGGAAATTCATTCCCCCAGGGACAGCCTGCACTTCCTAGTCACGGTCAGCCACCCTCTCAATCAATGTTTCAGGTACGTTTTCTTTTACTTGGGTGTGCATGTCTTTAACCCGCTATACAAGATGAATTGGATTCTTATGAGGTTTGAAGTGCACACTGGCTTTTTTTTTTTTAAATTTCCTTCTGGTGGGTGTCTTGATGCACTGCCCGATTAAGTGCAATTTATGTCTAAATCTTACAGACTAAATTTTGACAGCACTAATTAGTTTGGGTGACTTTATCCACCAACCGTCATTCTTGAAAGTATGATTATTTTTGTCAACTATCATCTTTGATCATCATAACAAATAGAAATTGTACAATGGTGATTGGATTTGAGCATGTGAGCTATTATTCGAGCAAATTATTTAAAGCCAGTACGGAACAA
This sequence comes from Gynostemma pentaphyllum, assembly GCA_028015215.1. NCBI lineage: Eukaryota > Viridiplantae > Streptophyta > Magnoliopsida > Cucurbitales > Cucurbitaceae > Gynostemma > Gynostemma pentaphyllum. The sequence continues at coordinate 48,814,246 of CM051346.1, read as the reverse complement.
TTTATCAAATGACGACCATATTATCTTATTAATGTTCACCCTGGTACATATTACTTTCAGGGCGGAGGTTCAAATTTAGGACCAGAATTCATCAATCATCTGGGAACTTCGAAGCCTGCAGACAGAGGTCCTTGGATGTCTGGCCCTCCAGAGAATTCTGCACTTGCGCAACTCTCCGGACCACTGCCACCAGTCCCTAATCAGATGGGCCCTAGCAGTCAGCCTCCTCGTCCTGGATCATCAGCACAATCAGTAAGTTCTTGATGGCCCATCATTCTTTGTTTCTCTTAGAAATCACAATATCTTATTTTTCATATTTTGTGATGGACCCCCCTTTCTTTGTTTAGTTGAGCCCTGAGATGGAGAAGATGCTACTTCAACAAGTCATGAGTCTCACACAAGAACAGATTAATCTGTTGCCTCCAGAGCAAAGGAACCAGGTGCTTCAGCTACAGCAGATACTGCGCCAATAAAACTACCTTCTCGAATGGAAAGCTGGCTGCTCTTGATTTCCTCCCTTGTGAACTCTTACATCATTTGATCATAGGAAAGTCTATTTTGACCATTGTTGTTTTTACATCTTTTGAGTTTTGGTGTCTTGTTTGATGTTGTAATTGTATTTTTTTTTTATGCCCTCCCCCCATCTTTAGTCCTGGGATTCATTCTCATCTCATTACAGTCTCAGGTGATGCAGAGCAAGATTTAGCTATGTTAATTGACCATTGTCAATTATTATCCCATCGTTTTCTTTTTTTTTATTTCATATTAGAAAACGAAAAATAAAAAAGAAATCAAAATACTGTAGACGAATCCTTTGTCAGTCAAGGTCCCCAAGTTCACGTTACTTGACAAAACTTAGGTGCTTCCTAAGCTAGCATACCATGGAATGCCGCCAATTTTAATGAAAATTCATATTGATAAATATTGATTAGTTTTCTTAAGATATATATTTATAATACAAGCCAGCTACAATATGTGAGTTAAAAAAATTAATATTATTTTTTCTTAGTTGACGTTATTTTCAGGACAATTAAAGCTATTTTCATTTTAAATCATGAATTTTTTAAATATTAAAAAATTCTAATAAGCTGTTTTGAAACTAAGGGCCTTTTAAGATAGTGTTTAAAAGTGTTTTTAATGGTTATCTAAAACACTTTCTTTATTCAAAATCACTTTTAAAAGTTATCCCACACGGTACTTAAATAGATCTTTAATATTTTTCTACTATATTTGATCATTAATGTGCATGGAACATAAGCAGCCATTTTAGTAGGCAGCTTAACAGAAACCTCAAGAAGTTTGACTGTAAAAAAAAATGAAGCCAATTCTTCTGAATTGCTAGAAATTAATAAGCATTTCCTTTACATATAGAAGCGTGAATGGTAACACAGATTTGTAAGGGATATATTCCAGAAAAACATGTACAATTATATCAGAACCTCAAAATGTGAGGCTATGGCTAATCCAGATGCAAAACAAGAGGCAAGGTTGAAAATCCGGATTTGGGTCTGATTAGAATGCAGATGATCTTCTGCTAATGGGGGGAGACGAGTTGAGGAACTCCTGACCGAGCTCCTTAATCTTGTTTATTAGAAGTACTTGTTCAGTTTCAAGCTGCACCATATATTCTTCTTGAAGATCCTCTAGACTTTCTAGCTCGCTCAAAGCTGTTGCAAGTCCTTCAAGATTGCTATCTTCAATATAAGATTGAAACTTGTTCATCATTTGTTTCATCTGCAGGTTTCCAATGCAAAACAAAAAAATTCAGCCAGAGATGTATAAAGAGAGATGACAAATTGTAACAAAGTAAAACTAAAAAATAATAAAGGTTAAGTTATATGTTTGGTTCATGTATTCGTCACGTTTGTCAATTTTTTTTTTTGGGGTAAAATTATGCAAATGGTGGAGGTCTCACAGCCCGAGACCGAGGCACAAAAGCAAGAACCCCTTAATTAAAGCAAACTAAAAAGTCCAAACCAACCCAAGGCAAGAAGCGGAAAAAAAAAAACGAAACAACAACGATGCAAAAACAACTAAGTAAAGAGATCTCATGCACTGCAGTCCATAGGGTCAAAGAAACGCTATGATTAAAAAAAATCCAATAATATAACTATTAAAAGACAACTAACCTGACTGGAAATTTGATTTGCTTTATTTGTGGGTAATTCAGAATCTACACTGGGTCTGGAATCCAAACTAGATCTTTTATCAAGTTCTGGAATTCTCCTTGTGATTTGAATATGAATCTCTCCCCTTTTTACACCTTGAAGTGGAATCCATTTGTCAAACATCTGATTTGGAGGGAGTCCTTGATATTCTACATCACAGTCTCCTATGCTTGATGTTGGTAGCAAAGCATTATGGTCTTTCACATGTAACAGCAAAGGACTTCCATTGTCAGGAAACTCTAACATCTGATTCCAAATGGGATTAAGAGTTTTGCTGATAACCTGTGAGAAATCAGTGAAATAGTTGAATGTAAATCATAAATTTATGAGAAAGTTGGCAGGGCTTGTATGGAAACAATATTTCAAAACTGTTTTTATTTTCTGAAAAAACAAGAATAATTTCATCTAAAAACACCAATCTACATCATGATTTTTCTAAAAGTAAAAAAAGATCAGATCGTTTGACAAAATAAGCAGATATGAGCAGAAACGTGATGATGAATTCAGTCAGAAGGCTAAACTCAAATTGGAATGGAACTTTAAAGAAAACCTGTGAAGTTTAAAATTAAGAATGTAATGTCGCTAACCTTAGTTCTTTTCTTCAACTTTCCATATTGCACCCTCACATAAGGATCACTCGTCCCTCTGAGATCAGCAGCGACAAGGTCTCTTGCTTCAATCAGAATAAGTTCAATCCAACCATTTCCCGAACTCAAGTTTGAGCCCTGGAGAAAAAGAATGTTGTGGAATCAGATACTATAGTGGTCTTTCAGAATTTTCGAAACATATTTTGTTTATAACAAAGTTAGAGATACATACCTTCGATCCTTCATTATCATCCACTCTGATTGCTTCTATTTGTAGCCTCAATTCTCCAGAATTCACCTTTTCAAGTGGAATCCATACATCTCTAGTCGACCCGTCTACTAATCCTTCCAGATTCACCCTCGCACTGCCAGTGTTTTCGTTGCCAAAGAGGTCTTCAGTGAGACATTTTATCTTAAGATATTCTCCACCAGCTATTTCATCAAATTCGAACTTCTGATTCCAGATTGGATTAAAGGAGTGAACAGTTCTTGTGCGCTGCAGAGCCTGAAAATAGGAAGACAGAACAATCAAAAGGGAGATTGGAGATTAATCGATACTGATATTAAAATAGGAATTACTCTAAAAACATTCAAAAATCTAGAAGAAATGGAAGCTACCTTTCCATACTGCAATTTGACATATGGATCACACTTGCCATTTTTGTCTTTTGTGGGCAGATTCTTTCCTTCCACAACTGTGATGTTAATTTTTCTCCCAGTGCTCGGAAGAAAATTGGACGGTCCATTGAGAGATTGTCGTGAGCCAAGATGATAATTGTTAGAGCTATGTGAACCATCTGCGAACATCCATTCTTTTAAAACAAGCTTGACTGTCAGCTGCAAAATGCATTTCGATAGTGTGTGAGTGACAAATCAGCTCATATAAATTGCAACTTAGCAAACAGAATAAGAGATAAGAATCATCAAATCATCATATAAATTACGAAAAACATAGGATATACAGTGGTCAGAATGATGAAAAGGTTTTTTGCATGGAAATCCTCTTTATTATTTAAGCTTAAAAAATGTCACTCCAGTTTTTAAGGAAACAAAAAGAAAGGCTGAAAATATGAATCGTCAAATCATCTAGGGTTTTACCTCTCCACAATGAGTCCCTTCAAATGGAATGACCATTTCAACTTCTTTTCCACAGAAGTCGGCATGCTTGGCTATTACACCGGAGTCTGGTCCAATTGCCCAAAATGTTGTGGAATCATCTGCAACGTATTTCATCTGCTTATAAATTAGAAACTTTGAATTAGCTAAAGCCTTTGATATAATATGCATTTTTTTAATACCAAACATTGATCATGGCAAGGGAAAATATGTATGGCAAGTATGATAGTGCACTTGAAACAAAGTAGTATGATTGGTCTATACCTTAACCTCACAACTTGCAAGATAATCATGCTTCACATGGCTTGGATTATACTCATAAAGATGAAACCGAAGAGTTCCCGTGTCTTCATGTAAAATCATATTAAATGTTGAGTTCCACTGAGGGTCAGAACCTGATCTTGCATCTGTTTTTCTACTAAGCTTCTCGAGTTCAACCTCAACAAATGTCTGCAGATCTTTATCGGCAAGTTGCTCACCAGAAAAACCATTCATAGAACCACTATGTTGCCTTCTGGACGGGCTTCCTTTCAAGTTACTTTTAAAAAGTTTACGGGCAGAAATGACAGTCACATATATAATACCACCAACTGCTTTTTTCCTCAGCTCAACAGCTGGCAATGAGAAACAACGGCGGCGAGGTTCAACCATTGTCCTGACCAAGGTATCTGTAAAAATTTTGACCTGGATTAAGGAGAAAAGGTTGTTGAGCTAATCAAATAGATTGGCAACCAGATTCAACATTATTGCACTTATTCATTCTTATTTAGAGCCTACTTTGGAGTGATTGCCATCATCACTTCTGTCGGTTATTTTATCATCACAAATTTCTTGAACCAATAACACATTCAATACATGACACTAGTATTTTTTTTTTGATAAGAAACATAATTGTTTTAATAAAAGTAGGAGTTACAAAAAGGGTGATTTAGAGGATCACCAAAGACCAAAGGATTACAGAAAATTACTCCAATTGGCATCTATTAAAAATTACACTAGTATTCATATTCCAATCCTATTATCCACAGGAAAAGTTCCAAACAATTTATTCCTATTGGAAAGAATTTGCAATCCTCTTCGATGAAATTATAATTTTACCCATTGCAGAAGTAAAACTTTCCGAGTATGATATCTTATCTACCACCAGTGGCAGTGATTAATGTGCTTAAATTTGATTGATGTAGAAACATACCAGCCAGGAGGAAACACCAGGGAGCTCCGTTGCCGGTAATGATTGGCTTCCACCACTTCCAAATGCAACTCCTATTCTTACATCAGGAGTTGATACAAATGAAAATAAAACCGCCTTCCCATCCATAATAGGCATCAAAAGAAGCTGTAAAGGTAATCCAAACAAAATATAAAATTTTATGACACTTCTAACTTTTCAATGAAACGTGGATTGTATATGGTTGATTTCCAATTATAACTCTAAGACATCCCAAAACGGAAAAACTCGTGAAATATAAATCAATTCAAACATGCATCACTCTTATGTTATTTCATGAATTGACTTTGTTATGCAGAAAAGTTAAAAGAGAGAATACAATTGATGGAAGACGGAAAAAAAGTTACACGTACATCACCCTTTATATGGAGGCTGTTTATAACAATCCGTGCAGTACCCATAAATGGCTTCCCCAGCTTGGCTTGCAACAAAATGCTCATTTCACTTGTGTCCCAATCAAAACCTAAATGCATGATTCTCTGCCAAAATTCAATAAGAATTATTTTTCAAATTTAGACTACAAGTGATAGCAATTTACAGTCTGATCAGTTCAAAGAGAATGGAATTTCCTCGAAAGGATTTCCAGATGAAAGGTATATATCATCTAAGAAACAAAAAGAGAAGCCAAACCTGATCACCACAAGTTGACCATCGAGTCCCACTAAGACCCAAGCTAGGAGGGCATGAACCTAGAGAAAACTCCAACAGTTCAATTTTTTCCTGCATGAAATGAAGCAATTTGGTTATATATACATTTATGTGTTTGTCAGCACTCAGCAGGATCTGTAGGATGGAAAGGAAAAAGGTACGTCTACTCACAATAAGCCTGGACTTTCGGTCCTTTAAACGCTTCTGCATAGAAGATAATTCAACTATGTGAGATCTGGCCATTTTTTAATGTGTATATGACAAACAACTTCACTAGGTAATGCTTTGTCATGCTCACAAAGAATAAATTTTTGAGAAGAGAGTGGGACACTCACTTTTACAGTGGATGAAAGTTTTGTGGAAAGCTTTGGATTAAAATAGTTTGGCCACACTTCCATCAACAGCTTATTCAACCATTCACACGGTTCCAATGGTGTTTCAGGCTATTTAAATGATAAAAAATAAATAAAAGAAGAAAAACCATCAATTTAGAATATTGCAAATTTTAAAGAATTATTAGGAACAAAAGAAGAGAAAAGTACCAAGGTGTCTTTTACAATTCGCCTCCACTTTGTGTTCAAGTCATCAACAATTAACTGGCGTTGATAACTTCCATACTGCCGAATTAAGATGATCCTCAGGTTAGTACTGCATATTACTTCAATCACACTATTCAGTTAATTTGAAGCTTATAAATAGGAATATGAATCCTCGCACTAAAGCTCGAGATATTTTCAACTGAAGAAAAGATTGAGTAGGTATCTAGGTGACACAAATTTTATAAACATTGATAATATTTGAATGCATAAGATCATGAGACTTGACAGCAGGGCATGAAAACTTTGAAGAACAACAGAGCTCTAAGATCATGAAAATAGGCTGGATGAAATATGCATAGTGAAAATACTTGTCCACACCAAATTACGAGAATAGCCTACATGGCAGGTAAACTTTGAAGAATACCAGTGCTCTGAGAAGTAGAAGTAGCCACAGAAAACCTCCAAAGCGTAAGAAAATAAATTATCACGGTTCAGAACAGAAGAAGCACCACTTAAAAAATTGATCTGTCTTTTTTTTTCCTTCCTAATACATGTCGTCTAGCTTTACTCAAACAAAATGATAGTAACACATTTTTTCAGCCACGATCTAGGAAATGATAATGTTTGGTTGGGGATGTCAACCACTAGCCAAGTTGTCCTGATGGAAGTTTATCCCCTTAACCCTGAGGAAATTTGGGGCATCAATTGCTAGACTTTTTAGCCAATGCTAGCAGCAAAAACCCTTGTCATTAGAGGTCGTCCTCTAGTTCATTTATCAGAAACGAGACGGATCTAATCTATCAATTGTACTTGGTCGAGACTCATGACCTCAAATAAAGGATATAAATCATATGATATTAACTAACTTGATTAAGAAAGAAAATCGATCAAATACCAAGTAAGATTTATAATGCAGATGTTGGGAGAAAAATCAACAATCCTGTGTGAAATGGAACTACTTAAAGATTAATCACAAACGCAAAGGGAGTCCACTAAAGAAATCAGATGATGAACAAAACGTGGACTCAATTCAAACTAAACTATAATTACAAAACCAGAAAAACAAGAACTTGAAAAGACACAGATCAAACACTGATGAGGTGAAGGCAGGAAACTGAGGAATTCAGGCAAATACATTTCAATTATGACAAAAAAAAAAAACAACAACAATAACATATTTAAAGAAGAAACGGAAGAAAAAAATTTGGAGGGAAAACCTGCAAAGTAGCCCAAACAGCAATAGCTAAAGGAACCCAATTGGAGAAAGAGAAAACCCATCTCTCAATAATCCAAGCAAGAAAAGCTAAAGGTATCAAAAATGGAAGAAGAGGTTTTTCCTCCAATAAATGATTGAAAAACTCAACAGCCTCTTCCCTGCTAAAGAAACTCCTCTTCCTACTACTTCTCACTCTGGATTTTCCCATTTAATTCAAAACCAAGAAAACCAATCCCTTCCTGAATCCTCCTATGAAGCTCTAGATGAAGAATAAGAAACAGTTTCTCAATTCAACCATGGCTTCTGAAAAGTCAAAATAACCGATCTTTTCCGGAAAAACTCAGAAACAAAAGGAAAATCTCAAGTGGGTATAATATAAAATAAGTTAATTTAGTGATTGAAATGTGAACTGAAAGAGAAGAAGCTGAATCGATGGGAAGGTAGAGAGGAAATTGCCAATGAAAGGTCAAATTTAGTTAAGAACTATGAAGGAAGGAAGGAAGCCGTCGTTATTACTGTTAATAGTTTAAAAGTGGAATTAGTGAAAACGACGGATTTTCTCTTTCCCTTTCTCTGTCGGTCTAGTTCCCACGCCATTTTTTATGCTCAGCTAAGGTCGTAATTTTGGCAACTCATCAGAGAGAAATATAGTCTTACGTATTTTTGGGTGTCATTTATGATATTATCATTCTATATTAAAAAAAAAATAGGTAAAATATCATTTTGGTGGTGTTTGAACTTTCACTCCGATTTCATTTTTGTTTTTAGACTTTTAAAAGTTATAGTTTTTGTCCCTGAGCTTTACAATTTTTTTCGTTTTAATCCTTCCATTTGTGTTTTTCCTTCTCAGACATTAACGGAGTGCTTATGTGGCATGGAATTGCTAATGTGGCATTATAGATATATGCCATGAGCTTAAATGACATGAAAAGGCAAATATATAGTGAGGTTAATCTTATATTTTTCTCTTTAATTGCAGTCTTAAATCTCACTGTATATTTGTTTTTCCATGTCATCTAACTCTATTGTATATTTATATAATGTCACATTATCAATTACATGCCACATAAGCCCCCCTGAGTGTCCACAACGAAAAAACATAGACAGAAGCATTAAAACAAAACGAATCGTAAAGTTTATGAACGAAAAATATCACCTTTGAAAGTTTAGGGACGAAAATGAAACATGAGTAAAAATTCAGTGGTTAATATGGTTTTTTACCCAAATTTTTTTTATATAAATTACATTAATTGAGAGGAGACGAGACTTGAAACTTGAAACTTTAATCTTATAGTAGTTCTTATTTAACATATATCATTCTATATTAAGCAATTTTCTTTTTATATAAATTACATTAATTTAGAGATGGCAACGCTTGAAACTTTAATCTTAGAGTAGCACTCAATTTACCATATTATCATTCTATATCAAGCAACTTTTTTATTTTATTATAGAAATTACATTAATTTGAATGACTCGAAATTTGAAACTTTATTCTTAGAGTATCACTCATTTACCATATTGTCATTCTATGTTAGGGGAAAAAAAACTTTTTATAGAAATTACATTAATTTAGCAGGGAAGATTCGAAACTTTGATCTTAGAGTAGCACTCGTTTACCATATTATGATATTCTATATTAAGCAACTTTATTTTTATAGAAATTACATTAATTTGAAGAGATAAGAATCAAAACGTTGATTTTAGAAGAGCACTTATATCTAACCAATTAAAATAAAATTGGCAAGTAATTATATTTTGAGAGGAACAATATTAATTCTCGATTAATATCTTGAAAGAGAATTTATCGAGAATTAATATGGGATGAGATGAACTCTAGATTAGGGATGACAGAATTCCCCGCGGGGCCCCAACCCTATAGGGTCGAGGAATCCCCGTTTTATTAGGGTTAGGGGGGAAAATTTCCCCCAATTTCTTATAGGCTACGGGGATGGGAATACATTCCCCTGCCCCGCCCCGACCCCGAACCCGATATTTTAATAACATTTTATGTATTTTGTTTACTTTTATTTTTATTTATTGAAAAAAAATTATATAATATGCTTATATTAACTAATAAATTATAAAATGTTTAGTATTATGTTTTCTTTTTGTCTTAAAATATATATTTCATTTTTATATTCCCTTTTAAATAATAATAAAAATATAAAACGGGGAATTTTCCCCGTGGGTAACCCGATCCCCGAACCCGCCCTCAATTTTTTAATTAGGGGATAGGGTAGGGTATGGGGATTAAAAATCTCCAGAGGTCAGGAGATGGGAAATATATCCCTGACCCCACCCTGCCCGTTGTCATCCCTACTCTAGATTAGTAAGTCAATTAAATTTTATTACGTGGTAAGTCATTTTGTATTTAAAATTTTGTTTTGATGATTAGTGACACTACTGTAGTGTGAGATGTTGACCAACCATAAGATTTATCATTTTAACTTTTAAACTAAATTTGAATTAATATTTTAATGACTCAGTTACTCAAATAGCATATTAAATATACAATATTATTTTAAAAAGCAAGACTTTTGATATATTACTCCTATAGTATAATAGGTTTAAATTCAAAATCATTAAATAAGGGAAATTACCCATATTTTGTTCTAAGTTAATTTTTTTAAGACAACAATGATTTAAAAAAGAAAAATATATCGAAGGCACGAAAAATATATTGAATAATATTGGAGGATTTGAAAAATATATTGAACGCGCAAAAAAATAAGGAAAGAAACAAAAATACTATTTGAATAATATTCAAAAAATAAGTATATAAAAAGTAAATATGACTCAGTAATATACTATTTTAGATAATTTCTTTATTTTAACAATAAAGATCGTGTTTAGAATTTATTAAATTTTGAGGGATCATAATATAATTTTTAAAATCAAGGGACCAATTTATAAACATAGGATATCCTTGAGACCATAATAATATCTCAACCAATGTTTTAAATCTTTAATTATTTATTTTTAAATTACGAGTTGTTTTTTAGTGAATATTATAAAATAGCAATTTTTATAAGTTTTTTAGTAAGTGATCGATATTTACCCAATTAATTATATTATATAAATTGTCACAAGACTTCGATTTAAAACCTACCTTATACCGTAACGTTTGACTTTTTCTCATTATCATCTCTAAAGTTTTAAAAGTTTCATTTTCATCCCTTTCATAATCATGACTCATGATCTATCTATCTAACCTCACTTGATATTAGGGATAGCAACTAGGTGAGACGGAGTCCAGGGTGTACACTTCCCATATCCTAATCCACCGTGATTTTTAATCCTCATACCATGTCATATCCTCTAATCGAAAAATCGAGGGGGAGTTTGGGGATTACCCTTTCAAATATCGGATTTTCCACGGGAAAACTCCCCGTTTTATATTTTAATTCTTATTTAAAAGAGATATAAATGAAATATATATTCAAAATATACATTTTTAAGACAAAAAGAAAACATAATACAAAATATTTTATAATTTATTAGTTAATATAACTATATTATATATATTTTTTCAATAAATAAATATAAAAGTAAACAAAATACATAAGATATTATTAAAATATCGGGGTCGGGGGTGGGGCAGGGAATGTATTCTCATTCCTGTACCTTAAAATAAATCGAGGAAAAATTTCCCCCTAACCCGCGGGGAATTTTGCCATCCCTACTTGACACTATTTATATTTATAGACTTTTACTACGTGCCTGCACGTATTATTATTTTAAATCGTACCTTAACTTTATGATACAATTCTTTGGTAATTGGATAAATATTAGTTAATTTAAAAAAAAAATTAAACAAATTTGTTAGTGAAAATATAAAACCTATCCAAAATAGTCGGTTTAGGTTATCCCATTAATAAGGCCTTTGTTTCTTATTATTTTAATTTTGATTACTTTTTTTTTATTAATATTTTATTTTAAATTACCATATCCCTTCAATATATCTTATATTTAAAGTATTTTCATTGATTTAAATTTTTAAGTACATGTATTGTTCAATGTAATGTAAAGCATTATCTAAAAAAAGAATTAAAAGCGTCCTCTAAAAAATAGTATGAAATGCATGTTTTATAATATATATAGATTTGAGGAGTAAGATGGAAAAAAATTCAAGATTAATTTAATCTATTATTTTAGATTAAAAAATATTGCATCTTTTCCTTTTATATGATTACATCAAAGCTTACTGCACCAGTTTTTTTTAATGTCAAACCTCTAAAGTCTCAAAATAAGGTCGAACAAATATGCCGAAGTAAAAGAATACAATAATTCTACCATCTCAATATATTTGTCGGTGAAGATATTTCCCATGGATAAAAATGAAGATTTATCTGAATCTCCCTCTCGAAGCTCCAATCAGTTTCAAATTTTGAAATTAATCACTTTTTGATGGAGGTAAATTCGTTTCAATTTACTGTCAATTTTTTGAAATTGAGTTAACCAACGGGGAGAATAAAAAAAAAACAAAAAAATTCCCCTTCAAAATTGAGAAATGATCTTGTAAGATTATATTGCAACATGTTTTTCTTGAATCAACTTTTACTTTTAATCATTTCTGCATGGAAGACTTACCCACGAAATGTCATGTTTATATATATAAGTAGAGGGTATTGGATTGGAGGGGCTAGCATTTAGCATGAATTACTTTTCAACTTCCTTATTAATGTATTTATTGTCATTAATCACCCAATTTAAAATGAGTCATAAGTGAGATGAGTGGGAAGAAGGAAGGACATAGGTTATTCAACTTCTTAATATTAAATTCATTTTTTATATTTATAAGTTACAAATATTGGATAAAGGGACTCATTTATTACAATATTAAATTACAACGTCATGAAAAAAATATCAATAAAATAATTATTCATCTCATAAGATAAAATTATGAAATATAATTTTTTGTAAATAATATTTTAAATTTATTACTTTAAATAGGTGATTACATTTTAAAAATTAAATATTCAATTGATGAGTAATTTATTATTATAATAGCACATCTTTTAAATATGAGTATTGGTGAAGAGATATAATAGTCTAAAAAAAATTAAAATGAATAGAGAAACTTTTATGTACTAGGTTTTTCACACGTGTCATGCACGTGGGGCACGTGGTTTGTCTTTCAAATTTTATAATAAAAATGTCAATATTATTATGAAGTTATTTTCTTAACTAATATTTTGAAAATTCAAATTTTATAATGAAATGGAAGAAATTAAACGTAACTCATATTAAAAAATATCTTTAAGATGAAAAAAACTTAAATTTCATGATTTTATATGTAACGTCCCGTTATTTTGAAGTGAAATTTTTATTTATTTATTTTATTTTATTTATTTTTATTTTATTTTATTTTATTTTATTTAATGTTATTTATTTATTTATTTATTCAATTTAAGTATTTAGTTTAATTATTATTTTGTAATTTCGATGTTAGTAGTTAATTTCGACCGAAATTCGTTTTAATCGTTTTAATGCTCTAAATACTGAAATAAAATCTTATCTAAAGTTTTAGACTAAAATAAAACTTTTAAAGTTTAAAAAATAAAATGAGAAAAATGGCAATATTTAAAGATAAGACTTGTACAAATTTGAGTACTTTTATTATTACTTTTATTTTAGAATATTATATTAATAAAGTGAGGTGAGACTCGAAGCTGCGATCATATGAGATTAAGAGATAGCCCTATGTTCGAGTTGACATAGGTATTTTTATTATTATTTAATAATTGAAATTATCATTTTCGATACTCTATCCGAGGGATGTGTAATTAAAAATACAATATATGAAATCGGTCCATTTTATTTCCTAAAGTTTACTTCTCTTGGAATGGTTTTGTTTTGTCAAATCAAAACTAGTAGGCTGTTAATCCCGTAAATTATGTCAAATATGAATGTGGACCCACGCGTTTTCTCTGCGCGTGCCATCATTTGTTTTGTAACTCCGTTTTCTCCCTTACCCCTGGAATTGGAAACCCCCAATCCACGCATAACGGAGAGATTGCGGGACGGTAACCGGGCGTTAAAAACACCCGAGTTATAAAATTCTATTTTTTTTAACACATAGAAATAAAAATAAAATAAAATAGAAATTTCAGAAAATGAATAAAATTTAAAAATAGTAAATATTTTAAAATATTTCCAAAATAATATTTTTCAGTCGTTTGATATTGTGTCATTAAAATTATTACCACATTCCTCCACTTTTTCATTTCTCACCACAGAAAGTTATTTAATTTCACTTTTCCTATTGATACATGATTTTATAAAAACATGTATGATTGAATTTTTTTTTTCATTCCCACCGATTGATTGCAAATTTTATTAAAAAAACATGTAAATAATTTATAATTTGTAAATTTTACACTAATGTAAAATAATATTCTTATTAACACAATTTTACGAGTAGGCAGAAATATTGTTCTCTCTCTCTTTTTTTAAGACTTTTCAATTATAAGAAAAAAATGTACAAACAAAGACATACAGGAAAACTATTAAAAAAAACAATTCTCGAAAAAAAAGCAATTAGATAAAAAACTCAATAAATTGCATGTAGTAAAGTAGAAAAAAAAAATATTATTCTCATTTACTTGTTTAGATAAGTCTGTTACTTTTTTATAATATGTTTTTCTTCTCACTATTTTCATTCATAACTCAATAACAATTTAAATCGTATTTTCATTTTAAACATGTATAACCAACATCATGAACACTCTTCTTCATTTTAATTATGATTCAAATATAATTTTAGTTAAAAAAAATTATAAAATTATAATATCGTCTTATTCAATAAAACAACTCATTCGCGTAACCATTAGATTTGTTTGAAAATATAGGGTTGTTTTGCAAAATTATATAAAGTGGGTGTTTATGTGAAAATGAGACGGAGGATTGTTGTTTCCGTTCCGTTTAATGACAGTAGAGGACAACTAGAAACGGGGTAGAAGTAGAAACATTAAATATGGGGTTATTTTCCCAATTAATAAAGAAAGCCACCAACTTGTTCCAATCTAACGTAACTGCTACCAAACTTCAATCATCTCAAAGATGTCCCAACTCCCAATGCAATTCAGTAATATAGTGTACGGTCAAAGTTTTTTTTTAAACATGTTGATAAGGGAAATGTTGAAAAATAATTTTTTTTTTTGAAACAGAAAAATATTTATTTCAAAGTATTAAAATGTGTAAGTTTTTTTTTTTTTAAACCTTAAAATATATTCAATGTTGAGAATATATTAATGGTTAATTAAAGAAATGGTAAAATAAAAATAAGATCTTTGTGGTTTTTGTCAAATGTATAAATACTTTATGTGGTTTGAAAGTAGCAAATCATACCCATCTAGTTCAAAATTATTACGATAACACTCCTCCCCTCTAACGCCATAAATTTTCTTTTAGCCATAACTTTTTTGTTTGAACTCCGATTTAGATGGTTCAAAATGTTTGGAATCCTCATTTCAAGATCTACGTTATGGTCAGTTCAAAATTTCAAAATCATTAATAAACAAATGAATTTATTATCATCAAAATACTAGGTATGATTTACACTATTAACGCTTTTGGTTAATAATGATTTTGAAGTTTTGAACTGATCATAACGTAAAGCCCGAAATGAGAATTCCAAAGCATCTTGAATCATCCAAATCGAAGTTCAAACGAAGAAATTAT
The DNA here is from genome assembly GCA_028015215.1 of Gynostemma pentaphyllum. NCBI lineage: Eukaryota > Viridiplantae > Streptophyta > Magnoliopsida > Cucurbitales > Cucurbitaceae > Gynostemma > Gynostemma pentaphyllum. The sequence continues at coordinate 48,799,058 of CM051346.1, read as the reverse complement.
GGCTAAAATAAAATTAATGACGTTGAATGGGAGAAGTCTCATTGAAATAATTTGAAACTACAGGGGTATAATTTATCATTTTCAAATCACATAGAGTATTTATACACTTGACTAAAACTACATATGTCTTATTTACATTTTACCCTTAAATAAATGATTTCAAGTTTTTCCTTAAATCTGAATTTAGATTTTAATGCATGGATTCGAGAGATTAACCTAAAAATTATCTATAGAAAATTTCAATAGATGATAAAATTTCGTCTTAAAATTTTAATAATAAAATTGTAACACCGTTCCCAAACAACACTATACTTATATCTCACACTTTGACTAACAACTAGCAAATTAAGCACTTTTTTTAGAAAAATTTATCTCAAATAGCATAAATTTTCATACTAATTATTAAAATATCAAAAGTTTTTAAAAATTATTCAAATAGTATAATTATAGTTCAATAAATTTATTGAACTATTTTTCATGGGTATTTTTAATGAATTTGTTTGGTTTTTGCTTTTTTAAGTTCAAGTTCAATAATTTATCGAACTATTTGATTATTTTTCATTATTATTTTCAATGAATTGTTATTTTTTTATTACTTTTTTAGAACTTGAATTATAATTATGTCATTTGAGTAATTTTTAAAAAGTTCTAACATTTCGGTAATTAATATGTAATAATTTAATGACAATAATAAAAAATATTTAAGAAAATTTAGTAATTATAACAAAACATTTTGAAAATATAAATAACAAATATGAAAACCTATGAATATGTAATTTTGAGATAGTCCCAAACCTTGGATTGGTATCTAGATTTAGTATGCCAATACAAATGCATTAAAAAAATATTCAAATAAAAATAAAAACTGCAAATTCCAAATCACATTGAAGCATGAAATGCATCATCATGCACCCCTTTTCCAGAGCACAATACAAAATAATCACTCATTATTTGTAAATTTTCACTATTGTTAGATGAATTAATTAGCGTGGGATTAATAAATAATCATACACATTGAGCCAATAAACAAACTGTAATTAAATTAAATTATATTTTTCTCCTAATTAATTTAATAGGATAATTAGGTTGACTTGACTGAATGAAATGGATTGGTTTCAATGGATTCTAACATCTCCCCTTGTGGACCTCACGACTAGTTGACTTTCTATTTTTAATGATTCTTTTAAACTTATGATCCGACGCAACTAATTTGATTGGAGTATTTTTTTTTCTTCGGTGCATTTATATAATTGTAAATGACATACTATTGAAAAAATAAATGAGTTTTTTTTTTTATAATAAAACATAACAATTTTGTTTTAGAAATTACATCAATTTAGGGGAGAGAGATTCAAAATTTTGACTTTGACCTCATAGAAAATGAGTAAGAACGTAACTAAATTGAACTATACTAATCTGATTAATAAAACATAATGATTGACCAAACCCAAATAGAGTTGGTGAAATTATTGTCACTTTTAAATGTTATTTTGAGAACTATTCCAAATTTTTTTTTTAAGTAGAGAACTATTCCAACATAATCTCAATTCAACCATAACTTTCAATTTTAAATGTCAATTATTATTACTTTTTCTCTTTATACGACTATATTCAATGCAAATTTATAACAACTATTCAACTTCAAAAACACAAATATAAATTTCATCTATTTGAGAATCAACATTATATTTTTTAATTTTATATAAAGAAACGAAAGGAGGAAAACTAACTCGATTTCTATATAACTTTTTTTTTTCTATTTGAGAATAACATTATATTTTTTTAAATTTATATAAAGAAACAACCAAAGGAGGAAAACTAATTCGAATTTTTTTAATCTAACTTTTGATTATCGACTTCTCACTTTCTTCTCTTCCTATTGTAGGGCTCCTCACCCTAGTAGAAATCTAAGAAGAAGAATTTATAGTAATGGTAGTTAAAGAGGTAGGAGAATAAATTTAAGATAATTGAAATTTACTTGTATATTTGATGTCTTTATTATTATTTTTTTTTAAATTTACTTCAAAGTTCATTGAGCACTAAAAAAAATAATTGGGCAGGTGGGAAAGTTTTTATTTTTTTCTAAGTCCATGCCATTGCCAAACTCTTAACCCAAACATAGAAATTGGATTCCCGAATCCATACATTCACATTCCATATTGAGAAAAACCTTGAAGATTGTGGATTAAGAAGGCCTAGGGTTTGGGTTGGGTTGGAAGCCCAATTTGAACAAGGCCCGGAGGCTTGAAATTTAGCCCAATTGCACACAATTCTCTCTCAAAGGTTAGTAAGCTTTTTTTTTCACATAACATAACTACATAAGCAATATTAAGATGGGAAATTTGAGTATTTTATTTCTTAAATATTTTTAATTATGTTATATTTAAAATATAGAAAAAAAATTCATTAATCATCGATTGACTCTGATTTATCAATTATATATATATTTTCTCTAAATAACTATCGATATAATTGAAATGACTAATTTTGATTGAAAATAAATATAATAATTATTAATTGATGTTTTTAATATTTAATTTGGGTTATAAGATTTTGGTAGGAAAGAAAATAAAATGGGATTTGACAACCCACCCACCAATATCAACCTCCAAACAAGTTTATGATTATGTTTGATTCTAGTGCCTCATGGATCCTTGAACTCACCCATTTTAAGGATATGGGGCTAAGTATTTTTCTATGATACTTTCAACAAACTTTTGTGACCCTATGGTTCAAGGTGCTTACTTTTTTCTTCTTGTTCATGCACACTCCAATAGACTAGTGAAAGAAAATTAGTCAAAAAGATTGGTCAAATAAAAGAAAGATTTAGTGGGGAAGAAGACCAAAAGTTGCTTAAAAGGTTCATTAATTCTTATCAAGTTTAGAGAACTTGGTGAGAACCCACAAATGCCTATTCTTTTTTGCCTTTTTTTGGGCTCATGCATGTAATACTTCTTTAAAGATGGATACACTCATGATAATTATTTTGAATTCATTCACACTATCATTAGGTGAATAGTGAAAGGTCTATTTTTTAATGAAGTGAAAGATATTTATTAGGGAAATTTGAGTTGGTGGTTTATTTTTATAAAATATTAACCAATATAATTTATCATTTTATAAAAGTACTTTTTTTATAATACATCAAATTGAGTTATGAAAGTAATTACTATTGTTTATTTATATTAATTATTTTTAAAGATGTTATGTCAAATTAAGAGAAGAGACTCAAATATTCGACCTTATGAGAAGGGAAAAAATATCTAACCACTTGAACTAAGCTATACCATGTTAATATTTATATAACTGACAATAATCATAGTAATCAGATATGTTCGACTCTCAACTACATTTATTATTAATTTTTCTAGCCAATTATTTTTATAAAATTGGACCAACTAAAGGCCCTTCTCTAATTTTTTATATTCTCAAAATTCATTTCCTATTTATTAGTTAATTTCACTCTCTACTTTTTTCCCCACCACATGGAGGTTCTCTCTTCAATTATTATGGATACAATGCATCCATTCCATATACTCTCAAAATGAAATCTAGAGAGAGAGGAAAACAAATAATTGTTGAAAACCTTCTACACATCAATGATTCACTTGATGAATTGGATACAATCAAATGAGATTTTATGTATGTGTCTTCCTTCATGTGGGATCTCAAAGAGCTTAGCTTTTTGTTCCCTAAATCAGCCTTTTTTATGCCTATTTGCATTTATTCTCTAAGAGACTTTGGTTCAAATGTCTCATTCACTTTGTCACTACTAAACAAGGAATTTTGTCATTTTCACATTTTTTTTACCGACACATTTGATTTTTTCTTTTTCATTGCAAGTTGTTGCCACATGTCTTTCTTCTATTCAGTCCTTAAACAAAAATTTAATGGATATTTATATCATTTAACCTATCTAAAAAATTCGAATATTGATTCATAGTTCCAAATTTAATCAATTGTTGAACTTTGTTCAAGTTTTTATTGAAATATGCTTTAAAGGGTTTCAAATTTGTTGGAATCTCAACCTATATACCATGAGTAAACAAATCAATCCCATGTGAAGTTTTAACCTTTTTTCCCACTTATTTAATTTGCATTTATCGATAATTTCTACAATATCGTATCTTTTCAATTTTGTTATTTTTTAAAAGCGATGTATGAAAAGTAGGACAAAAACCGTTATATTATATAATATAAGTGTCACATTTATCCACAGCCTCGATCTACCCTATTTATATCCTCCAAATGAATTTATATTCATAGACGATAAGAATTTAAATTCATTGACACGTCCATTTTATTGAATGATTTGCAATGCTAAATAAGTACGTAATGGATCAACTTCACGTAGATCAAATCTTTCAAGGAAGTTATTCATCAACAACCATGTTGTTAAGTGAACACTCAAAAGATCTCATTCATGTCCAATCAAGTTAGATTATGTTTAATCATGCCTTGGGAAGATGTGAAACTGAAAATAAAAGCATTGTCGGACTAATATTCATAAGTAGATACAGAAAAATCCAATAAAATACTCAAATAAAATAAAAAATGATATCCATAGGGATGAAAAAAAATTGAGGTCATAAGCCTTTAATCCACATGAAATTACATTTCTCACATGTATGAGAGGTTGTTTACAAGTATAAACTAATTTCAAATTGGGCTAATTAAGTATGATGAAAAAAAAAAGTGGTAACAAATTTTGGTCATGAAAATTGGAAAAATTAGGGGAAACTAAGCTTAAAACTTGTTCATATGGTGTTGAATGGCAATGTGGCATATGGACCAAAGCTCAAGTCAAAGGGACCAAATTGAGTGGAAGCAAGAAGAAATCCTCCATTTCCCTGCATCATTAACATATTCTAAGTTAAAAATTAACCAAACACCAATAATTAATTCATAAACCGCATTAAATCACTAATAGACCTAAAAATTTAAGGGGTTGGATTAATATACTTTTTAATATATCTCAATACTCTCCTTTACAAGTGGATTCAAATATTTACCCGAGGCCAAATTATATAGAAGATTAATAAATGAGGTAGGAATGACAATAATAGAGGTTTAAACGCAGAACTCCGGTTTTTGGTACCTTCATTTTTTCTGCAGCATTTGACTCTGAGTTGAAGTCATGAAAAGAGCTAGCAGCTGTGAGTTTCATAGAAAGAAACTGCAAGCAAAATTAAAAAAGATTTAAACTACATTGTTCTCCAATGTGGCAGAATCAAATGATTTATTATTCAGTTCAAAATCTTCACCTCAACTTGATTTTGCAAAGATTGGACATAGTTAATTATCTCATCCAACATCACTGCCATTCCCATGGTCTACCAAAAAAAAAACAATATATATAAATTAGAGCTATCTTTCCTCTTAGATTCTCGAACGAGAAAAAGGATGCAATGACTTCGAAAGAATTGAACGAGGAGCCGTATGAGGTAAAAAAAATCTCATGTACGGTTCTGTCGATTGTTTTTTATAAGAATTTCATTACCTTGTAGCATCCAGGGACAATATCTTGCAAGCATCTCAATCTTTCATTGATTTTTCCTCTTCTAATCTGTTTGAAAATAATGTATCATTTTTAGCTTAAACACATAGTAAACCATAACTTTATGAATTGCTTGATAATGTGTTTTAAGAATTAAGCAAATTTACCCTTTCTGCTACACTATGACTGTCTGTTGCTTGACCTCTTTTGGCTCTAACATGAACCACATCTCTTGGTTTCTCTTCTTCCTTTTCATTTCCTTTTCTTGATCTCTTTCCTTTTGCTAAGCTCTACAGACATAAAAATGACAAAAACCCCGTTAGACTCGTCGAATTCATCGACAAAAACCAAAGAGATTCCATTTTGGATTGAGAAGAGTTACATTTTTACTCTTAGTCCCAGTTTCAGATATTTGAGGGGATGAGTTGCCAGAGCTGCTATCAGATACATCGGTTTCGAACTTTCTCTTTTTGCTTCCATGAAGCTCATTTCCAGATGGAATTGTAGGCTCAACAAGAGCTGCTGCAATCTGAGTACCTTGACAGAAAACATCAGGGAGATTCTCTCCCCAATTTTCGGGAAATTTGGCTGGTGATCGAAAGTAATTGTCGTTGAACAAAACCGGTATGTTGTCAAGAAGATTCACATTGGGATTGTAAAGTACACTTGGATTTAGACCTCCAATTTGGCTAATGAAGTCCATGTTTCCATCCATATCCACAAAAGGAAAAGATGGCTTCAAATTTTGCAAGTTAGCTGTGAATTCAGCCATGAAAACAAGAAAAGAATATCCTGAATTAGTCCTTCAAAATCCAACTGTGTTTTTTGGATAAAGAGGGTGTGGAAACTGCTATTTATAGTGTAGGATTAACCTATTATGAATGTCATTCTCAAGAATGAAAAAATAAGAAGTCTGTCTAAAAATGGACCCCATTTCAGGAGACATATCAAAATAATTATAAGCTTTTGGTTCTAAAATCTAGTGAGCAATCCTTAACTTATCCACAAAGAGTCTAAATATGGGAATGATAATAATAATTTTTTTGTGTGTGTGGCATCTAATTACTTCTATATTATTCAGTAGTTTAGTTTGTTATCGAGATCGGTTACGGTCGAGATGAAATCGAAGCGAGAAGTTCGATATCGAGAGTTGATTAAAGAACAAAAACATCACAAAAACAAAAACAAAAAGGTTAAGATGTTAAAAAATGGAAGTCACTATTATCAGGTAGGCTATCACTTTCCAAAGGAACATCACTATTTTGTGTAAGTGCCCTTCTGTAATCAGTTTTACTAATATGGTTCTTTTTCTGCCTAAGTGAAATGAATCTGGCCAACATTTATGATTCTTTCTTAACCATTACCTTAGTGAACAACTGGAAATGTTAATGCACTAAAAAAAAAAGAAAAAAAAAACTTGAGTTATGTGATGGTTTAACATAGTATATAAAGTTTTAACATCTTAAAATCAAATCAAATAATTTTAGCTTGCTCAATTATTATAAGTTAAAGTACAATTCTCAACAACTTTATGAGATATGATTCTAAAAGATATACATAAAAAAATTGGTTGAATTTATTCATGCTAATTTTTCTTGGTCATCTATCAATATTAGTCTAACAAGTAAACAATTAGACCAATTTTCTACTTTTAAAAATTAAGAAAAAATAAGTTTGGAAACTAACCAAACTTATATTAATATGAAAATATAAAGGATTATAAAATTAGCTTTGGAGAGATTAAGTTCTCTCCCCTATAATATTTATAATATTGATGTCCTTAACCTTTTCAATTCACTTTATTTATAACTTCCATTCTCCTAACAAACTCTCTAAGTTATTTGATTAATAATAAACCATTACACCCTTTCTATCATTTTCATTTTAATTTGTTTTTAGATAACCTATTTTTAGAACAACAAGGTTTTTTTTTTTTTTTTTTCCAATTATATATATAGTACTTGTGAATATTGACTCTAAAATATATATATTTAAAAAAACTAACAATTAAAAAATTATTTTGAAAACAAAATATATAGTAGGTTTGCTTTTGAAGACAATATCCAAACAAAAATAGACTGTTATTCCCCTACCTATATGATCATTATTGGATGAAAAGAGGGTTTTGTATAAGTTCCTAAGCTATGAAATTGTAGATTGACAAGATTTTCTTTTTCAAAATCCGAGTTTAATCATGAATGTTGATTATTATTTTTAAATGGGTGGTTCGATATTTACCTCTATATTATATTAATTAAAAATACATGGGTTAAAAAAACCAAGCATGAAGTTTAGTATTGAAATCCACTTTATGCATGGGATTTATGAAGGGTGAAAGAAGACAAAAGAAAAAAAAAGGAAATAATAGATACTTTTTCAGTAGGATTTCACAGCATGTGGGTTGTTTTGTCAAGCATAGATATATGGCAAATACAGATAAAGTTTTGTAAAAAGCTTTGATTATGACCACAATTTTAAAGAAAAAAAACTATATGCAATGAATCCTAGGGTTTTATAAATCTCTTGCTGTAAATATCAAATTGTCATTCTTTGGCCTAATTTTGATAATGGATATATAGATGGTTTGGTTTTGAAATTGTTTCAATCGTATTGACTAATTTTATTTTTCATCAAAAGAAAGGTAGGTTGATTCTTCGCCAAAACATATTCTAACAAGAGGTCCCTCAAGGTAGAACGAGACACGAGAGGAAATAAATCCAATTTTTTAATTAGATATAAATAGTAACAAATTTATTATATTTTATTTAATAACATATTTTAAGAAGGTAATTACTAAAATAACATATTTTTTTAATATAATTACTAAAATGTCCAAACTTTTTAAAAATTACCCAAATTCAATTAATTATTGAACTAAAAAAGTTAAACCAACAAATTCATTAAAAATAACAAAAAAAAGGCAAAAAAAAGGCAAAAAAAAATTGCCAACATGAGCATAGCTCAACTGGTTTGGCATATACTCCCTTCCCTTTGAGGTCGAAGGTTCGAGTCCCCCCTCCCCCACTTTGATGTAATCTCAAAAAAAAAAAAAAAAAAAAAATTACTCATAGAAAATAACAATAAAAAATAACAAAATAGTTTAATAAATAATTAAACTACAGTACAATAATTAATTGAAGTGCTATCTAGTCTAGATAATTTTAAAAAAGTTTTGTCATTTCAATAATTAGTATACATAAATATACTATTTGAAATAAATTTCATATTTTAAATCATTGAATATAATTCACTAATTATATTGAAACATATAACAAATAATATTTGTCAAACTACTTACATATTACAATTATTCATATAATTCATAATGTAAAAATTGTTTATATTTGTATAAATTGAGTCTATCCTACTTACCAATCAACTAATTATAACATTGGTTAATATGAGCATAGCTCAACTGGTTAGACATATACTCTCTTTCCCTTGAGGTCGAATATTCTAGTCTCCTCTCCCCCACTTTGATGTAATTTTTTTTTAAAAAAAAAAATAAAAAAAAACTAATTATAACATTGTACATTAAATGAGAGGTAAAACTCACATAAAACCAATAGTTTTTGTAATATCGATCTCTTCCTCAGGCTCAAGGATCTCAAGATTGCCTTTGCTCTTCTCAATCACATCTTGAAGAGGTTTGGGCCACCTAGCATCAACCATATGTCTAATTGGGCCTTCATTACCAAGACAGTCAATGTTCATCCAAATATTGAGCATTCGTGACCATGAGCCCAAATCTTATCACACTCATTTGTCGATTAATTTTAACTAATTTGAGACACATATTTCTACTATGTTAATCACGTAGACTTATTTCAATTCTATTAAAATAATCATTTAATTTTAATAATGCGTGCATATTTTTTAATTTTATATTTTATTAACAACAATAATTTCTACAAATTATATTTATATATTAATATTTTTAATAGAATTAGAATAAACACATATATGAAAATTAATCAAAATAAATGAGCATGATAGTGTTATTTACAATTTTATAAACTACAGAAGTATGATTTGCAATTATCAGTACAAATATACCATTTTTTCTATTCATCTGGTTTTTTTTTTCCTTAAAATTCTAGAAGGGTTTATAACTCTTGTATTCTCCTTTAATCTTCTTTTGAAATCTATCTGTGAAAAAAAAAAAAAATTGAAAATCCAGACATTTTATTTTAAATGGGAAAATTTATCAAACAAACAAAAAATTTGCGGTCTTTATTTGCTGGAGAATCTGGCAAAACTGATATGGTTGAATTAAGCAAATATCACGTAAAAGGGAAAGATAGGGTCAAAATAATTTATCAGTTGAACAAAAACAGCAAGGCTCCAATGGGATTCGCTCATCATCAACCCACGTTTCTTCAAAGACAATGACGTCCGAATTTAATTTCGATTTTGATCATGTCGGCCGCCGCTAATCAAGCTCGCCCTCTCTCTGTTTTTTTTTTTCTTTTTTCTCTCCTTTCAATTCCATCTCTGAATTTTCTTCTTTGTGAGTTGTTAATTTAATCTTAATGTCTAATCACATTATCTTATTTACTGTTTCATGGAAATTATATCTATATGGGCTTTAAGAATCTTGTTTTCCTTTATTGGTTTTGATTTGAGAATGTCAGCTTAATAATGACTAATTACACTTTTAATGTAGGGGAAATTAAACTTTCTAAGAGGAATAATGTATGAAAATACATTTGGTTATATGTTGCTTTTCTTCAGCAGTATGTGGGAATGTTGGAAGTATAAGCAACTTGAAAAGGGGATTTTTTTTTTTTTGAGATATTACATCAAATTAAGTGTGAGAAAACTCGAACATTTGACATTAGTTAAGAGACCAGTTGAATTATACTCAGGTTGGCTAAAAGAACCGCCTTTTAAAAGGGGACTGTGCAATATATTGTTCCCCTTTTTTACTCACCCTTGTTGATAATTGAAAATGGTCATCTATAACTGTTTCTGTTATCATAGTTTTTTAATGCTATTGTTTACCTTTTGTTGCATTTATATATGTGTCATGTTGTTTGGTATGCAATCTGAAAAGCAGAATTTGAATTTAGTGGATTCTAATGAATTCAGAGTTGTATTCTGTGAATTTGTTGGTTCTGAAACTGTGTTTGATAATGGATCCAGGAATTTATAATTGAGATTGGAAATTTGAAATATGTGTTTGGTTAGTTACTTAAAAATTTAAAATCGATTGTGAATCAGAATATGTGTTTAGATCATAATCCAAATTTTGGGTGACCCACTCATAAAAATAATACTTCCAACTTTAAATCATTCATTTTTAAGTTTGAAAAAATTAATAATTCATAACTTATAAATTATAAACATCTTTATCTGCATCAACTATAACTATTCTCATTCTTAGAATAAATTTTTCTTTTAAAAAAAATTATAATAAAGATAATAGAAGCATTACAAGTCTATCAAATAAACTCTTTAGATTAAAACAACTCAATTTTTTCCAAAAGCAATGAGATCCATTCTAAAATTCATAAGAACCTAGTGCAACCAAAGAGAGAATTTCTCAATAAAAGAAAATCTGAAAAAATATTTTCACACTGAATGGAGAGACCATTTGGGCATTGAAAACCTCCAATAGCGTTATTCAAATAGTACTACATACATTAGTATATATATATAATTATTTTATTTTTTATATTTAAATTAATCTTATATATAATTATAAAAACAAAGTATAAATAAAAAATAGGATATAATGAAAAAATAAATTAACTTTTTTTCCATCACTTTAGAATTAAGTTTAAGTTTAAAAAGTTAAAAATCAGCTTAAAAACATGCAATTAAAAATTTAATTAAATAAATAAAAGCTAGAACCGGTCAGGTTAACCTGAAAAACAGACCGGACCCGACCCAAATCGCAAAATGGGCCCGACTCGTATTTTTATCTCATGTGTTGAAACCCGTGGATTAAATTGTGTGGGTGAGGTCAATCTGTGTTTTTCGGTTTTTGAGTTGGATATTTTGGATTCTTGTTTTAGTTGAATTCATTTTTTAGCCTAAAAAAGAAATTGAATCCAAATTGTTTTTTTTTGGATTGTAAACCAAACACATAACAACGCAGATTCTTTTTATTCATTCAATCCATATTCATAAAACTGAATCTGGATTGGATACCAAACAGGGCCTTAATTCTCTGTTTCATCTATATTTTGGTCACTCAATTATTTATTAGAAGGAAATCTGTTGACTTCATTTATGCCTTTATGCAGTTAAGAAAGCAAGTGAGGCAGGCTAAGCTTCCGTTCGAAGTAAGGTAAGAGGATTCGAACTTGCTTGGAATTAGATTTCATTTTATAAGTACCAAAAACTAAAATCACATCAGCTTTGAATAAACCTTTCAAAGATTATAGTAATAAAGCAAACTCACGAATTATTAGTTAAAACTGTGCAAAAGAGTTTATACTTAACAAACCCTAGTTTAACAATCTGTGCTTAATAACTCTATCCAAACCCACTCTTATAGGATAAAACTTACCATTTGCTGTTGATAATCAATCACAAAGGCAGCAAATCAGTTTTTTTTATTGGGGAAGGTTTTTTTTTTTTCCTGTTACCTATCTATATATAGTATTTGGATCCCATATGAGTTGTGTTGGTTTGAGTCTTTGACCATCCAATAAGAGGGTGACCAGAGATGCTAGTTAGACAAGTTAGTGACGGAATGTCAGAATATCATAGGTGGAAACTACTGTCCATGTTCTGGTTTTTTTTTTACAAATGCAGGGTAGGCATATATATAGAGTTATCCTGTTCTGAGCTCACAAAACTGATTTAGTCCCTAGGAAATTCTTCCCATTCCAGCCTGATAATCTCTTCATTCAAAGAATTGAAATCAACCAACCTTGGTTAGTTTATTGGTTGGGTTCAAATCCATATGTGATCCCCTACTTAAGATTATAAGTTTCCCGACACGAAATGTTGTAAGTTGGTGTGGACCGTGTGGTTGTCCTGTAATTAAGGTGCAGACAATTACTACAGTTTATAAAGTCTAATTTAGCTGCAATAACAAATTCAGCAGACTTCTATCTCCTTTCCCCCACTTTTTTTTTCCATCTTTGCCATTTTCCATACCGTTGGTTGCTTGGGGAAAAGACAAAAAAAAAAACTTAAAATAAAAATAAGACTTGACAAGTTTAAAAGGGAAAGGAAAAAAAAAGGGGTTCTGTTCTGTTCTGTTCTGCTGTGAGATTCCAAGCAAGCTCAAAATGGCGCCGCCCTATAAGCACAGTAAGTCGTCTAGAATTTCCTTATCACAAATATATCTTGCTTAGTCAAGCACGTTTCATTGTTTGCATTTTTTTTTAAAGGAAAATAACGAATCTATTGTAGGAAACTTGAAGTAAATGATAATCAAGGACTTGGTTTTCAAGATGGTGACACTGACACCTTCTATCTCAAGTCTTTACATCCTGTTTTGGTCATTTTTTTGTTGGGAATCAGTCCATTATGTCATACTTTGAGTACTTGAGTAGAATTCTAAGCATTCAATTATGTCATTTTTCTTCCTTCATTTCTTTTTTTAATCCTTCTTTCCCTTTCCTTTTTCTTCTCTCTCAAGTTCCTTTTTGGATAAAACTTGCCTCCACACGAGTTAGGAAGAACTCCTATCTCCTTTTATTTTTAACCTGAACACAACTCAATTGATAAGACATCAATACTTTATTCTATAAGATTGAAGGTTTGAGTTTTCCATTCTCTAATTTGATGTAATATATCAAAAATGTTTGCTTATGGATAAATCTTGCTTTCACAAGAGTCAGTAGGAACCATTGTTTCCTTTTATTTCTATTGGTCTGTTTATAACATAATATATTATATTTAATAAATATGTAGGTCCCTTTTGTTTTTACAATCCAATAAAAAATGCAAGACATTAGAAAGTAAGGAAGAGTTCCTACTGACTGATGTGGTGTAATTTTATTTTATTTTTTCTCACAGAAACAATGTTAAAGTTTACTTTTAGGTTCTATGGGACTTGAGTAAATGACTTGAGAATAGAGGGGCATTTCAGCAATAATAGTATTTCTTCTTTTATATGGAAAATGTATTATTTTGTCTGTTTATTTAAGGACTCTGTGCATAGAGCAATAATCTCATGACACCATCTAGGAAACTGAATGGAAATTTTCATATGAAGTTTCCCCATTAAGTTACTACTTTTTGAAAAGTAATATTTTTTTTTGTGTACCTCATAATGACTTGATTTATTATTTGTCTGGTAAAAATAATCTTGAGTAGACTCTTTGAAGGCACAATCTTCCAAAAGAGTACAAGTGTATTAGTACAAAACCATCAAGTTTGCAACTTTTATTTTAGGACAAAATGCAAAAAAAAAAAAACACTCATGTTGTTTTGATCAAAGACAAACACACCCCCTATAGTTTGAAAATGAATATTTACACTTTTATAGTTTCAAAATTGTACAAATTGACCCCTCCCCTCTACGCAGTTGATTTTCTTTTAGTCATAACTTTTTCGTTTGAACTCCGATTTGAATGATTTAAAATGTTATGAAATCCTCATTTTGAGCTCTATGTTGTAGTCACAAAAAATTTCTAAATCATTAGTATCCAAGAGTGTTTACGATTTCAACCCGATTGAATATGTTGATGATGATAACTATTTTATACACCGATGATTTCTAAGTTTTTAAATGACTACAACGTAGAGCTCAAAACGAGGATTCCATATCATCTTGAATCATTCAAATCGGATTTCGAAAAAGTTATGACTAAAAGAAAATCAACGACATAAAGGGGATGAGTCAATTTGTACAATTTTGAAACTATAGGGTATAAATATTAATTTTCAAACTACAGAGGGTGTGTTTGTCTTTGACCAAAACCACAGAGGTGTTTTTTGTATTTTGTCTTTTATTTTAATAAGGTGTCGTTTGAATCTACTCTCCTCTAATTTAATGTAATGTTTAAAAAATTTTGATTTTGGTTGACTATATCAATATAATTTATTATTTTTATATATAAATTGATATTTTCTTAAATTAAGATATGATTTCGTGTATTGTACCCATATGGTAATTTGGTTGCAATACTTTTATTATTAAATCTTGAATGCACTTAGTTGGAGTGATAATATTATACACTTAGTTTTGATACATGAATCTACATGGATGTTAATGTGGTAAATAAATTGGTGTGTGAAGTTCATTGTAACTATAGATTAAATCGTTATATTTAATCATATAGAAATTTATTAGAACTAGATTAAAAGTAAATAAAAATCTGCTATATTTATAAATATTTTTTAAATCATGTCATATTTATAAATGTTTTTAAAGTGCATGTCTTTGTTTTTTTTTAAAATACACTGGGTTCGTAATATATCTCAAATTAATTATTATCATGCGATTAACAATTTCTTATTCTTTTTCTTTAAAAAAATAATGTTGGTCATCTTTTTCCTCTTTTCCTAATCAGGTTTCACACTAAAACCAGTTCAAGTGTTTATCATTTTAAATTTTCCTTATTTTAAGAAATACCTTAACTAAATTGGCATAACCTAGATTAATTTTCAAAAAGTATATTATAGAATTGAATTTTAATATACTTTAGTTAACCAAAACTAGTGAAATAAATTAAATACATTTCTAAAATATGATGATTTCTATTAAAAGAAAAAAAAACTAATGATGGGACTATTAGTTAAATTAACTATAATAGAAGGATTAAATTTAACTTTTAAAAGTACAGGGATTAAATTGATACTCATAGTAAATCGTAGTCACCGAATTGAAATTTAAAAAAAAAATACATAGATCAAAGTTACACAAATAATAAAATACAAATATCAATCATATAACTTTTTTTATTTTTTTTAAATAAATTAATTTAATCTTAGTTTGGATGGGTTGGTAAGAAACACAACATTAGGAACAGTCATGGCTTGAATAATATATATATATATACACAATCCCATGCTGGCTTTAATCTGCTTCAATTTCAACTCTCCAAAAAAAAAAGGGAAAGAAAAACTCATTCCCATTTAAAAGCTGTTTTTTTTTCTTCTTTTTTTTCCCCCTTCAAATGATTGTCAATGTCTTCATCAAACAAAAGCATTAGCAGCTTTAGTGAAGATGATAATAATGTTAATAATGATAATAATCAGCTCAGAAGAGGGCCATGGACTCTCCAAGAAGACAATCTCCTCATCCATTTCATTTCCCTTCATGGTGAAGGCCGCTGGAATTTGCTCGCTAATCGTTCTGGTAATTACAAATCCCGTACATGTAAAGTTGAAAGTTCGAGTCTTCCCGTTCCCCCCTATGCTTTATCTCTAACTCCACTTTGTTTTCAGGGCTTAGAAGGACAGGGAAGAGTTGCAGATTGAGATGGCTAAATTATCTCAAACCAGATGTCAAAAGAGGGAATCTCTCTGCATATGAACAGCTTTTGATCCTTGATCTACATTCTAAATGGGGCAACAGGTTATTTCAAAACTCGTTTCAAACCAGTTATATAAGAAACGAATAGTTTTTTTTTTTGTTTTTTACCACTCTATTAGGTGTACTTAACACGAAAGAATCGAGTTTCAGGTGGTCGAAAATCGCACAACATTTACCAGGAAGAACAGACAATGAAATAAAAAACTACTGGAGAACAAGAGTGCAGAAACAGGCAAGACATCTTAACATTGACACTAACAGTGAGGCGTTCCAAGAAATCATCAGGTGTTACTGGATGCCTAGGTTGCTTCAAAAGATGCAAGAATCGCCACTACCGATACCGATACCGACACCACCCGAGCCGCAGGAAATTGAGGTTCCTCTGCCAGGATTAGTCCATATCAATGGAACATTAAACAGTTTGAAGCAAGAAGTTGAGAATTCTGGGATGTTTAATTACTTAACAAGTTCCTGCAATTCTTCTTCTACTACTTCATCTTCTTCACAAGTAACTCAAATCTCTGATTATCCAATTCAAAATAACTGGAATCATATTGGTGATAATGGCCATGGCATGGAAATCTTGATGAACTCTGCAATAACAACATCAGGAACAGGGGATTTTAATTACCCAATTGGCCAATGCCACTTGGCTGAAAGTAATTGGATGGACACTGATTTTGCTGGCTACATGTCCAACTTCAACATGGATGAATTATGGCAGTTTAGGAACTAAAAAAAAAAGCTTGAGTTTTTTTCCCCCCCTTAATATGACCCACAAGAATAGGGTATGTCAATTGATTTATCAATTACTATTCATTTGGGTCCACAATTTGCCTTAAGGTTTATTATTATTCTTCTGGCAAATCTTTGTTATACACCCAAATTAAAACATGCCCCAATTGTAGATTGAGATATTTGGAAATGTAATATTATTGCAAACATGTTTATTTTAGCTTTGTTATATCCTATCATTTTTTCTACTTTAATCTTTATTCCTTTAAAAACTTTGAGTCTCAATATTCTAAATAAATTCATATTTTATGGTAACGAATTCTGATTAAAGACTGTCTCAATAGATCAATATAAATTCTTTCAATATGTTTTGTCCTCACTCGTATACATCTAAAAAAATGTCATCCCACCTAAAATTGCTTGAAACTAAGCACGAAACACAACTATGGAGTTGCTAAAGAGCACCTCGTTTCTTCCTTGATGTGGTGTCGGTTCATTTATGCGCCCCTGCAAATACTTGGTTTTTAATTTATATAAATTTTATACTTTTGAAGTGTGAAATGGAACAAGAAAAAAAAACATCATATGAATTCTTGGCAAGAAATATGTTTTTAATATTTTATCCAATTTGTCTATGTTTCCGAGTGAAATCAAGTTTTTCTTTGCTTTTACATACTTCCATTCATCTTTTCTGTCCCATTGGTGGGTAGTGGAAGACTTTATGGAGTCTGGAATTAGAATCATATGCTCTTTGAAAAGTACCTTTCATCCAATTCAACTTAGAAACTGAAGTCCTTGAAGGGAACAAATAACATTAAAAATATGTTTGATTTTTGTGAGGATGGATTCTCTTCCTTGATTTTTCAGCCCATCTAGAACCTTTGTGGCTCTTGGATATCCGACTCGCGGGTTTGTTAACCCAGGGTTTAAATGGTATGAAACAGTGAGATTGTTGAGTCTGAATTGAATTAGTATACAATGTATTGAATTATAAAAATAAATTAGTTTGTTAAAAATGATTAGTTTTTCTAAACCCATCATTCGAGATTATAAAAGTGGGAGATAAACGGCGATTAGATTTGTATAGCACAAACCCTGTAAACAGTAAGCCAAACACTCTCTTTGCAAGTTCACTCTCAACTTCATTCTATTTTTACTGATTAAAGGACAAAATCTAGAAGATATGAGCTACTTTACTCAAATTATATATTTTAAATTCATTTAAAGTCAACTAATGGTATATTATTGGCCCATTAATTAAAATTGATGATAAATTCATTAAACGATTTATTATGATTAGTCACCCATTGACGAAATTTAGTTTAACCATATATATATATATATATATATATATATATATATATATATTTTAATTAACTAATCAGTCCGGTCGAATCAATCCAGAATATCATAAAACCTACCAAAGTTGAATTTTAAACCAAACAATGTTTTATCATTTAAAATTATGTATTTTTTTTTATTTTTAAATATCACATCAAATATGGTTGGAAGCTTGAATCTTTAATTTTGTGAGAAAAAACATCATATCTAACTAATTAAACGATACTCATATAATCGGGTCTTTTGCCGAATATATATATTGATAGATTGTTGATCCTAGAGATTGTTCTTTTGAGGAGATTTGCATTATTTTCTATTATTATTCAAGAATAAATATATAAATATGTTCGCTTAATTAAAAAATGATGATGGTCTTGGAAACTAGCAGTAATAGTGAGGTCCCTAATATGGTAATAGCATCCCCTTTAATTCATATGGTGATTTTTCTATTAAACCTGGAGGGTAAAGATAATTCCATCTTAATTTCCATATTTATCCTTAAAACGTCATATTATCTAACAGCTAATGTTAGATAAAAAAAATTATATACTCATTCTCGGGAGAATATATTACTAAACGAATATGGTAATATCAGATTTATGATAATATACTGATATTTATATTTGTAAAATGAACAAGTTAATACAATATTACGGGAATGGTATTTCAGTAATGTTATATTCCATTACTATGGAAATGTAGATTCTGTCAAAACAACAGTCCGTTAGTGTTGTATTACCTAATTTCTAATTATAAAAAATAATTTAAATTCAATTAAAGATGAAATATTGACTTAAAATAATAGAAAATTAATGAACTTATAATGATTAATCAATGATCTTAAAGACTTTTATGTTATGATACAATTTTTATACAAATTTACACACATTCAAAGGCTCTTTGATTAATTCCCCCTCTCATACGGAAATCTAGAAGAGGATTGAGGGTCATAAATTTTATCATTAATGAAAATGCATGATTGTGAAAAGAATGAGAGAGACGAGATCAAAATGAATGATTTGAAAATAAATTCTATAAATTCAAAAGCCAACCTCTAACTAAGCTTAACAACTTACAAAAGTCATTTGCTTGTAATATAATTTAATTACTAAAAAAATCAGAAAATAAAAATTTGATTCAAGATTTTAAAATATGTTTAAAATTAAAATTTTCATCTACACTTTAGGCATTGATTTTATGATTGGAGGATGAGAGACTCAAATTTTCAAATTTATAGGAAGACAGTTAGGGCACAATTGGTAATCTTCCCAATTTCTGTTTCTTGTTTCTATTTCTCATTTTTTAAGAAATGAAAGTTGTTTCGTAACTCTTTTTGTTGTTTTTTTATTTTTTTTAGAAACACAACACATAGATAAATTATTACATTGATATAATATTTTAAAATATGTCATTTAAAATTGTAATATTTGAAAAATATTTTTTTTAAATGAGAAACGGAAATAAGAAACAGTTAACAACCATGTTTCTGTTTATATTTTTAAAAAAACAGGAACAAGAAACAAAAAATAGAAATGAAAAATAAGAAATAAAAAATGGAAACGAAAAAGATTATCAAACGAGCCCTTAATATCTGATTTAGTTGAACTATAGTCAAGTTGGAGATATTAGTAGTGTTAAGGAATGTGTAGCTGTATTATCATCACGTGCTCAAATTTATCTCAATTTTCAGTCAATATAGAATTCAGTCGGCTTAAGTGAAATGGACAGCAAGATCCTTAGCTCAACTAATTTTTTGAAAAGATAAATAAAAATTGACAGGACGATATTGAGACAGAAGCAGATTCATCAATTTCCATTGCCAATTTCCCAATACATAATCTGATTTTGACACCTACAATTTTATTTTTTATACAGTAGTAATAATGATAATAGTTTTGATTATTATTATTTTTTCATTATGTGTTTTTAGATTAGAGATTTACATATTGTTTTTAATTGAAAAATTCAGTGTGACGGATTTTTATTCACTTTAAACATTCTGTAGAGATTCAAATACTCTCTCCCATATGATATTAAAAAATATATATATATCATGATCTAATTATTTTTATGTGTTGTGATCAATATGAATTGGAGTCAGATTTATCCTTTTATTTTTTTTGGCCCAACATCTAATTAATATAGGGACTGAAACTCCAATCAAGGAAGGGATATAATAATCAAGGGGATAAAATATTATTTTAATCCTTTAACCTTCACTCCGGTTTCATTTTCGTCTCTAAACTTTTAAAAATTACATTTTTCATCACTGAACTTTATGATTCTTTCTGTTTTAGTCTTTCTGTCAAAATATGTAGTAAGGTTAAATGTTATGGAAAAATAAATCAAGGGCGGTCCGGACACTGTGCATGCAGTGCGACCGCCTCAGGACTTAAATTTTTTTGGGCCCAATTTTGAGTAGTTGATTTTACATAGAATTTAAAAAAAAAATAATAATAAAATATAGTTGTTGAAATCTTAATTACTTACGATCAACTATGTCACAAGAGAGACTTAATGGATTGACTTTGATATCAATCAAGAGTTAAACTTTGGAAGACATTGATTTCGAAAGTTTAATAGATGATTTTGCATCTCAATATTTAAGGAGAACGTCACTTTTAAAATGAAGGTTAGAAATTATATTATTTATTGTTATTGCATTTTGACCAAAGTTCATAATTTTTTGTTTTATATTTTGTAATTTTGTCGTATTAAAGTTATATAATATATGACCCAAAATTATTTTTTGAGCCGGGCCCTTATTTTCTTAGGACCTACTCTGGTTAATCTCATCATTTTCTCCTTAATTGCAGACTTAAACCTCACTGTATATATTCATCTTTCCACTTCATTTAACGTAATTCTATATTTATACGATGACACATCAGAAAGATGAAAACAAAACGAATTGTAAAAACATAAACAGAACAACGACAATGAAACGAATCGTAAAATTTAAGGATGAAAAATATCAATTTTAAAAATTTAGAGACAAAAATGAAACACGAGTGACAGTTCACAAACCAAAATAATATTTTATCCTAATCAAATTATAGATTTGAAAGTTAATAACCTCTGCGGCGTCCATTTTGAACAGAAATAGAAACTCTTCTCACGTACTGTTAAAAGGTTGAGCCACACCCTACTAGTAATGGTGTCATTTTTTTAAAATTGAATTCGTTCCCCCACGATTTTTTTTATTTTGTTTTTCATTTTTCCAAAACTAGCTCTTTAGAAATTTTGCCAAATTTTAAAAACAAAACAAGGTTTTGAAGACCACGGGTTATTTGGTTCAATTTTTAAAAGCTATTTTCATATTTTTATCATAATAATTAAGCCAAAAAAACCCCCCCCATAAACTTATGAATAATGACTCAACTACTATCTTATTATTATTTTTTTAATGAAAAAAATTCAAATAATAGTTTTTTTCTTTTTAGTTTTAAAATTGAATAGAAATTGAGAACGTTTTTTAAAAATGGAATATAAACAAACAAATTATTAATAAATAAACTTAATAGAAACAAAAAATGGGTACACACTCTAAGATAGATTTTCCAAAATCAATTTTTTTTATTAATGAAGTTGAAATTTCAAGAAAATGTATATGTGGTGATGGCATAGCCATCAAGAAAGTTTTTTTTTTTTAAATTTAAAACCGAATTTTAATTACAAGTTGATTCACTGCTTGTTTGGTCTTCGTTCCATCTTAATTAGCCTAGCAAGTCCAAAATTTAATTTAAAAAAAAACATAACAATTCCATTATATTAGATTGGTAGTTCATTAAACTCTCTATCATAGAATGGTCCACTTTTTTTAAATATTTATATATATTTATTACATTAGACTATATATATTCATCATTAAAAAAAAAATACGACCATTTCAATCTTTATTAAACTTCTTTTCATTGAATTGTTAGGTGGAAATGGAATTGATTTCAAAATTTAATTTCCTTATGTTTGTTAATGAATTAAAAGGAGGTAACATTTTTCAAAATAAAAATAAAAATTAAAAGGAGATAACAACTGTTAAAATTAATATAATCGACATATTGCTTTTATTCATAGAAATAGAAAATATCTATTTATGACTAAACATATCTTATGAAAAAATATCATCTCTCAATTTAGGATTATCACCACATCAAATTGTATAAGCAGTTTAGTTTTATACCCTATCTTTAAAACATTAGTTTTGAAATAATTATGTGAGATTAAATTCCTTTTAATTTTTTCTTAAATTCAATTGAGATATACTATTCTAAACATAATCAATGGTGTATCATTTAAAATTAGTTATTAAAATTATCATATATAATAATAAGGAGAATTGATGATTAAAATTAGTAAAAAACAAGAGATGTTATGAAAAAAAGAAATTTATTAATAAGTATAGTTAATTAAAGATAAATTGCCTATAATGACACTTTTATTAGGGTTAATGTCTTAAATAGCTTAAGTTTTAAAAAAAATTCCCTAAATGACATTTTTTTCTAATATAACAAAATTAATTATTTCGTTAAATTTACAAAAATGTCACTCATTTATTAATTCACTAAATTTGTTCTCTTATTCACTAATTAGTGAATTAAAATCTGAACTTTATTAATTTACTAAATTTTCCACCTTATTCAATAATTTAGTGAATTAAAATTTGAGCTTTTAATTCAATTATATTTCCCCCTTCATCAATAATTTATTAAATTAAATTACTATATATAATTGAGATACCCCATATTCATTTTAATTCCATAAGTTATTGAAGTTAATAAATTATTGATAGCGGTTTTGGTTTTGCCCATAAAAAAACATAAAATCTCAAAACTTTCTGCAAATAAAAATCACATTCATTTACATTAATATGCAACATTAACAACCAATATTAGTGACTATAAACTTGAAATACAAAATAATATTTTCATGTAGTTGTAAGATAGTATCAAGATTTTAATTCAATAATTTATTGAACTCATCTCAACAGCAAAATCGATTTACACCTATATACATCATCAACAATTATTTAAAATTTATAACAAACACAAAAAAGAATTAAAAAAATGGCATATTTATCTGTCAACTCTCGTTAGGCCTCTCTTCACATTTTTTTTCTTCCTTGCCTTCTTCTCCAATTCACATATACCTTAGCACATGTAAAGCAATAGTGTAAAATAAAAAGCTCAATGAATTATGTTGCAAAATAAAACGAAGAAGTTTAATTCAATAATTTAGTGAACAATAGGGTATAAATTATTGAATTGTACAACGAAAAACTAAATTGACACAAAAAAGGGATTTAGGATGCAAAACTATTTTAAAAACTAAAATGACAGAGTTTACAAAACTTTATGAAGAAATTTTATTCAATAACTTAGTGAACAATACGGTATAAATTATTGAATTGTACAACGAAAAACTAAATTGACACAAAAAGGGGATTTTGGATGAAAAACTATTTTAAAAACTAAAATGACAGAGTTTACAAACTTTATGAAGAAATTTTATTCAATAACTTAGTGAACAACACGGTATAAAACTAAGAGCTTATGGTGGTGTCCCCCATGATGCAGAAATAATACCATTTTCATCTTCTTTTTTTAACACATTGACCATCTGAAATTTGGGGGTATAAAAATTGTCATTCAAGCCATTTTCAAGTAAGAGATTGACGAAAAATCTTACCTTGAGTATAATTTTATTCAGTAAATTATTCCATTTAATTCACTAAATTATCCCCTTTAATTCACTAAATTATTCCATCTACCGCTACCTTAGAAGCATCGAGCATCACAATTCGAAGATACTATGGCTGAGTTCACGTTGAAACTCCACCATTCAAAATTAACACATTCAATCGTTGAAATTCCATGAATTAAAATCTTGATACTATATTACAACTACATGAAAATATTGTTTTGTATTTCAAATTTATAATCACTAATATTAGTGGTTGATGTTGCATACTAGTGTAAATGAATGTAATTTTTATTTGCAGAAAGTTTTGAGATTTTCTTTTTTTTTGTATGGGCAAAATCAAAACTGCTATTCAATAATTTATTAACTTCAATAACTTAGGGAATTAAAATCAATATAAGGTATCTCAATTATATGTAGCAATTTAATTTAATAAGTTATTGATGAATGGATAAATTTTATTGAATTAATAAAACTCAAATTTTAATTCACTAAATTATTGACTAAAAGGGAAAATTTAGTGAATTAATAAAGTTCAGATTTTAATTCACTAATTAGTGAATAAGAGGATAAATTTAGTGAATTAATAATGTTCTGATTTTAATTCACTAATTAGTGAATAAGAGAACAAATTTAGTGAATTAATAAATGAGTGACATTTTTGTAAATTTAACGAAATAATTAATTTTGTTATATTAGAAAAAATGTCATTTGGGGAATAATGAAAATGGGGTGCTATATGGGGAATTAGTGTTATAAAACACGTCATTTGAGTCCATGCCCCTTAATTAATTTATGAAAATAGTAAAAGTAAATTGTACTTAGAAAAAGTATTAAATTCTTATTCAAAATATCTCAATAGTCATCATAACAACACAATAAAGAGATTTTGACATTATGAAACACA
This sequence comes from Gynostemma pentaphyllum, assembly GCA_028015215.1. NCBI lineage: Eukaryota > Viridiplantae > Streptophyta > Magnoliopsida > Cucurbitales > Cucurbitaceae > Gynostemma > Gynostemma pentaphyllum. The sequence continues at coordinate 48,774,437 of CM051346.1, read as the reverse complement.
CACAAAAAGATTAATAAAATTAAATAATAAATTTAATAAGAGTTAAAAGGTCCTATTTATAAAACAAAGTAAACTTTTATTATACTTAAAAAATAAGGGGTAAAAAACACTATTAAGGGAAAGTTTATAAATATAACGTTATGGTCAATGATAATAATTAAAAAATAGTTAATCTATAACTTATAATTGATTAATCAAAGTTTAATTTTGATAAATTAATTAATAGTATAGAATTTTTAATAATCAAGGTAAATATACCACCAACAATTCTCAATAAGGTAGATTATTTTTATTTTATAAATTTTGGATAATTGACAAAATGAAAAAAAAACTATAATAATGAGGGTAATTGAATTTTGAATTTTTTTTTCTAAAGAAGAAGATAATTTAAGTTTTTTTTTTCTTTTTTTCATATGAGAATATTTTTTACTTAAAAAAAAAACTTAACATTCATATAACTTCGAGATTGGAATTGGATTTGAGAAGACTGAGATTATACATTTTGATTGAAATTATGATAAATATACACCATAGTTTTAACCGATATTAGACAAAAATTATGCATATATATGATCGAGATTACGGTGAAGATATAATAATTTTGATTGTTTGTCTATGAAGAGCAGATCTAATTATATTAGTGTCGATAATTGATTTCTTCTGCGTAATACTAATCGATAAGGCCTCATTGGTAAGTGCTACAAGATCTCGTACATTGGAACCCATGGTTATGGAACCGAATCCATTAGTATGGAACATTTTCTTTTCCAAGTGAAATCCCCTAGTATATGAAAGAGTGAAAAAGTGCTTTCGTTGTTGTGGAATAAGAAGCCTTCGTATTTTAATGCATGTATTTAATTTATTCGGAGCTATTAGAGCGGGATCCACTTTTTGGGGAATATGGGTCGAAGCAATAACAAGAATATTTCTAGTGGAACATCTTTCACAATCCCTGGAGTTAATTCATTAGTTGATTGTATCATTAACCATTTCTTTCTTTTGGTGTGAGGTGAGGAACTTATCATGAATCCACTGATTTCTGCCGCTTCTATTATTGCTGCTGGGTTGGCCGTCGGGCTTGCTTCTATTGGACCTGGGGTTGGTCAAGGTACTGCTGCGGGCCAAGCTGTAGAAGGGATCGCGAGACAACCCGAGGCGGAGGGAAAAATACGAGGTACTTTATTGCTCAGTCTGGCTTTTATGGAAGCTTTAACAATTTATGGACTGGTTGTAGCATTAGCACTTTTATTTGCGAATCCTTTTGTTTAATCCTAAAAAAAATCCGTATTTTTCGTATTTTATTTACTTGGTGGACTTGCTGCTCTTGCTTTTTCGAATTATATGAAGCTAGATTATAATGAGCATATAATTTCTTTTTATCGAGATTGATGGAGTATGATATTATGAGCCACTTTCATTCCTCTCACGTTGATATTGACATTTTTCTTCGTAATCACATCTTCATCTATCTATCAAATCTCTAGTAAATATATCAAGCTCCACCTAAAAAATTGACGAAGAATGAGTGGAGGAACCATGGGATGAGTCTTCATTACTTATTTATTTATTTTAATTGTAATTCTATCTATCAAATCTCTAGTAAATTTATCAAGCTCCACCTAAAAAAATTGACGAAGAATAAGTGGAAGAACCATGGAAAAACTTTTGATTTCCATTTTCACCCTTATAATTCATTTAAATTTCTATAATGCCATCATTTTTTTATAATACCATCATTCAAAATTAATAATCATTTTATTACCAATTAATTAAATACAATACCAATTAATTAAATAAAATAAACAAATTTTATATTATCTAAATTTTTCTAAATATACTTTCTTATTATTAAATTAATTAAATACAATAAATAAATTTTATACTATCTAATTTTTTCTAATTATTAATAATTGAATATTATTACCAAATAATAATGTCATTATTCAAAATTAATAATCATTTTATTACCAATTAATTAAATACAATAAACAAATTTTATACTATCTAAATTTTTCTAAATATACTTTCTTATTATTAAATTAATTAAATACAATAAATAAATTTTATACTATCTAATTATTAATAATTGAATATTATTACCAAATAATTAAATACAATAACTAAGTTTTATGCTATCTAAATAATTGAATATTATTACCAAATAATAATGTCATTATTCAAAATTAATAATCATTTTATTACCAATTAATTAAATACAATACCAATTAATTAAATAAAATAAAAAAATTTATCTATCTAAATTTTTCTAAATATACTTTCTTATTATTAAATTAATTAAATACAATAAATAAATTTTATACTATCTAATTTTTTCTAATTATTAATGATTGAATATTATTACCAAATAATTAAATACAATAACTAAGTTTTATGCTATCTAAATAATTGAATATTATTACCAACTAATTAAATAATTCGAACACCAATTTTTCTAAATATACTTTCTTATTATTAATAATCGAATATTATTATTAAATAATTAAATACAATAACTAAGTTTTATACTATCTAAATGATCATTTTTTTTATTAAAATGATATATACAAAAATGAGCTTATATTTTAACTATAGAAATGACAAGTTATTTATTTAAATAACATATAATCGAGTGAATAAATAATTTTAAATTAAAAAGATAAATTATTATTATGATTTGAATATACAAACCATTTTCCATTTATACATGATCCATGCTATTAAATTCAAAAGAGCGGTTGAACTTTCAACACTACATGATAATTGAAAAAAGAAACAAAACAAAATCTAAAACCAAAACGGTAAAACAAACCACTAATCGGAGATTAAATATTAGTTTTTATTCTTAATAAGATCATGAATATGAAGAAATTAAATTTTTAACTTACGATTTAGAAAGCTTTTCAGCTTCTATTTATTCTTTGGTATAAATTATGGTGCTTTTTCTCAAAACAAATCTAAAGATTGGAGGAAAAGTCCATTTGGATTGTTTTTATAGATTCTTATAGTTCCATTACTATAAGACTAACGTAAATACAATCTAAAGAAAAATATGTTGGATCCTGCTTTGAGTTGTGGTATGTATTACATTGGAATTGAACGGACTCTATGAGAATTCAGATAAAATCATATTTTTCTTCCATTTAATTATTCTTGAATCAATGAATTATTTGGCTTACTCAAAAATGTATATCTCATCATTTTCTTCATTTGTATAGAGCGAAATAGAGATTATGATAAAAGATTTGTTTTGGTCTTCCAATAAATTAAGCTTCATTATTATTATATGATGAAGTAATTGGCAAGTGAATGTTTTGGAAACTACCCCAAATGGAAGACAAGGTGATTCGTGAAAGTGTTGAAGGAAAATGAATCATAATAATTACCATTTGGCAGGAAGCTGTAGAGACAAGCGATCAAAGAATATTGTTCTCTTTTTTCAGTATTATGGAATTAAGATTGGGGAGAGAATAGAGTTCATCGTGTTCTATTTTTATGTATTAAAACTCTTTTCTCATTTTGTATTTATTTTATATGAAATCCAATTAGTAAAAGACTTTTGATATTTTAATTTTCTCTCAAACCTTAAAATGCAACCATCATGCTAGGAGAATATTTATAGAGAGTTTTTGCATTATATTTAATGATTTCAATTCTTATAATTTAAAACAAACATGAAATTATTTGAATTTATTCAAATTATAAATAATTATAAATCATGTTATACATTTTCAAATTAAAAATATTCAATAACATTTTATTAAAACGACTAATTCAAATAAAATTATATATATATAAATATTTCTAATAATATCAATTTTTATTTCTAATAAAAAAAGTTTATTATGTTATTATAAATATAAGCTACTATAATCTCATAGTAAAAAACTATAAACGTATTGATTTTTACTTTTTAAATAAATTATAACTTTTCATGAGTAAAATTTCGATTGTTTTTAGTAATAACCTAATTTGCATGCACCTTAATAGAGTATGTAAATAATATATATATTTTATTTATATAGAAACGAGAGTGTCAACTCTCTTATAACAAAATATTATGATATAATCAATTCAATTATTAATAATATATAAATACATTATAATTTAATTTTTCATTTATATAAATATACCACGTGCGTTGCACGTGTTAAAAACTAGTAATATAAATGATATAAAGACTTTAATATGTTATTTAAAATGGGGTTTTTTAAAAAAAATATTTAACATTATTAAACACATATAGAAATGGTAATCAAATTTTAGACAAATTGAAAAGTTAATTTAAACTTAATCAATTTGACATTAGGATAATTTCAATTAAAACTTACAATCAAAATAATATTAGGATTTAACCTAATAATCAAAGTAATATTAGGATTAAATTTTATTAATTAAAATTAAAATGATAATAATTTAAAAAAAAAATATTTTACCACTCTAATAATACAATACCATATGATTGGAGTCTAACTAAAGAAATACTAATCAAAAGAGATGAATTGGAGTTGGAGAAAGGATTAGTAAAATAAATTTAAAATTGACAGAAAAGTGTTATATGGCTCGGAGTATGGAAATTTCAATCGACATTATGAAATTTCCATCGAAATATTGGAGAAAATAGCTCACAACATAGTTGGATGACGTGTACTTTGGCTCGAAATTTCCATGGAAACTGAAATTTCCGTCAACATTACCGGAAACTGGGAGAAAAAAAATCTTCTACCTACTTTCTACGTCAAGCTTCAATCGGAGAGAAATTACGATGTAAATTTCGATAATGTCGAAGAAATTTGATTTCATGGGAAGAAGGTAGACCGTTGACCAGTATGATGAAAAATTGAAACTTAAAACACAAGTTTTATTTTTCTTTGTTATCTTTTCCCTTCTTCCTCCTTTAAGACCGGTTTGTCACTATCACATGGTTGCGTGGAGTTAGTAAACTCTCTCTCTCAATTATTAGTAGCCTATGTGATATTTTCATATATATATATATTACGAGTGAGAAATCAAATCATTCGTTTGAGATTAAGAATGTATAATTTTATTATTGACCTAAATCCTGATTAACGAAGTTGAATGACTTATATAAATAGTATTAAGAGGATATAGAATAGACATTTTATCTAAAAAAATAATTAAGAATACTTATATATACAGTAAAGTGTTATTGAATATCATATAGTTTTCTAGATATAGAAAAAAGTTTACCATCCACATGAAAATATATTGATAAGATGATTAAGTCACGTGATTATAATGAAGAATGTTACCTTGGAAGAAAAATAAAATTTAAAAATTTAGGTTTGTATAACGTGTATTATTTAAGCAAATGACCGATTTTCAATACCAAATTTCAATAAAAAAATGCTATTTTTTTCATTTTCAAATTCAACATTTTTTTTTTAATATTTTCAAATTCAATTTATATTGTTCTAACTTCTAACCCAACCAACGCCAAGGTCTTTCTTTCTTAAACACATGGGTAATTTTCATAACTACCCCTTTTATAGTTTAAGTTATCAAAAATACCCTAATATCATTAGACTTTTCAAAACTACCCTAAAACTAACAAGTGGCTAAAATTGATTGGTGAAATCTTATAACCATCTATGTAATAACTACCAATTAAAGGCAAAAAAGAAACTAATTTTTTTATTAGGGTAGTTTTGAAAACCATCCTTAAATAAAGGGCATTTATGATAAAATTTCTAAACACATCTCAACGTGGGCCAACTTGAATCTAGTAAAACGGATGGGCCCGACCTATTAATTAAAAGCCCATAGAGGATATCCAATTGGGCTTTATTTTCGTATAGCCAAGCCCAATTCCATCATTTCATCTTCGCCGTCCAATTAAAAAAAGAAAAAGAAAAAAAAAATCTTGGCCTCTGGTTCAACCCTTTAAAATCTCATCTCCCCCAGAAACCCTAATCTCTCTCTCTAATCCGCCTAAAACCACAACTCTGTGTTTTTTCACCACTCTCACAGCGGATCCAAGCCTTCCAGCTCCTTCCCGTATGTTTCTCTAACCTAATTTTGTTTGACATTTCATCTTTTCTTTGATTCTCAATGTTCCTTTTTCTGTTTGGGATTCTTTGCGTTTTTGTTTTAATTTCAATTTTGTTTCATTACTTTTCAAATGTCCCCTTTTTGTTTGTTTGATTGGTTGTGTGAATTTTTAGATAGTGAGAGTTTTAAGGATTGAAATTGAGTAATGTTTCAAAGTTTTGATTTTTTAAATACCAAGGTGAGGAAGGAGTATCTAGGGTTTAACTTCCATTTCTTAATCTTTTAATTTGATGAGTTTGATATTGTTTTATCATTATCAATTTTCATTAAATCGCCCCTTTCCAATAACTGTGTATTGGTGTTTTTGTTGAGCTAGATTTTTCAAGATGTATACGGCTTTGAAAAAGATTCATAAAGATAGGGATGCCGAACCAACCGAATTCGAAGAAACTGTTGCGCAGGTTGTTTTAGTTGAGAAACAAAAATCTTTGTGTTTTTTCAATTCAATTTCTTTTTTTTTTCTCAGCTTGTTTGATGCTTTCATTTCTTTGCAGGCACTCTTTGATTTGGAAAACACCAACTCAGAGCTGAAAAGTGACTTAAAGGATTTGTACATTAGTTCCGCACTGTAAGTTTAACTGATAGATTTGAGTGAATTTCCTTTATCTGAATCAGAATGTTGTTTTTAATTATATTAATATTGATTGTGTGTCTTGTGGCTGCAGTCAAGTTGATGTTTCTGGGAACAGGAAGGCTGTTGTTATCTATGTTCCCTTTAGATTGAGGAAAGCTTTCCGCAAGATTCAGTTGAGACTTGTTCGTGAGCTGGAGAAGAAATTTAGTGGAAAGGTAGTTAAAGATTTGAATTTGTTTTGGTTATTGCTTGTTTGGTGTAACCATTGTAGAACTCAATTCTGGTCATCATTGTAAGGTAACTTTGGTCCTTATCAATGAAAATTTGGATATTAATTTAGTTACATGTGTTATGTTCTCCCAATTCCCCTCTATTTCCATTATTTTATCTGATGATATGTAAATAGATATATTAATTAGTCTTGAGATCATTCATACTTGTTATTAGATTAGTAATCAATCTTTTAATGATTCTATTTTCTTTTCTTTTTTTGCCATGAGATGCTCTATTTTATTGATGGATATGCATTTGTTTATTTCATGTTTAGGATGTTTGTTTTCTTGCTTTAATTTCTTTTGCAATCATATATTAGGACGTGGTTCTGATTGCTAACCGGAGAACAGTGAGACCACCAAAGAAAGGGTCCGCAGTTCAAAGGCCTCGCACACGTACTCTCACATCTGTGCATGAAGCAATGCTAGAAGACGTTGTTTTACCTGCTGAGATTGTTGGGAAGCGAATCAGATACAGAATTGATGGATCTAAGATCATGAAGGTGAATGCTTAGCTAAAGAAATCATTCTTATTACTGTCAAAAGATCAATTCATTCTTATCTTATCTTTATAGTTTGTATGAAATGATAACAATTATGCTATCTCTATAGTCTACTTACGTCACATTCAATTAGATGTTTTGAAATATTACATTCGATCTCATGCTTCTGCTGAAAATCTTGAAGAAGGGAATTTTACTTGAATATGGTACACATGTTTGCTAATACACTTTAGTGCAAGGGGGGGATGTGCATTTTGTTTGTGGTTATTATGATGAAATGGGAAGGTAACACTGAACTGGCCATTTTCCCTCACCCTGAATATGGATCCGCACGTGGATCATGTATCCGATTGGCAATTCAAACTATGTCATTATTGTGGATAGGGACGATAACTTTAGTGGCTGGTTCATGGTGGTAGGGTTGAATTCCTGTCCTTTTGTAGGTTTTTACATTCTTGCTTTTAGAGTTATCTTCTATTTCAAATTTTCATTATCTTCCTTGTGAGCAGGTGTTCTTGGACCCTAAAGAGAGGAACAACACAGAGTACAAGCTTGAGAGTTTTGCTGCAGTTTACAGGAAGCTATCTGGCAAAGATGCCGTGTTTGAGTTCCCGATAACCGAGGCATAAGCTCCTAATGAAATTACTCCTATTAGATGCCATTTAGTTGGAAGTCATTCAAATTTTTGATGTTGAGCTCATTGAGTTTGTATTAGATTCTGTTCTTTTAATTTGCCAAAGCGAATTTGATTTATGAATGGATCTCTTCTGGTTGTCTTGTAGAATTTTGGCCGTGTTTTAAGTATATTGGATCCTGTTATGTTTTCAACTTAATTGGTAATGCCGTTTTTCTTTGTAAGTTGACTGAAACTTTTAGTAATACCATTGTTGGTTGAGTAATGTTGTCAAACTTCATAAAAGAATTATATTAAAAACACTTATCATGCTGAATCTACTAGCAGAAAATGAAAAATGTATCTCATTTCCCTGTTGCACGGTGGACATCAGCATTTTAAATTTATTGTAATTTTGGACTCTTTATTTTAAGATGATTGATCAACTTATTCAACTAGGCTTATTTTTATGAAAGTTTCTCATTTCATCCACTTGCTATATTCTTAGTTCAATTTCAAATTTGTATCAAAATTTCACTGTATAGTCGTAATTCCTTTTGTATGAGCAATTAGGGGTGTTCGTGGGTTGAGTTGGTTCGGGTTGAGGTACTTTTTGAACCCAATCCAATTGTTCGGGTTACAAATTCATACAACTCAAATGACTCTTATCAAGTTTTTGAACCCAACCCTATAAATTTGGTTCGGGTTGTTTATTTTGAAAATTTATAAAGTAAAAAGTGAAATAATAGGTAATTTTATGTTCTAGTTACCTATTTTTATATATTAAATTTAAAATGAATGTTAAATATTACACTTTATTGAATGGAAAATGATACTTCAAATATTTGAATTAATTATTTGATAAAAATTATAAGAAGGAATAAGAATATTCAAAGGGTCGTTAGGATATATGGAATTAATAAAGATATATAAAAAGTGTTTAGATCATTATTAAATGAGTATTTTTTTTTTTAATTAATAAATTCGAGTTGGTTCGGTTCAACCCATACTAATTTTAGGAGAACCTCGAACCAACTCAACTCATACAATTTCAAATTATTTGAACCCAACCCAACCCAACCCAAATAAGTTTATAACCCAACCCAAACCGCATGGGTTTGGTTGGGTTGATCGGGTTTTTCGGGTCATCGGGTTTTTGAACACCTCTATGAGTAATAAATTTTTTTGAGCTGTAAAAATCATAAGATAGATTCAAGTTATATCCAAGAATCCTTTAATTAACTTGTTTTTAGAGGCCAACATGAACATAGCTTCATTGGTTAGCACCTGCTCCCTTCCATTAAGGTCAAAGGTTCGAGTCTCTCCTCTCCCATTTAAAGTAATATCTCAAAAAAAAAAAAAATTGTTTCTAGAGTATGGTTCGTGAAAGGAGATTATCCATTCACAATTTCACATTTGTCTGCCAAGAACAAACACTTTATATATCATGTTAAACGATTTACATGGTGAATAAAGCTATCTCCTCCCTAATGACTTGGGAAAATTTTCTCATGTCATCTCCAAAATTACCATAATAAATTAAAAGAATTGATCAATAAGAAAGAAAAAAAAAGTGAGTTTGTAGTAACGTTGCTTTGTATCCACCAATAAAGTGGTCTAGTGACATAGCCACTCATTTCTTCGAGAGAAGTGTGTACGAATCCCCCGAACCTCGTAATATAACTCTATACATTCTATACACGACAGAAAGTGGTCATCTGCCCTCATCAATAGAAGAAACAGACATGGAATTTCTTGAATAATCCTCAATTAAACTACTACCAGTAGAAGCTTTGGTAACAGCAGTTTGTGTGCTAGTAGTATTTGTTTGAGTGAAAGCTGAAGTTGAAGTAGCGGTCCAACGTCCTCTACCTTGAATTCCAGGTTTACCAGGTCTTGGCAATGTGAATGAATCACTTGAAAGCATGAGATGAATAGCAGTCATATCAGGCCTTTCTGTAACACTTGCTTGGCAACACAATAATCCCAGCTGAAAGCACATTGCTGCCTCATCTGTATTGTACTTTGCAAGGCTTTGATCAACTAATTCTAATATCTGCCCTCGTTGATATAGCATCCATGCCTTTTGATAAGATGAAGAAGTAGAAAAACAAGGTTATGTATGAATGTTTAGAGGTCGTTTGGTAATATTTCCATTTGATGTTTCTTGTTTTTTGTTTCTAATTTTTGAGAATCAGGTGTATTTGGTAACGTTTCTTTGTTTCTCGTTTCTCAAACATTTGTAAAATTACTTCTCGTTTTTAGTTTTTAAATATTTCAAAAAATTAGAGAATATGAAACAAGAACTGGTATCAAACGCATTTCTGTTTCTTTTCTCTATTAAAAAAAGAAACACAAACAAGAAACAAGAAACAAAAATATTACCAAACAGGCCTATAGCAATAAATCTCATTAATGCCATGATCATAAGAAACTTTAGAGAAAGGAACTTACATAACTCAAGAGGTCAGCCTTCTCAACACTGAGATTCCTTTCATTGTTTTTTCTCCCACTAACAATCTCCAATACCAAGATGCCAAAACTGAAAACATCACTCTTCACAGATAGATATCCGTGGATTGCATATTCAGGAGCCATATAACCGCTGCGTTGAGCAAAAAAAAAAAATAGTACTAAAGAGATACCAACAGCAGAAGGATGAATGAATGTCAATTTAGGCATTGAAGTACCATTTGCAGAGTCATGAAGTAAAGCATACTTACTGAGTACCAGCAATCTTAAATGTATTCAAATGAGTGTCTTCTCCAGGAAAGAGTCGTGCTAGTCCGAAATCCGAGATTTTTGGATTCAATTCCTCATCTAGTAATATGTTACTAGCTTTGATATCTCGATGAATAATTCTTGATGGAGCCTCTTCATGTAAGTAGAGAAGACCTCTCACGACACCAGTGATTATATGGAACCGGGTTGTCCAATCCAAAGATGAAGACTTCTTTTTATCTGTCAATATTTACAATTCAACTATTAAGATCCCAATTACTCTGCCAACTGCAAAAGAAAGAACACTTAAGGGCTCGTTTAGTAACGTTCTTGTTTCTTTTATCGCATCAGAAGCAAAAACAGGAGCATTACCAAACGACCCTAAATCTCCACATTCCACTTCCCTAGAATGAGGTTCTTACCAAAAAGAAAGTAATCCAGGCTCCTATTTGGAAGGTACTCATATACAAGCATTTTTTCAGGTCCTTCAATACAACAGCCCAATAGAATAACCAAATTTCTGTGCTGAATTCTTAGTAAAAGTTTCACTTCATTACTAAATTGTCTGACTCCTTGTCTTGAATCTACTGATAACTTCTTGACTGCTACTAGTTGACCATTTGGCATCAATCCCTGAATATTTTAATTCAATTAACCTACATAAGGTCAGCATCTCCACTTCATCCCTCAAACAAAAGTAGGGAAATGAGTGATTTTGAAGTTGAAAAGGAATCTAGCAAGAGGGTAAAGAACCATTAGGATTACTTTTAAACATTTTTAAAAGTTATCTCAAACGGGCCTTAAGATGTAATTGTTTTCACCGCTCATAGTATTATCTTAGAGTTATTAACTTCATATTAACGTCAGCTTTTCATCAAAATTAACATCATTCTCCAATAACAGAGATTAGAGATTATTAATAAGATTAAACTAAAGTATAGGGACTAAAAAGAGATTTTCAAAAGTACAGGGACTAAATTGAAACTAGTGACAAAACAAAGGGACCAAACTATTAGAATTGGTAAAATACAAATGCCCATAATAATATTAAACCATTTTATAAATGATTCATTTTTTTTTTTTAACTTAACAGCCTCTAATATCAAATGAACAAATACAAATTAAGTTAAAATCAAATAAAAATTCGAACTTATCAATAAAACTAATTAGTAAAAACCATCGTAAGCTCAACGCAAAAATAAAATATAATCTTTTTTATCCACGTTGAAATTAAGCAACCGGGTCGAATTTGTCAACCTAAAAGTCTAAAGGTTAATTTTGTTGTTATCAGAAAAGCAATATAATATTCTCTTGTTAGTTTTATTAGAAATCAGAAATAAGTCAACAATTTAAAAAGTCACCAGTCAATGCCACGTATTTTTGTTGCAAATATAACTTATTTATAAAATAGTTTTAATATAATATTTTTTCCATATTTACTTTCAAAAATAGTATTTTTATTTTTATTTTCATTAAATTAATAAATTTGTTTATTTTTCACTTCTATTGTATAAATCTCGATATCATTTGTAATTTTTAAGCATGGTTAGTTTTAATATTATAAATATAAAAAAAAAATTATAATTTTGAAACCTCTCGCTATTTTTGAAATTTATTATTATATTTAAAATGTCCAATTTTATCATAATATTCGGTGTATTTTAAGTCTATAGATGTAGTATTTTTTTTTTTATATTTGAACCTTCAATCTCAAGTGAATGAACATCAGCTAACCAATTTGAAAATGTAGGTAATCCAATCAAAATTTGACACCACACCTCTTACGGATAAATTATTGGTGTCAAATTTTGATTTTACTCGTATACTATAATACTTCTGGCATACTAAAAAAAAATACATTTTTATAACAAAAACTAAATTTAAAAAAATAATAATTATTGGCATTTTTAGACAGGGTAATAATCGGAATGAAAATTATTCCGGCAGAATTATCATCCATCGATCATTCAAAATCGAAATTCTCAATTCAAACAATAATTCTATCCCATTTCAATTTATAGACAAGAATCTTAAGCAGAAAAACAAGAAAACATAGTACCCAAAAAAAAAAAAAAAAACATCATTAAACAATCCGAAAAATTCGATATAAAAAAATGAAATGAATTACGGAATTAGCGTACCTTAAAGACAGGACCAAAGCCTCCATGGCCGAGTTTATTGGTTTCGGAGAAGAAATTGGTAGCAATTTGAAGAGAATGAAGATCAAAGAAAAGACCTGAAGAATCATCATCTCCATCGTCTTCTTCATCAGCTGATTTTGATGATTTAAGTCTCTTCTTCAAGCAATCGCAGAGAGAAGATAGAAAACCCATCATGAAAAAATCATCAAACGACGGCGTTTCAATTGTTCTTCCGTCTTCTCCGATGAGCTTAGCTCAGGCAACGTGGTATTGGGTCGGTCAACAAGGCGTCAGTTCAGAGCAAGACAGACAGACAGACAATCATACTTAAATATATATGATTGTACGGTTGATTTATATTTTAAATAACATTTTTTAATTATAAATTTCAAAATTATAAAAAAATTCAAAAAGTTTCAAAAATAGCATTTTTTTTCCATATTCATTAAATAATAAAAGAAATCATCATAGAATGAATTTATCAAAAAAGATAAAACTAATAACGCTTGAAATATTACTGAATTAAAATTTAAAACATCCAAATAATAAATAATAATTAAATTAATCATTTATTAACAACAAAGAATAATGGAAACAAACTCATTCATGGATGGATGAAATGAGGAACAAATATAAAAATAGCACATTTTTAACACCTAATTATTCAAATAGCAACAATTTTATTTTTTCTTTAAAATAGCCACATGTATTTGTAAAAAAAAAATAAAAAATTTCTTGTCAAATCATTTCTTTCACCTCTCTCATTTTCCCTCTCATCTTTTCGGTCATAATTTTTTTTTCCTTTTTCTATTTTTTTTTCTTGTCAAAAATATCTCTTTTCTCTCTCCTCTCTCTCTTCTCTTTCACCACGTTGCTTCTTCTTCTTTTTCTTCTTCTTTTTTTCCCCTTTCTCTCTCTCTCTCCTTCCATGCATCCTCCTTCTTCTTTTTTTTTTTTTTTTAAAAACATTAAATAACTCTCTACTTTTTCATAAATATTTCAAATAAAATTTCCCTCCCATTCCCCCATTTCCTTCTATATATTATATTTTCTCCATCCCTCCCTCATTTTTTCCTTTCATTTATTCATTTTTCTCTCATCTCTTCTTCATTATCTCCCTAATTTCTTTATCCATTCTCTATCATTTTCTCTCAAACCTCCATTGATTCTCTTATTCTTTCTCTTTTATTTTCAAAAATATACTATTTTTATTTTCTACAAATGTTTATTTTACAAACTTCCTACAATTTTTTAATTTACTATCTCTCTCCTCTATTTCTTCTCATTCTCATTTTTTTCATAAATATTTTTCACGTTTTTGTCGCGAATCTAGAAGATCTAAATCAAAAATAGCATGGATTTGACGAAAGGTATTATTTTTTTTAAGTGTTTTGGTTTGATTTACGTATTTTGTTGTTTTATGTAGTATACATAATTTCTTGATACTGTTTTCTGCTATATATGTAATATATGTGATATACGTTTTTTTTACAATATACGTAATATACATATTTTGTCTCTCGTCTGTTTCTATTTTGCTTAATGTACAGTCTGTAATATACGTCACGTAATATATGATTTTACATTCTCTGTTATATGCGTAGTAATATTCGTAATGTACAGTCTGTAATGTACGTTTTTTTACAATATACGTAATTTACATATATTGTCTATCGTTTGTTTCTGTTTTGTTTAATCAGTCTGTAATATACGTAATATAATGTTCATAATGTATTATCTGCAATATATGTAATATACGACTGTTTGTTTTCTAAATATATATTCTATAATATACGTAGTGTACATAAGTGTTGTAATATACGTGATATATAAATTGGAGAAAATGGTCAACGCATTCCCACTGTTTTTTCTTCTTCTTTTATATTTTTTTACTATCTGTACACTGTGTAATATACGTAATATACATTGATTGTTTATTTTTGCACATATTCGTAATGTATTATCTGCAATATATGTAATATACGACTGTTTGTTTTATAAATATATATTCTATAATATGCGTAATGTACATAAGTGTTGTAATTGTAGGAATCGATGGCAACCCTAGAGGGGGGGGGTGAATAGGGTTAATTAAAATTTAATTAATATTTTTCAAATGTGTTTTCTAATTAGCAATTTAAAGAATTATGTGAATTTCACACTAAAATTATTTTTAACAAAGTAAGCTCAATTTTAATAAGATTGGGAAGAATTAAGTCACGATCAATTTCTAACAACCTAAATTCCTTTAATTTAATTCATACTATAAATATGCAAAGCAACATAAAATTATAATAATTACTTAGCAATAACAATGAGTGTAATAAATAAAAGAGTAAGGGTTAGAGAAATTGACACCGAAATTTATAGTGGTTCGGCAAAAAACACGGCCTAGTCCACTCCCCCAGCGCCTCTCGGGAATTTGTATTAACACTTTTTCCGGGACACTACAAGAATAACAAGTTCTACCGACGTCAGAAATGTCGGCGCACGTTCACGGCGCCGGCAATGCCACTTAAAAGGCAGCCATTTCCGGCGCACAGATCGTGCGCCGGAAATAGTTGACCAATACCGGCGCAACCCTTATGCTGCGCCGGTATTGGACTAGCCGAAGCCCAGTGCCGGCCCAATACCGGCGCAACTTCTCATTTTCTATTCCCCCCCCCCCCCCCGAAACCCCTTCTTCACCGATTTCCTCCGTTAAAAAGCCAAAATTTACATTATCCATCGTTTTAGGTATGTTTCTATACTCTATTTTACTAAAATAATTATTATTTGGTTAGATTTCATAGTTTTTAGTTTTAGGTTTTTTTTTGAAAAATTGGGTTTTTTGTTGTTTTATTGTTTAATTCTTAATAATTAGTTGTTATGAATTAGATTGGGCACACACAATACATGATTGAATGGAGATTTGAGATAATTTTTTTTTATCAATATGGATTTTGTTCAAATTGACTATTTTGAGTTTTTAGGTTTTTTTTTTTAAAAACAATTGTGTGTGTTATTTACTTTTAGTGTTAAATTGTTAATATTTGGTTATTATGAAGTAAATTAGTTACTTTATACATGATTGATTATAGATTTGGGATGAATTTTATCAATTTTTTTTATCAATTATTGTTAATATGAATGAACAATTTATTTAATTTAAATTTTATTGTTTTTTGTATTTAATTATGTGATTAATTTTAAACTTTGCATATTTAGTGGGTTTTTTCAATTTGATGTTTTTGAGTTTTTAGGTTTTGTTAACATGTTTTTATTCTAATTTGTTTTAAAAAATTATTCAAATAATTGATTGAACAAAACTTGAATTGTTTTTAAAGTTTAGGGAAATTTCAAACTTTTTAGCATATAAACTCACTGTTTTTTTTTTTAAATTATGTGATTAAATATGAAAGATGCCTATTAAAATGACTGAATAATGCAATTGTAAATTGAAACAGATAATATTTTCGGATCTTTCGTGAGCTTATATACAAATGTCAGGATCCAGGTTAATTTTCTGACCTTTTATATTTTAACGTCGTTATGTTTTGGGAGACGGCTATCCTGCAGCAAAGTTAGCCGTCTCAAAGCTTAATGTTTTTATGTTTTTCTTAGGTTGACATGTGTGTTGATATAATTTTTTGTTTTTAGTATTTTTTTTTGAATGTCATGGGAGACGGCTAACCTGCAGCAAAGTTAGTCGTCTCAAAATATGTATATATTTCTTTTTTACATAGTTTGTATGTTTAAGAGGTTTTTACATTGAGGAGTAGAACTTTACCATGGAATTTACTTGAGATTTTTTTTGTTTAAAATAGGTTGAATGTCGATAAGAGTTGGATGAATATAAATGATAGGTTTTGTAAAGAGTATATTGATGGGGTGAGTTCATTTTTAGAGGTTGCGGTGACGGTTTTGAATGATAATGGAAAAACCCGATGTCCTTGTTTAAAGTGTGTGAATGTTGGTTTTGCCACAATTCAAGAAATTAGAGAGCATTTGCATATTTATGGAATATCACGAGGATATACCCGTTGGACATACCATGGAGAGAATTTTAAAATTGGTAGCACGAGTAGTAGTGTGCCTCCCTTAGATGCGTCCTTTAGTGAAAATGATGATGATGATGATGGAATGATAGACATGCTTAATGACCTACAAGGTGGTGCATTTCATGAATATGAAACTGAGAACCCAGAAAATATACTTGATGGTGAGGAAAATGTGGACACGGGTGAGTGTGATAGCGAGTTCTCACACTTATTCGGTGAAGCACAAAAAGAGTTATACCCGGGTTGTAAGAACTTTTCATCTCTCAGTTTCTTAGTGAAATTAGTTCATATCAAGGTTTTAAACGGGTGGAGTAATAAGTCGTTTGATATGCTTCTCGAGTTATTAAAAGAAGCATTTCCCGAAGGGACGGTTCTACCTGGATCATATTATGCTTCTAAGAAGTTCTTACGTGCGTTTGGATTGGGGTACGAATCAATTCATGCCTGCAAGTTTGATTGTGTTCTTTTTAGAAAAGAATACGCGAAAGAAGAGTTTTGTCCAGTTTGTGGGGAACCACGATATGAGGTGAATGAGGGAAAAACTAAACATAAAGTAGCTCAAAAAGTACTTAGACATTTCCCATTGAAACCTAGGTTACAAAGACTTTTTGCATCAAAATATACAGCGTCTGATATGAGATGGCACAAGGATAAACGTTTGGAAACGGAAGGCGTTTTACGTCATCCGTCAGATGTAGAAAGATGGAAGCATTTTGACAAAGAGTTTCCGTTATTTGCTTCTGATCCTAGAAATGTGCGTCTAGCGTTAGCATCTGATGGTTTTAACCCATTTGGGCAAATGAGCATCACGTACAGCATGTGGCCCGTTATTTTGGTTCCATATAACTTACCACCTTGGAAATGTATGAAAGAATCTACTTTTTTTGTGTCTTTACTGATTCTTGGCCCTAAGTCACCCGGGAAGGATATTGATGTATTCTTACAACCATTGATTGAAGAGTTGAATGATTTATGGAGTGAGGGTATAAGAACTTTTGATAGCTCAAAGTCCGAGTATTTTCAATTACGGTCTGCGTTGCTATGGACCATCAATGATTTCCCCGCATATGGTGATTTGTCTGGTTGGAGTACGAAAGGATACAAAACATGTCCCATATGTTTGGAAGATACTTCTTCAATGGGTATTCGAAGCAAAATATGTTTCATGGGTCATCGACGATATATTCATATGGGCCATCCATGACGTTTTGAAACAGTGCATGTTGGAAAACAAGAATTGAGGGGCAAGCCGAATATTAAATCTGGAGTTGAGATTATACAAGATTTAGATCGATTAATTTTCCCAAAGTTTGGTAAGCATCCTTGCACCCAAGAGAAGAAGAGAAAACGACCAGAAGAAAACGACAATTGGACTAAGAAAAACATATTCTTTAGTCTTCCTTATTGGTCTAAATTGCTTTTACGTCATAAGTTAGATGTAATGCATATAGAGAAAAACATATGTGATAACTTGGTAGGAACAATTTTTTCTATTGAAGGAAAGAATAAAGATACATTGAAAGCACGTCACGATCTGGCAGATTTGGGAATACGAGCTGAATTGCATATGCAAAAAGTTGGGAGAGATAAGTTTGTGAAACCTGCTGCTGCTTACGTATTGACTACGAGTCAGCGCATTGAGGCATGTAAGTTCTTGAAAAGTGTAAAATTTCCAGGACGGGTTTGCATCAAACATATCTCGGTGTGTTAATGTTAAAAGGGGTGAAAAACTTCCTGGGTTAAAGAGCCACGATTGCCACGTTCGTTTCAACGATTGCTACCATTAGCAATCCCGCCATTTTTGAATTACGACATAAGTCAAGGTGGTAACAGAGTTCGGTAATTTCTTTTCGTAGTTTGTGTGCGAAAGTAATAAGTTTAGATGAGTTGGATCGATTCTGGCGTGATATCACATTCATCTTATGTAAACTTGAAAGAATATTTCCTCTTGCCTTTTTCGATGTCATGGTTCACTTATCAATTCATTTGCCGTATGAAGCTCGAATAGTAGGGCCATCTGTTATAGTTGGATGTATTCAATAGAACGCAGTCTTCGGACATTAAAGAATTATGTGAGAAATACGAAGACGTCCCGGAAGGGTGCATAAGCAGAGGCATATGTTTTCAACGAGTCAATAACGTTTTGTTCTAGATATCTTCAGGGATTGAGACTCGATTTAATAGGTTGGATCGTAATTGTGAAGGAGAAGTTGACGGTCGTGTAGAGAGTGACATATCGGTGTTTAAAGATATGTCTCGTCCTCTCAGGCGTTACGATCTATTAACCTTAACACAATCGGACATTGCTAAAGCACACCTGGTACACCTTGAGTAATTGTGATGAAGTAGAACCATATTTACGGTATGTATATCTACTCCATATTTTTAACACTTGCTTCCAATGTATTCATATAGATTCCTTGTATTTACTTAATCATCCATAGGGATCACCTTGATTTACTTGAACACGAGGGCTTGAGCGACATACATAAACATCAAGAGGCACAATTCGCCAATTGGTTCAAACGTCGTGTAAGATATGTTCTCGGCTATTTTTGTTTTATAAGCCTTTGTACCCATAAGTTTTCATACAAAAGTTTATTTGAAAATGTAGGTTAGTGAATTATGGAGTCGTCATGAAGTAAGTTATGATTTACGCATTGTCAATGGGCCCAGACATTCGTGCTAAATCATATACAGGATGTTGTGTCAATGCGATGCGTTTCCACACAATGGAAAGATCTTCTTGCCGTACTACTACGAGTTGTGGGGTTTCTGTTAAGGGTGATCACGATGAAGGATCAACGACGTTTTATGGACTCTTAAAAGAGGTTATAGAACTTAGTTACTTAAGATCTAATCAAGTTGTTTTATTCTGATGTACATGGTTTAACACATCTCCATCTAAAATGAAGAAAGAGTCGGGAAACATATCGATTAACATATCTCGAAATTGTTTTGAAGAAGAACCTTTTATCTTAGCTAGTCAAGCTCAACAAGTTCTATACTTGGATGATATTAAATATGGGAAAGATTGGAGAGTAGTTCAAACTTTAAGACAAAAAAATGTGTGGAATGTCCCTGAGTTAGAGGAAGATGACAAGGATGATAAGATTTTGCATGTGAGTTCACCCATAGATACTCATGTCAGTGATAGGCTAGATGCACAGAGGCTCGATAGAGATGATGACATAGAAGAGTTTATAACCAATAATGAAGAAGAGCCGGAAAATGATATTGTTGATTCGGAAAATGAGAGCGATGAGTCGGAAAACGATGACTCAGAATAATAAGTTAGGTTTAATATATAATTTTTAAACATGCGTTTGTTCTTAACTTTTAACAAATATTGTGTTTGCGTGTTTTAAACAGGAATAATAAGGGGAAGGGTCGATTGACGAGTCACGACCTATCGCACCAGGCAACAGGAAGACTCCTGCGTCGTCGACACAAAGGGGTAGTTATTACGGAGCCATCATCGGATACATTGATGAGTTCTCGCCTTCTTCTCCTCACCAGGGCATGTATCGACTTGATTCACCGATGTCATCACATGATATGCGTTCTCGATCACCTTCGCCCACACTCGATCATGGTAAGAATCATTTTTTTTGTGAATGTCACTTATGCTTTGTTTTGTACTTACTTCTTAATTTTTTTTATAGTCTCGTCTCAATCGTCGGTTCCTAGACGTGGTTATGCGAAGAACATTTCACTGCATAAGGGGACTAGTAAGAAAGATCTGACTATCCCGGAAGACTTAAAACGGGTGGTTGGCGACAATGCTAGATCATTTATCACTGAGATTGGCATATTGGTGCGTGCCCTTATACCACCGAGCCACAAGAGATATGATTTGGTGCCGGCAGAGATTCTTAATGATATCAGGCAACGACTTACAGTGAGTCTTGTATTTATATATATGATTTGCAAGTATTATATAATTTGCACTAACATGATTGCTAATGTGTTAAGGACAAATTCAATCTTCAATTGGCCAATGGCGTACATTGGAAAACTATTGAAGGACAAATGATATCTTCTGCGAATGAGTATCGATATGAGCTTGGAAAATACTATCGCAATAACGTACAAGAGTTTGGTGAAGAGCAAGCTGACCGCATGAAACATTCGAGAGTGCATAGTGATGATGAATGGAGGTTATTAATCGAGAAGTTGAAATCACCTGAATTTAAGGTAAAATCGTATTATCTAAATCTTAGTATCTTTATTTATGAATAATAACTAAATAATTACTTATGATATTCATTTTGTGTAAAAACTATCGGAGACAAACACTCATTCTCGAGCGGCGAACCTCGTATTTACATAAAGGTGGCTCGAAATCCAATGCTAACAAGCTTTATGAGATGGTAATACTATTTCACACACTTTACTTATTAAACTTTTTTCTATTTTTATAGTATCATACACATTTTATATGAATATTTGCAGAGACAAGATAACCCAGAAGCTACATGGGTCGACGTGTTTGAGCAACAACATTCTTATGAAAGTCCAAAAAACGTGGGTGAGCGGACAGTAGAAGAACATCACGTAAGTTTATTATTTTAAGTTTGTTATGTTTTTGTTTTAAATATTTTGTATTCATTTCGTGTTTTTTTCTATTGTCTTAGAAAAAAATGGTGGAATATATGAACCCGCCACAAGTTGCGTCGGACACAATGATTCAAGCCCATCTATTACTGATATCGAGGCAATGGAGATGACTTTGGGTCATAGACCAGGCTATAGGAGAGGTATGGGCAGAGGGCCTAAACCTCCCCCAAAGTCAAGTAGTTCATCGAGATCTTATGTGTCTTCACAAGTGGAACAACTCACCCAAAGTCAACAACAACTAGCTCAAAGTCAGCAACAACTAGTTGAAGCCCTTACTACTATTGAGGAACTTCGAGCTCGTGATGTGGAACGTGAGGCTCGTGAGGCGACACATGATTTAGAGGCCAGGAAACTTCGAGAGGACTTTGATGCGTTCATGAGAAACTATAGAGGTGGTGGGGATGGTCATGCTTAGGATTTACATGTACTTTGAACACATTACGTGTCTGTTGTAGTATTTTAAGACATCATGTTTTACTTTCTTAAAGACATTATATTTGTCTTAATTGAACTTTAGTTAATTTCTATCACATTTTGTTACAACTTTTTCTGGTTTTGGATTTTATATGGTTTAGAAAAATCTTAATATATATATATATATTGAAACAGATGGCTTTTGAGGAGGTTAAAATAAGTAAATTTTTTTAAAAAAAATAGTGGTAATACCCGCGCCATAGCGCCGACACTGGGGTTACATGCATATAATAGTACCCTTAATTCCGGCGCTATAACGCCGGCAATATGATTAGTACCGGCGCTCTAGCGCAGGAAATACCTGCCAGTGGGGTTCAGGATTAACCCCACTGCCGACGCCACCACGCCGGGGATGCGTTCCTAGCATCCCTGGCGCTATGAATAGCCATGCCGGTGATGCCTGAAAATGGCATCCCCGGCAACCCAGTGTCGGTGCTATTTCCGGCGCGGAAGTGACGTCGGTGATACCTTTTTCCGGCGCATGTGGTTAGCATTTCCAGCGCGGAGGTGCGCCGGTAGTACCCATTCATTTTGTAGTGATTTTACCTGAGAGAACGATATACCCAATATACTAAAAACAATATACATAAATGAATTAAAATGAAAATATGTACAAAACATACAAAATACAATAATTCAAAATCGAAATAAAGTATTTACTTAAAAATATTGAAAACGTACAAAAAAATATCAAATACAATAAAAACTATACACGATATACTGAATATACGAAAATTAGAGAAGAAAAAATGCATTGAGAAAGAAAGTATTGAGAAAAAAAAATGTCAGAAATTTCAGATATACGTCATATACGCAAGTGTCAGACTATATATACTTGATATACGGAAAATGGTCTTTTTGGTATATTTAAAATTTGAATAGTAAAAAGTGGCTAATTCAATAACTTTTAAAAAATGTGGCTATTTTGTTAAATATGCCCTTAAAAGTGGCTAGTTTGATTTTTTTCCCCATGAAATAATCCATTAATTTATGATAGGAAAATATACTATTTAAACAAAAAAAGAAACTTTTAATATTTTTAAAATTGAGGTGTGAAAAGTATTATTGCCTAAAATTTCTCAATAAAAAATTCATTTGAATTCTAAAAGAAATAAACGATGTACTGATTATGAGCTCCTCCTCCTAATTTCACATATCTTATTTCTGTAATATTAAATATATTTTTAAAATTCATTACGAATATAATAATTTAGTAAAAGTAAGATCCCTCCAAAAAAAAAAAAAAGGAGAATTCGATTGTGGAATAAGTATTTTTTTTTAATATTTAAATAATAATAATAATCATTACTACTCCGAGAAACACGCTTTATTAAATGTAGAGTCGTTTTTAACTTTTATTATTCTCAACAGAAACTTTATTCCAGGCTACACACTATACAACCAAAATTAAATGGTCAAATTACAAAATTCTACAATGAGTTACATTTGTAATTTAATCTTTTAAATCTTAATTTATTAAAATACATCCTTAAATTTTTAGATCTATTTTATTGTTTATTTCTTTAACTTTTTCAATATTATATTTGAGAAAAATATAAAATTCACCCCTATAATATAGAAAAAAAATTATAATTAAACTCCTAAAATATCATTTTGATAATAAATTATTAATTATCAATTATTTTATGAATAATAGTAAATTAATTAAATATTATTAAACATATTTTTTTAAGATGGTATATATTTAGGTTTAAAATTTTCACCAATAAAGTCTTTTTTTTTTAATGAGTTAAATCACATTTTTTTCCTTTCTCATTCTAACTTGATTAGGGTATATATGCCCCCACAAAACTTGTAAAACAATTTTAGATTATTTTGATAACTTATGAAGGCACACGATGCCCTGGGACCTCATCAACTTCAATCCTATAAAGTTTATGAAAATAGAAAACTATATATTCAACAAAATTTTACCGAATTTAATTTAAGTACGGTTGTATTATTTGTTTTCCCTCTCTTTCTCTTAAGTTATGGGTCTTTAAACGTATTTAACATAAAGATTATTGAGGTTAACGATGATGATAATATATAATTTCAAAATTTTAAGAGCATAATCGATTAAATTAAAAAGTTAAATTGTAAATTAAAAAGTTTAAAGAATGTTATTCTAATTTAATCTAAAATATAGCAAAGTGTCATTCTTCCAAAATGAAAACTCAACGCGTTTGTCAAACGTAGTTGTATCTCAAAAAGTGTTAAATGTGCTCCCATTTTTTAAAAACCATGAAAAAAAAATAGAAATCAAATGAAAGTAAACCTTAAAAAAAATCTCTCTGAATATCGATTTATTTCTCTGAATTTGTATGGAAACGAAACAGCTGACCACGTGCAGCTTGGGCAGTTATGAAAATTAAGAATTGTATTTTATTTAGCAAAGAAAAACAAATTGTGTTTTTTTTTTTTTTTTCGTCAAAGGATAAACTTTATAAAAGATCAAAGAGGAATACAAGAATTGTAAGCCCTTTGAGCAAGGGAGAGAGCTATAGAGTTAAACTCTCTACTAATAAAAGAAAAAACAATGGAAACAAAGCTAGAACATAAAAGCTTAATATCGAAATAAATACAATAAAAATCAAAAGGACAATAAGAAGAGTCGTTGATGATGTCAATAACGCTTTTAGCATCTGAGAAGACATGAACTTGATTGAATCCATTTGCAATAGCGTGTTTCAAAGCTTCCAAAATACATCTTCCTTCAACATGAAAAACAAATTGCGTTGAAAAGTACAAAATTAAAAGAAGAAGAAAACGTGGGAGATAAAATTCAATATCTGCAGAAGACAAATGTCACACGAAAAAACGACTTGTAAATGGGTTCTGATGAAAATTTAGAGAATATGACAATATATATTAGAACTAATTAAATTGTCATGTATAATATATATGATTACTTTTTTTTAAAAAAAATAAGTCGAAATACCTCCTATGGCTATAATATCTAAAGAAATGGTGACTAGTGTAACTAATTTTGATTTTTGACCACTAATTAGGTAATTTGATTTAAATGGCAAAACTTTTATATATACATATATATATATATATATATATATATATATATATATATATATATATATATATATATATATATATATATATGGATTAAGAATTTTACAATATAAACTTACTTTTTACAAATATTTCATTTTTAAAATAAAATAAATGTAAAAAAATGATTAATATAGCTGAACATTATATATTCTTTAGACTTCTGGGTTATTTAGTAGAAGGATGAGTTTAAGCAGATTAGATATCATCAACAATGCATATTTATTAAGTGAGTTATATTTTATTAAACTCAAGGATTTAAAATGTTTTTTTAGGGTAAAATGCAAATGAGACCTCTGTGGTTTCTTCCAAATGCATGAACACTTCCTGTGGTTTGAAAATGACAAATCACACCCTCATGGTTTAATTTTTTCAATCGAGCCTTCCTTCATGTCAATAATTTTATTTTAACCATAACTTCTTCGTTTGAACTCCGATTTAGGTGATTCAAGATGTTTTAGAATCATCATTTCAGGCTCTACGCTATGGCCATTTCAAAACTTCTAAATCATTAATGACCAATAGAGTTAAGAGTGTCAATCGTATCTAAAATTTAGATGTTAATAAACTATTTTATTTATTAATCATTTAAAAGTTTCGAAAGGACTATTATGTAGAGCTTGAAATTATGATTCTAAAACATCTTGAATCATCTAAATCGGAGTTCAAACGAAGAATTTATGGCTAAAATAAAATTATTGACATTGAAGGGGAGAGGTCTGATTGAAAAAAAATTAGAACACATGGGTGTGATTTTCCATTTTCAAACCACAGAAGGTGTTCATGCATTTGGATGAAACCACAATAGTCTTATTTGCATTTTACCTTTTTTTTTATAACACATCCTTATTATCAACTTAAAACTATATAGACCAACCCAAACTAATCACTCTCCTATATAACAACTAAAAAATAATTAGAGTTAGTGTATGTGGGTTGGATTGATTTGACGTATATTTAAGGAGGTAACGTAACAAAAATCTGATATACTTTTATAATATTTGAGCATGTTAATTTATACCTCTACTAGTTTTACTTTTATTTCTTTTGGCAGATTATTGTAATGTTATTTTAATACTTTCCAGTAAATGATATATTGAAGTTTTGACGAACTACATTTTTTTTTCGATTTAGTGGTTTGTTCGGTTCCTAAAGTTTGAAGAAAATAACAATTCAATCTATGAAATTTAAGAAATAATTTTAAATGATCTTTAAAATGTGTTGACCGTTTCTTTTATTAATAGTATGTGATGTGCTAGTTAACTATGTGATGTTACTCATTGATATCAGACTTTAAAAAAATTAGTTTAATATCCCCTTCAATAAAAATTAAGGTTAAATGCGTCAATGACCCTTTATACTTTTAGATTTTATCAATTTACACCCATAAACTATCAATTTAACAATTTTGACCCTTACACTTAAAAAAAACCAATTTCTATTTAAATTTCTTTCCAAATATAACATACTTCTATTTTTTTAATATTATTTATAAAAGGGGTTATAGGAAAAGTCTATTTTGACCCATTTAACACAACCAACAGGTTGCGACTTTAATTTTTAGGGCTTTTCTATCTATTATCACGTTATTCTTCTCCATTCTTCTTTGTGTTAGCCTCTACGAACAGCCATCTTCAAGCTGGTTAAGGTTATGGAAGTTGAAAGCTTCCCAAAAAAAGTGAAGTTTTATTGCTTAACTCGTGATAACAAAGGGATTAGGAGTTCAATCGTTTGTTGTAGAAAGAAAATGAAATGACATTGAGAATTGAGTATTAAAAGATTAAATGAGCCATGTTTACTTTCAAGGAATGAGAATGAGATTACTCCATTCCCATTATTCTTGTTTACCTAAAACTTGGAATGAGAATGAGAGTGTCGGACACACATAATTTGGCAATCTCATTACCTCGTTCAACTTCATCAATCTCATTCTCAATCCTTACCTTGTGGGTCCCACCAACTTTTATTTTTTATTGATTTTCTTTTCTCTCTACTTTTTGTGGGTCCCACACGAACAACATCATTGGTAATTCTTTTCATTCCGATTTCGATTCTAAATTTTATTAAGTAAACACAATCAAAGAAATCTTATTCTTATTTCATAATTTTTCATTCCGATTCTTTCTCATTCCCATTTCCGCTAAGTAAACGAGGTATAAAAAAAATCAAGTATCCTAATCTTGGTGATAATTTTTGTCGCTTTATTTCAACCCACAAATATGTTCAAGCCATTGATTTGTATACACAAGCAATTGAGTATAATACGACAATATAAACCTCACATTCACCAATTTCATAGACTTGGACACATAAAACAATCTCAAATTCATCATATTCTTGAGAATTGGATCAAACCCAGATCAAATTTCTGCAGTTCAATTGCAATTACTGATGACAAACATAAAAAAAAAGAAATTTGGGTAAATTGACCTCCAAAATTCATAACTAAGAGATATTAACCTCCATTCTCATATTAATCTTTTTTTGACCCTTTGATGATGTCACTTTGGGATGAAATATAAAAAATACCCATAATTTCTCTTCTCCAACTCTCCATTCAACTTCTCTCTTCTCCATTGAAACTAACCAAGTTCTCTCGTCTCACTTCTCTTCTTTCAATCTCTAACGACGGAATACGGCGAAGACTACACGGTGACCTTAAACATATATATATATATATATATATATATATATATATATATATATTTTTTTTTTTTTCAACCCCCTCACTTTGGAATTTTATTTCATCTCTCTAAAATTTATCTCTCTCTAAAATTCTCAACTCTCTCAATCATTCATCTTCTCAATCTCTCAATTATTCAAACATTTGATAACCATTCAACCATCTATGAATGAAAAGTTATCTCTTACTTTCAAACAATTTTTTTGAAAAAAAAATAAAAAAATCCAGGTTGCTTCGAAATTTGCCCCGAAATTTGACAATTTTCTCCGAAATCCGAATTTTACCTCGAAAGTTGCCCCCGAATCTGAACTGGCTTTTGCATTTTCCCCGGGAATTCGCCCCGGAATTCGAACGAGTTTTTGAAAGTTTACACCGAAATTAGGATCGGTTTTTTAAATTTTGCACCGAATTTTGAAATTTTTCCGAAATCCGAACTGATTTTTGAAATTTTACCCCAGAATTTACAAAAATCAACAAATTATAATTAAAGCCAAATATTTTTTTTTTAACTATAGTAAATAATTTACAAAAATATTAAATAAAAATAAAAATTTAAATATAATATTAAAGATTAAAAATTTAAAAAAAAAAGGGCGGGGACTGGTTTTCAATTTCGGTCCCCCGAAATTTTTGATAGATGGGCGGGTTTGGGGGGCAATTTTTTTTAAATCTTTAATATTATATTTAAATTTGTATTTAATATTTTTTTAAATTATTTACTATAGTTAAAAAAATGGTTTTAATTATATTTTGTTAGTTTTTGTAAATTCCGGGGCAAAATTTCAAAACCGGTCTGGATTTAAGGGAAATTTCAAATTCTAGTTCAAAATTTAAAAAACTAGTCCTAATTCCGGTGCAAGCTTTCAAAAACCTATTCGGATTCCGGGGTAAAAATCGGATTTCGAAGAAAAATTTCAAAGTGAAAAGGTTGTTAGATATATATATTTTTAAGGCCACCATGTAGTTTCCGTCGTATTCCGTCGTTAACACTGCCGTTAGAGATTGAAGGAAGAGAAGTGAGATGAGAGAACTTAGTTAGTTTCAGAAGGGAGAAGTTGAGTGGAGAGTTGGGGAAGAGGGTATTTTTGATATTTCACTCCAAAGTGACATCATCAAAAGTTAAAAAAATGTTAATATGAGAATGGAGGTCAATAACCCTTAATTATGAATTTTATAGGTCAATTTACCCAAATTTTTAAAAAAAATCATTTTTTTTCTCTTGGGTCAGCCAAAATAAAAGATGATTATCAAAATTCAAAGCAATGAAGTTAAGAATCAGAAACAAAATAAAACTCACTAGCTGCGATTGAGTTCATCTGCGAACGCGAAAGACAGAGAAGTGTTGAGTGAAACGATTTCCTGGAAAAAAAAACTTGAGTTAGGGTTCGATTTTTTTTGTTAGTTTTTCTAAGATTTCTATCATTTTTTTTTTAAATTTATGTTTTCTGAACCATTTTTCTCTTCTTTTTTATTATTAGGTTTTAGTCATGTAGATTTTTTTATGCATGCCACTGTCATGTATGGCCATGTGTAATAAACTTTATAAGAAAATTTTTCTTATGGTTGTTCGTAGAGGCTAACACAAAGAAGAATAGAGAAGAAGAACGTGAGATTAGATAGAAAAGCCCCAAAATTAAAGTAAAACTTGTTGATGGTGTAAAATGGTGTCAAAATAGACTTTTCTTATAACCCTTTTTTAAATAATATTAAAAAAATGCAAGTTTGTTACATTTAGATGGAAATTTATATAGAAATTGGACTTTTTTAAAGTGTAAGAGTCAAAATTGTTAAATTTATAGTCCAGGGGTATAAATTGATAAAACCTAAAAGTGTAAGGGTCATTAGTGCATTTAACCCTAAAAATTATTAACAACTTTTTTCGCTCGTTTCCCCTCGTCGTTCCTATTGCTCCTTGTTCTCCCTCGTTGAAACCATAGAAAAAAACTTACGGAGATATTAACGACCATTTAATTATATGATGGGTTAAACTCAGGGCCGTTCCTAAAAAAACAAGGGCCCAGTGCGATATATAAATTTGGGGCCTCTATCACATAATCCCTAATATGAAAAATCACAAATATATATATATATATATATATATAAAATATTTTTATTAAAACACAATATCAATAAAATAATATAATAAAAAAATAGCATAAAATTATCAAAGTAGTATAAAAAAAATATAAAAATTGAACTTTGAACTTATGTTGGTATCGGACTCAACTCATAATGACAGAGAACATAGAGATATTGTAGGGAGAAGATCAGCCAACGCGACTTAGAATAAATTCTCATTTATATATTATTAATACTAAAATTTTAATTCAAGATTTGGGGCCCTCAAAGTTCGGGGGTCCTGTTCCGTCGCACCAGTTCCACTATGCCTACGACGACCTTGATTAAACTTACAACTATTTATATACTACAACAACACTATTTTTTTTAAAAAAAAATTCAAATCTTAAATTTTAAATTGGAAAATTTTGAATTTTTTTTAATATCACGTTAAATTGAAAGAGGGGAGATTCAAACCTTCAACAAATAAAATAAACAAATGTTGAATCACTTAAGCTATCAATAGATTGACGAAAAATTTGAAGTTTATGAGTAAAATTTGAATTTTCTTTAGGGTCCGTTTGGTAACTTTCCCAATTTCTATTTCTTATTTCTATTTTTCATTTTTTAAGAAATGGAGTTGTTTGGCAACTCTTCTTGTTTCTCATTTTTTAAGAAACACTTCCCAAAATTGTGTAGAAATTTTAGAAACAACAAATTCTTGTTTCTTACTTCTCTTTCTTGTTTTCAAAGTTTTCAACACATTGATGAATTATTACGTTGACCCGTTTTGATTTATAAAATATAATATAAATATACAAAAAATATATTGATATAATATTTTTAAATATATCATTTAAAATTGTAAAATTTTCAAAATATTTTTATTTTTTAAATGAGAAACAGTTACCAAACACATTTCTGTTTCTTTTTTATTCTAGAAACAAGAAATAAGAAACAGTTATCAAACATGTTTCTTTTTCTCTTTTTAAAAAAACAGGAACAAGAAACAAGAAATAGAAATAAGAAACAAGAAATGGAAACGAGAAAGGTTACCAAACGAGCCCTTAGGAGGTGTTTGTTTGTAGTGTTTGGGGATGGAGATCTAAACCCCATGGTGTTCTCATCCCCATCCCCATGTTTGTTTTGCCAATGGGGAAGGAGATATAAACTCCATGGGGTTCCCATAGCCCCCATCCATGGGGCTTAGAATCCCTCCAAAATAGATGGGGTTTTCATCACCAAATGGAATAGATGAGAGAGAAAGGAAGAGAAGAGAGGAGTGAGAGTGAAAATTAATTTTATATTATAATTTTATTATTCTCATTCCCATCGAAAACCAAACACAGTGATCTTGTCCCCGGTCATCTCGTCCACATGCATCTCATCCCCAGACATCTTAATCCCATGCAAACCCGGAAACAAATGCCCCCTTAATGATCTCTGCCCTCCCGCTTAAAAGAAGTAAAAAAGGATGTCTTATATGCTGGCAGTCGGCAGAAAAACAATTAGTTTTTAATATTTCCGAATTTACCCTCAGAAGAAAGCAAGAATGACATCTTCGTTGCTTTTGTTGTAATCTCCATTGAAGACTCTTCCCCGAGGTATCTGCTTCGAAGCTTACTGTTTGAAAGCAAAGATCAAATCTTTTTCAAATCCCTAAAAAGAAGAAGAAATGGTTCTGTTCTTCTCCAATTATTAACGAAGGAAAGAAAAAAGAATTTCTCTTCAAAGAAAATCAGAATGAGATCCTCTTCGGAGAGGATCAACATCGCCGCCTGTACCCGAAGGCTCGATGTTGATAATCGCTTTCCTCTTCCTTATTACTATCGGGTCGCTGATAATATTCTCAAACAGGTGATTTTGATTCTTTAATTTTTTGTTTTCAATTTCTCACGTCAATTTGAGATTTTTATTTTGTTTGTTTGTTTGACGAGCGTTGAATTTGGGAGGGTTTTATGAAATTATTGTCATCTTCCATTTCTAAACTGTATTCTTTGATTGGAATTTTGATCTTGGAGCTTGATTGTATGGATTTAAGAAGCTGCATTAAGTCGAATTATTGAACGA
Organism: Gynostemma pentaphyllum; assembly: GCA_028015215.1. Taxonomy (NCBI): domain Eukaryota; kingdom Viridiplantae; phylum Streptophyta; class Magnoliopsida; order Cucurbitales; family Cucurbitaceae; genus Gynostemma; species Gynostemma pentaphyllum. The sequence goes on along the minus strand of CM051346.1, from coordinate 48,742,533 downwards.
GGTTGTTGAATTTTTTCATTTTTTGTGATTATTGTAATATGATAGACAAGTGTCTGAGAAGCAATTGATATTTTAAAATAAGGTATTGATATGCATACCGATGTTTTTAAGGTTATATATTTTATGTTCTTGTTCAGATTTTAGCCAGTAACTTTTATGTGCTAACTCATACTTTCCCATTCCCCGGGAAATAAAAAATTTGGGGCAAAGGAAGATGATATATGTGTAAAAACTTGTGGGGTTATGCTGGATGTGTGGCACTGCTCAATAGACCATCAAACGAGTCAGCAAGCAGCTTGAAATTAGGGATGCAAAAGCTTTGTTGATCAGATTGATAAAATTCGTATTGTTTCTTAGTAAGAAATCGATGTTGAGCTGGTTAAATTTAGGTTTCAAAGATCTTATCAGTTAAGCTCGCTTCTAAGTTAGTTAAAAGAAGGGTTCATCTGCATTGAATCACCATTGGACCAAAAGCTTAAGTTGTTCGCTAGGTTAAATTAGTTTTTTTTTTCCAACATATTCTCAACAATCTGGAGTGAAGGCTGGTTAAATAATTGTCTAGTCAAATAATTTCCGCATTGTAGTGTTTTTAACCACTTAATCCATGTATGATACCCAGGTAAATGTGCCTACTCATAAGTATTAGTAATAATAATAAAGAATTGATCACAATCCAAGCCTTCTTAGAAACTCCAATTCATTTTGAAACTTGACCTTAATGGGTAAAGACAAATTTAATCATATATCTCGACACTTCCTCGCACATGTGGGCTTGGATATTTACACAAGACCCAAACGTGTGGAATATTAATGAATGGGGAGGAAATGTCATCACAAGGGTTCGAACTTAGGACCTCCTACTCTGATACCATGTTAAATCATCACTAGATCCAAAAGCTTAAGCTAATGGGTAAAGGAAAATTTAAATATATATCTCAACAAAGTTGTTTTTCTATACAGTTCCTTAGCAAGCTCGCTTGATAAATTTATTAGACTTGATTTCTAAGGCTTTGGGATATTTAGCGATTACAGCTCAATATAGAGTTTTATAGTGATTTATGTCAATAATGTAATTCATCAGTAAGATGTGGAAGTTGTTTTAATAGCAGTGTCAAGTTGATTTATAGTTGTTTTGATAGCATCATATTCTCTTATTACTAGCATATATATGGGGGAAATCCAAGTGATAGTTCAGTGTCTAACATATTGGTTACGTTTCAGGCTGACATCTTTCGAGCGGAGAAGAATATAATTGATCTTTATGTTATGTTGATGAGATTTTCCAGGTAAGAAACTGATATCAATGTCATTGAATTCTAAAGAATTTATAGTTTCAGTCTGTAATGAACGGTTTGAGCTTTTGTAAAGTGTACTTAATATTTTTTTTAATCAACAAAATTTGTACGGCCAGTTCTAATAAAAAAAAAAAAAAAAAATTAGTACAGCCAGTGTTTTAGAGTTAGTTGATATCTAGCATTTTTGTCATTATGTAGTGTGGTGTGTTTGTAAGTAACTGATTTACTTCAGTTCAACTTACGAAAGATGAATTTTTCTCTCTATTATTTATCTTTCAGTAAGCTATCTATAGAAATTTACTGAAGCTGGTTTCATTAAACTGCCAGTTAGATCAGATAACTTAGCATCAAGAATAACCCTTAACACATTTGGTTTTTCAATGCTTCAGTTTGGTCACTGAGACGATACCTCGCCATTGGGAGTATGGGGCATCTCTTAAATACCAAAAAAATTATTTTAGAAAGGTTAGACTAATAGTATGTCTTTAGCATGATCTACTTAGAAGCATGGTGTTTTTGTCGGTGCATGACATAATTACTTAAATTGTGTAGAAGTTATTGAATGCCTTGTGTGAGCTTGAGGAATTAAAGCCAGCAGTTCAAAGGAAGGTTGATGAGATAAATGGAAAACAAAAATATCAAGCGAATGGGTGGGGCAATCAACATCAGAGTGGTTCATTGGAATGGCATTCTGGTGGAAAACAATATCACACTGATAATGGTACAGCTAAGGTATAGTAATGTAGTAGTCTCTGTCCAAGTTTGAATTTCCCTTCTAAAGTTGAACAGTGCATATTAAGCAAGCACAGTATTACTGTTATTAATATTCAATTAAAAAGTTCAGTTTCCATACACTGTTTTCTCTCTGACAGGCAGGTAGATCAGCTGCTAGAGAAATTACGCATCAGGGTTCAGGGGCTCAACAGTTTTCATATTCCAGGTCCATGAGTGAGATTTTTTCAGTTTGTGCATGCCTAGATGTCTTTAATTTTTTCTTCGAATTCCTAGTTTAACTATTAAATAAGCTTTAAAATACATAGCATTAATTAGTTTATTCATGTAAGAGGGGCCAAAATGTTTATATTTTTTTTGCAGTTCTATTCTTGCTAACTGACTTGGTTGCTGTTGTTACTGTATGAATCTTGGTTTTCCTCCATTCCTCATGATTGTTTCCTTGTAGATCTATTCGTATCCCACTTCCAAAGGAGGAGACATTATCCCGTCATTCTATTTTGGGTCCCAGTGGGCTTCATGGCCAGTGGCAACCACCTATAGTTGATAAAGGGGTAATTTCATATTTGCTAAATTCTTCCGGTTGTCCTTAGAAGGAATCACCCTAACATACCTTTCAATGTAGGTCCAATATCCGCGTATTGACTATCTGTCTCCTATTGAAATTCCAAGGTTTGTCTTCTAATTAAGTTTGTAAAAGGTCTGACTCTTAGTTACCTGCGAGTCTGCGACCACATCAAATCTTTACTATTTTCTTGAGTTGATTCATTATTTGTTAACTTAGCATCTTTTTAAAGAACAAAAATTTAGTGAAAAAATATTTAGTAACTGTTTTTAATACTTGTTATCTTAAATTGAATGACCTGTTTTTTGACAATTAAAGTTGTTCTTCCTTACAAAGTCACTTGTCTTTAGTAAGTTTAGATGTGTAATACTAATAATCTTAACTTTTGAAAGTCACTAAAAATAAACTATTTTAAAGCAAATGCATAAAGTAGCTTTCTTGAACAGTCCCAAACAACTGTTTGATCAAGTTTTAATTGCTATTTCCAGTCATGCCTCCACGCTACTATTTTTCTGAAGATTTTATTGCCATGATATTTTTGTTTCATACAGAAAGGAATTTACCTCTATTATTTTAGTATATATATATATTTTTCCTTATTCTGTTTAAACAGCTTACAACAATCAATTGAAACCAAGCTTACAATTGAAAAGGACCTTGGAAAGTTGGATAAAGAAAGCTCTAATACTGACTCAAGCTGCCCCCAGACTGATGATAGTCAGACACATGATGCCATGGAAACTGGTTCCTTGATCTCCTTTGACAATGTTGAAATGCTTGCCCCTGTTGAAATTGTCCGACAGCCTTCTCCTCCACCTGTACTAGCTGAAGTACATGATTTAATACCTGCGATGTCACCTCAAATTACTGAGGTAGAACGTGCACAGGATACTCCATCATTGGATGGTTTTGTTCATCCAGAAGCCTCCTTACAACTGCATATTGTGAGTTTTCTGACCCTTGTGTGTTGGTCCCCCCCACCTATTTATATTATTCTTTTAGTAATAGCAAGCGAATAAAAAGATCATGCCATAATCAGCAAGTGCCTCTCTTCCATTCTTTGAATTATATGCATATACAGTAAATACCTTGTTTTTTTTTCTAAATATTCAGAAAATTTAGGTGTGTGTTGGTTTGGATTGGATGAAGAAATTAAACCGTGTTTCATCCTAACAATCTCTCTTTTTGTAGTCAACCACCATGATGGACAGCTTCATGAGGCTAGCCAAATCAAATACCACTAAGAATTTAGAAACTTGTGGTGTCCTCGCTGGTTCACTCGTATGTTTTAACAACTTGAACACCTATGTATAATCATTAATATTATCCTTGTTTATTTTCAGCTCAAGGTCAAAGTTGCAATAATTATCATTTTCTTTGCAGAAAAACAGAAAATTTTATGTCACTGCACTCATCATACCAAAGCAGGAATCAACATCAGATACTGTATGTTTGTTTTGTCAGACATCGTTTCATTTCTATTTTACTCATCCATTGAGTATTAATTTTTTTTTAATATTCATTCTCTGATCATCAGTGTCAGACAACAAATGAGGAGGAGATATTTGAAGTGCAGGATAAGCGTTCTCTTTTCCCTCTTGGGTGGATTCATGTGAGCATTTCTAGTGTATATTGTAGTAAAATTTCTTATTGGAACTTGGGATTGACATGTTGTTTTGATCTCCTCTCTCCTTGATTCTTCTTAACTCTTTGATGGATTGAAATTCATTTCCAAGTTCCACCCTATAGATTTTGTTTTCTTTCAAGAATGACATTCTTAAAATGAATTGTAAATTACAATAACTACTGTGGTAAAAACAACATTCTCTATCTGTTATCTTTTATAAGCATCCAATTTTAAATAGAGTTTAGCTAGAGCATTCCAGAAATCTAATAGAAGCTCCATTGCTGACCTTAAAGACTGATCTCTCCTTAAATTTTTGTATGATATTTTTTTAAATTGAAAACCAAGATTCCTGCTACTATCTTAATAATGATTACCGGTATTGGCATTTGTTGCCAAGAAAGATGACTACAATCCCCCTTGGAAGTTGCTGATGTTTCATTCAGCCCATATAATAGGCAGAAAGCCGATAAATGTGTTGAATATTGAATATAGTTACTATTGCCCACTGTCAAAAGGAAATAATTTTAGGTGAAATAAAAACTTGAGTTTCAATGTCAAATGGTCTTTGATTATGGGACCTGCTTTTGCCTTAAACTGGACACTGTCCATACCAAGACAGAATATTGACATTTAATTTTCTGGGACTTTTGTAAGCTAATGTAATCAGTAATAGATATTGAACCACCTTTTTAGTCAAGTTTCTCATGCACTTGTTGATCATGAATTATCTAAATATTGTTAACGAAAAATCATTGACCCAAACTCTACATTCATGTCATGTACAAACAATCATCAGGAAATTCCTCAGGACATAAAAAAAATTAGCCAAGTGATTCAAAGCTAATGTAACAAAATCTGTTTCAATATCTTAATAGTAGTTGATTGCAGATGAATTATGGTATCTTTTTTTTTTGTTTGGAAAGATGAATTGTGATATTTGTGGCAATTCAGTTATCTTATTTCATTGTTCCTATTTCCTAATTTTCAGACGCATCCTTCACAATCGTGTTTCATGTCATCAGTTGATGTTCACACTCATTACTCATATCAGGTATGTAGTTTTCTGTCAAAATCAAAATTTAACATGTTGGAGATGTAGAAATACTTGTCAAATACCACTTCCTCTTTTGAAAAAAAACATGTTTCATGTTATCAGAAAGCCATATATATACATAGGAATGACTACAAAATACACTTCCATAACTAAACTTTGGATGCAAACATACCTTTCTATGATTTGAAAATGATTTTTCATACCTGTTAACTTTAAACAACTTTACAAAGAAATCTCATCTACCTTAAATTTTGTCATTTTTATAAGCATGATAGCTGTTTGCTTATGGAATACCACATAGCTTATTCCTCTTTCTGTTGACATCTCTGAATACCTATTTCGCCTTGCCGTTGACTTATCCAGCTCCCTCTCTCTCTCTCTCTCACTCTCCTCTCAGAAGTATGGGATTGAGAATTTCTTGGTCACGTGAGGGAAACAAGTGAGGGGGGGGGGGTTGGAGTTGGAGTTTAGGAGGGAGAGAGGAGGGACCCGGTTATTTGGAAAAGGATGTGTTGAAGAGGAGAGAAAATTCAGACATGACGAGAAAAAAAATTTGCATTATAAATTTATAGGGAGAAGGTTGGATTTGACTAACTTTAAATCACAGGTCGTGCTATGTTCACATGAAATTGTAATTTTTTTTTTCCCATATATTTCTATCTTTTTAAATTTTACACTGTAGCTCATGTTGCTAATGTAGACCTTCATCTCCAGGTTATGTTGCCTGAAGCTGTTGCAATTGTGATGGCCCCCAAGGATAGCTCAAAGTATGTTCATATATTAAAATCTTCATCTAGATGGTCTTTCTTTAACCATTATGTTGGAACAATTTTAACATGTTCTTCCTATCCTGACATGAACAGAAACCATGGCATTTTCCGGTTGACAACCCCGGGAGGCATGTCAGTTATCCGGAAATGCCAGCAACGCGGCTTTCATGGCCATGATCAGCCTCCCGATGGCGGACCCATTTACAAAACCTGTACAGATGTATACATGGACCCCAAGTTAAAATTTGATGTTATTGATCTTCGGTGATAACAACGATTGGATTTCAACCGGTATTTTTGCTGCAATATAACAATATAATTGTTCATACAGATCTTGAATTTTTACCTATAGAGGCAGGCTCATTAACTTTGTTAATACATATTTCTTCCCCTCTACAGGTGATGTTAACAAATCGTTGTTTAGCTTGAGCTTTTGTGTGCCCCATTTATTCCTAAATACTGAGAGAGATTTCATCCAAACAAATACTTCAAAAGCATTTGTTTCTTGTACAGACTTGTTTGCATTAATTCATGAGAAATCATATACCTTGTGAATTATATTTGGATCATAAGTTGAAAAAAATTTGCTTTTGTTAAGTAAATGATCAACAAAGATTATAATATAATTTTTTTTTTCGATTGATTCAATTCTAAGAAAATGTTTGAGCCATTCAAATTGCACAAGACGATTATGATATATTAACATCTCCATTGCCGAAATTGGTAAATTTATTGGAAAAAGAAATTGACATTTCTAGGTAGCAATTCTATTAATGCATTCAATATTTCTTAGTTCAACCATCAATTATAAATTAACTGAAAGTTCTCTTTTAACTCACATTATGACTTGTTAACTTTCTTCGGTGCATTATCTGCACGAGGGGAATGCATATTGATTATTTTTATCAGCAAATTAAATATTTTGGATAGATTGACTTTTCAAACAATCGACGAAAATTGATGAAAATTAAACAAAGTTTAACTTTTAGACAACCAGGTTTTGATAGCAATAACTTTTAACCTTAATACTTAAAGGCCCGTTTGAGATAACTTTTAAAAGTGTTTTTTAATAGGTATAAAAAATATATATATTTTTATATTAAAAACACTTTTAAACACTTCTAAAAGTTATCTCAAATGGACACTTAGAAGAATTATCTTATCTTTACTCTTTTAGTCATAGTTCTTCTCATCTTTGTCACCAGTAGTGCCAATTTCTTATCTCTTTAGCTCGGGTCGTTTTCTTATCTTCTTTTACACTTTTCGACAATCAATGAAGAGTCGGTTTCTTATTTAAAAAAAATTCTCCATCACCCCACCAAAGCTTCCTTCCATATTGAAACAGGTATGACATCTAAAAAATGGTACACCACATTAAGATGATAGAATTGATCAACATGAAGTGTTATTCCTTATGTTGGATAAAGAGAGTGATAGCAAAGGGGGGTCTGCCAGCATAACCACCACAAACAGTAAACTTCCATACATCAGTTAATAATTATCAATCATTAATATAATTTATACTTTGATATGGCTCATCACATTTTTGTATTTGTCTAAGTTTCTTCATTGCATGTTCATGTTCTGTAACCATGTTGTTATTCTCTGGAAGATGACAACTTTATCAGTGAGTTTGTTGGTGGTTGGGTTACAGTGCTGTAGCATGAACTTGGGCATTGCAGGTGAGGGTTGTTTTGTCATCACCTGTTCCCCTTTTTTCTTTATTGGTCCACCCAACCAATATTGCTCCAATGCCAAGTTGCTAGCATTGGACTGGACCCTATCTCCCATGATTCTCCAACTTACTGAAATTGTTACTTTCGTTTTTTTATCGATCGATAAACGGGAGGAGATTTTGATAAGAGTGAGGTTTGAACCTCTACTTATAAGGAATGGACTTTTACCACTCTATTAGGTTCATTTTGTGCAGTGAAGTTGTACTTTTCACGTTCGAACTTCTACTTATAAGGAATGGACTTTTACCACTCTATTAGGTTCATTTTGTGCATTGAAGTTGTACTTTTCACCTGCGCCTATCGTTTGATTGTTGACAAGCAGTTAAGGCCTCATGGCCCCAAAGACATATGTTGTTGGTAAAGCCCTCAGGATGGATGAGTCATGGGGACCACCTTGTAGCTTAATTCCCACTAATGATGGATAGAATCCTTTGTAAACGAATTAAATACGACGATAAAAATATTGTAAGTGGCAGAGTGTGACATTGTTATCATAATCCGCTGAGATTCAGTCATTCATAATTTCAATTCGTAAATTGTTACTTTCAACCCAATCTTTCCTTCTCAATGGTATGTGTAGTCATTGGAATTTTTTTTTACAAGACAATGTGAATTTTGAATGCTTTAGGATAAAGAAACAAAGAAAATGCTCAATGGAAGAAAAGGGCAAAAGTGAATGTTGGCTTGACTTAAAGCATTCTCCATTTTATCATTTTTCTCATCCTATCTTTCTAATAATATCTTTTGTCTCTGTTAAGCATATCTAGTGGTGTCCATCCATTGGAGCATTAATAAATTTGAAATGATAGTAAAAAGAACTAATAAAATAATGTTAAAAATCCAAAATTTGAAATGTTGGTCTAATGAAAATACAATTATAGGTTGATTCAGGTATTCAATTTTATATTATTTTTGCCCAAAAGAATTAATTATATTATTTGCATAGAGTTTCCAAACAAGTTATTAAACATATATTTAAAGTGTGTTCTAGATTAGTAAGTTTATTATTTGATTTCTAATTAATTAAACATGGAACAAAATCTAAGAAACAAAAGATTCAATCTGGAAAGTATTTGTGAAATTGTCTGTAGCTTTTAGAAATCTGAGAATTTTCTTCCTTTGAATTTGAAGTCAAGAAGGAAATATTCAATTCTTCAAAAATGGTTTATTTTATGAAAGTTGGTGGAACAGTTGAATTCTCCATAAATAAAAACTCAACCAATCTATTATTTAGCTGTCTATTATTGCTAATCTGATAATTTTCCATTATAATCATTTTTTACATTCTTCTTTTTTCCTTTTTCAATTTCTTTCTGCTTAATAGGTCAGAGAAATTAGATTGGAGTTGTTGATGAGTTTCTCTCAGCTGATGGAACATGGTAATTTGCTTCAACATTTACCTAATATTTAAAAAAACATAAAAAAAAAGATATGAACATGTAAAATAAGTTAATTATCATTTTTTTTTGTTGCAAATATGATATATTAAAATCATCATTTTCCATTAGATAAATAATTACTTATTACATTGATTTGGAAACTCAAAAAGGGATTATGCCAAATTCTGATTAGAGAATAAAGAATAAACAAAGACTTTTTCCAATACATACAACTATTCCTTCAAAAGACATGGGTTCACTTTTGGTTACAATTTTCTAAATGCACAATGGGCAGATGCTGGATTTGGGAATTCAATACAATATAAAATTCCAAAGGATACCATTTACTTGTCATCACATCCTTTTATTTAAAATAATCAAATTCGCTTAGTGGACAAACGACTTTTTTTTTTAAAAACCTTGAGATCATGGGTTTAAATCATGTATGACCATCTATCTATAATATTATCTTTCGAATTTCCCGACATTGAGTGTTGTGAGGATTACGTAGTTGTCCTGTAAAAATAGTTGAAGTGCGCACAAACTGACGCGAAAACTTACCGATAAGAAAAAAAAAATCTTTCTTCTATTTAAAATGGTCAAGTCTTGAATCTATTTCCTATCCATCCCCATTTCCCACCTCAAAAGCCAACAGTTGGATTATTTCCCTTGTTTCTCACTCTTCTATCATTTTCCTTTTCAATTTCTCAATTGGGTTCCTTTTTTCCCCCCTTTGTCTGATGCCATATCTTGAAGTTTCCTTACCATAAACTCTCTCTCTTTATAGATTGGCTATGAACTTGAGGGATTCATTTTCATCTGCTTTAAAACAGTCTAAACTTCCAAATTAAGCTGTGAAAAAAACAACAAATTTTCCTGATATCCTAGACAGACAGACATGAGCTATTGTTTTGTTTCTTTCTTTCTCTTCTCTGACAACAGCAGAGGCATTGATCCTTAAACTTTCTCTTCTACTTTTCCTTGAAACCTGTGAAAGAAAAATCTAATCTTTTGTTCTTTTTCTATCTTCTTTGATCCTTTAAATTAAAGCCCATTATTTATCTCTACCCTTTTTGACTTTCCTAGCTAATCCCAACCCATTTTGCAAATTGTCACCCTTTTCCCACCTTCCCTATAATTTTGAATAACCAATTTTCATCACATAATTCAAGTTACTGAGTCATTCTTCTTGACTTCTACAAAATTTTCATTCCCTTCTTCTTTTATCCATTTTCACAGCCAAGAATTGTAAAGCTAACATCATGTGTTCAGAAACAAGCTCTCCAAGAATATCGTTTTCCCACAATCTCAGCGACGGGAGCCTGCCGATGGATCGGCACGACGAGCATAGGCGGCGGCGGGACTTGACATTGCTGGACTCAGATATAGAGTTTGAGTTCAGCATTAGTAACAGCATTGAACATGAGTCATCCTCAGCAGATGAGCTATTCAGGAATGGAATAATCCTTCCCATCAAAATCAGAGAGAAAATTCAATCCCATTCACTTCCTCCTCTGCCTCCCACAGAGAATTATTCAAAGGAAACAATGAAGCAAGTTAAAGTTGTGAATTCAGATTCCAAATCTTTTTGGGGATTCAAAAGAAGTAGCAGTCTGAATTTTGAAAGTAAAAGATCTTCTTCACTTTGTCCAATTCCACTTTTATCAAGAAGTAATTCAACTGGGTCAGTGACAAATCAAAGGCAGAAAAAGTTGAAAGATTTACAAAAGCAAAATTCTCAAAAACAGTGCTTGACAAAGTCATCTTCATCATTTTCAAATCAAAAGCCTCAGCTAAGGAAGAATCAAGGGGGGATTTATGGGAATTACCATTGCATTAGCCCTGTGTTGAATATGCCTCCTCCAAAATTCTTTGCTTTTGGTTCACTTTTGAGATGTGGGAAAGATAAGAAGAGTAAGAAATGATTTGCTCATCATTGTTATTTGATACAAACTTTTTTTTCCCTCTTATATTTCAATGTGTTTGTGCCATGGAATCATGTTATAGAAGAGAAGAATTACATATGTCATTATACAATTAGTATGAAGGTGGAAATGATTTCATATGAGATTTACGTTCTTAAACTTTTTCAGGTATGCATATCAAACCTTTCTGAGTGATGTTTGGCTCACGAGTTTGAGCTACACAAGTCTATCATGTTTTATCGCACACAAACTTAATATTTTTAAATATCTATTTCTAAAAAATTCTAATCTATATAAAATAATATAGTAAAATAAAAGATATTTCCTTTTTGAATGTCTTATTTTGAATGGTCACCTTAAAGTTTGAGGTCATCCAGTCCTTGTCTACAGATACCCTACACTAATTGATGATAGAGCCTTTCCAGGTTCTTTAGTTCCCTTTGTTTTATTCCCTCTAGATATATATGACATCATCATCATTATTCATTTATTATTTATTTTTTTCAACAAAAAAATTACCCATGAGAGTTCTTATACACCTACTTCGAATAAGTATCTGGTCTATATAAAAGAAGATAACATTTCACAGTTCAAAGGTAAAAATATTGATACCTCAGAGAATATAAATTTACTGATATTGTTGTTATTTCTTAGTAATGAAAAAAATATAAAACGATCAAAGTTGACAAGTTTGTTATGGTTGTTGAAGGAGGTCTACAATGATGCTTACATTAATTTTGCAAAATATTTTAAATAATAAGTCTAATTACGTAACCATTTCATGTTTTCTTTTTTCTTAAATCTCTCGAGTTTAAATTTGAGTAAACCTCAATTGATTAGATATCAATATTCCATTATCTAAGGTTGAAGAGTCAAGTCTCACCTCCACCATTTGATATAATTTCTATTAAAAAAAACTCCCACATTTAGCTATATTATATAATATTCTTCATCAAACTTAAAAAATAATGATAAGAAATTACAATAAATAATTTCACCTATCAAAATTTACTCCCCCACCAACACCATAGAAAAATATAAAAATATATATCCGATGAAAATTTTAATAAAATTATATTTGTTAGTTCTCAAACTAAATAAAAAGTGGTGTCTTATCAAGTACAAGATCCAACCCACTAAAGTAAAGGCCCAAAACGAAAAGATTGAGCTTTAATAATAATCATATAAATAAAAAAATATAAATATATAACAAATCAAAGTGGCGCAGCGGAAGCGTGGTGGGCCCATAACCCACAGGTCCCAGGATCGAAACCTGGCTTTGATATCAAAGTGGCTTCCCAATCCCATTCTTTTTTAAAATTTTTTTTTTTGCCTTCTTGCAATTCTCTCCTGTATTTACTCCAAAACCCCTTCAATTTTATATGCTTCCCTCAATTACCCATAACCAAAACCAAAAACTTCTTCTTTCACTCTTCATTCAATTTGTCATCACCTTTCTTCCTCAGATCTCTAATCAATTATGCAATTCGAGCATTAAATCCCATCTGGGTATCATCCAGACATCCATAAAAGAGTAAGCTTTTTTCATTTCATCAATGGCGGGTTCTTCTCTAATGGACACTCTTTTTCAACGTACTCTCGATGACCTTATCAAAGCTTTTCGTCTTCAACTCATCGGAGAATCAGCTTTTATCTCTAAATCAATGGAAGAAATCAGACGTGAGATCAAATCTACAGATCTTCAGATGAAATCCACAGCTCTCCAAAAACTCTCTTACCTCAATTCCCTTCATGGGATTGATATGAATTGGGCTTCTTTTCATGTCGTTGAGGTTATGTCTTCTCCTCGTTTTGTTCAAAAGAAAATTGGTTATCTTGCTGCTTCTCAATCGTTTCATGAAGGTACTACTGTTCTTCTCCTTATTACTAATCAGCTAAGAAAGGATTTAACCAGCACTAATGAATATGAGGTTAGTCTTGCTCTTGATTGTTTGTCGAGAATTGCTACGATTGATCTTGCTAGAGACTTAACCCCTGAGGTTTTTACATTGCTGTCTAGTAGTAAGGCTTTTGTTAGAAAAAAGGCAATTGGTGTTGTTTTGAGGGTCTTTGGGAAGTACCCAGATGCTGTTAGAGTGTGTTTTAAGCGTTTGGTTGAGAATTTAGATAGCCCGGATCCCCGGATTTTGTCTGCGGTTGTCGGGGTCTTTTGTGAACTTGCGTCGCAGGACCCGAGATCTTATCTTCCTTTGGCACCTGAGTTTTATAGGATTTTGGTTGATTCAAAGAACAATTGGGTGTTAATTAAGGTGTTGAAGATATTTGCAAAGTTGGCTCCTCTGGAGCCAAGGTTAGCTAGGAAAATTGTTGAACCAATATCTGAGCATATGAGGAAAATTGGGGCAAAATCTTTGGTTTTTGAGTGCATTAGGACTGTGGTGTCTAGCTTGCCTGATTATGAATCAGCTGTTAAACTTGCTGTTGAGAGAACTCGAGAGTTTTTAGTTGATGAGGATCCAAATTTGAAGTATCTTGGATTGCATGCTCTATCAATCCTTGTGCCAAAGCACTCATGGGCTGTTTTGGAGAACAAAGAGGTTGTAATTAAATCTTTAAGTGATGTGGATCCAAATATTAAACGTGAGTCATTGCGGCTTGTGATGGCTATGGTTTCTGAGGATAATGTAGCTGAAATTTGCAGAGTATTAGTGAATCTCGCGCTCAAATCTGATCCAGAATTTTGTAACGAAATTTTGGGATCTATCTTAGCCACATGTGGTAAAAACGTATATCAGATCATCATTGACTTTGATTGGTATGTGTTACTACTTGGAGAAATGTCGAGGATCCCACATTGCCAAAAGGGTGAAGAAATTGAAAATCAGCTTATAGATATTGGTATGAGGGTCAAGGATGTAAGACCTGCTCTTGTTATGGTTAGCCGTAATCTGCTGATTGATCCTGCATTACTCGGTAATCCTTTCATGCATAGGATACTATCAGCTGCTGCTTGGGTGTCAGGAGAATATGTGCAATTTTACGGTAAGCCATTTGAACTCCTAGAGGCACTATTACAACCTCGCAGTAATCTCTTGCCACCATCAGTTAGAGCAGTTTACGTCCAGTCAGCATTTAAGGTTTCAATTTTTTGTTTACATTCTTACGTTCAAGAGCAAAATATTGAGTCCTCCCCATATGTCGATAATTCGGTAGAGAGTAGTTCAGAATCAGTCTCTGGAAGGGAATGCCTAGAGGCGTCTGCAGTAGCATCATATGATACCTCTGATCTTTGTGAACAGGTTGAAGAGTTCAACCCAAGAGGGTCTAATCGATCTCCAGAAAATGTCAAGGGGAAATCTTCCCGTTTTCAGACATCTGCATCCCCATCATTAGGAGATAAAAGTTCATCTCTTGAGTCAATTGTTGAATTGTTGAACTTTATTCAGTCTGCTTTGGGGCCTTTAACATGGAGCCATGATGTTGAATTACTTGAGAGATCTAGAAACTTGCTTTCTTTGGTTGGGTTAATTAGGCAACAAATTCCTGCTGGTTTAGATCAAAAGGAAGGAAGTTTGGATACAGAAGTTACTGAAATTTCCACTACAATTGAACTGATTCTTGATGCCTTCTCTGATGACTTTGGACCGGTCTCAATAAATGCTCAAGAAAGGGTTCCAATACCTGAAGGATTGGTACTCGAGGGGAATCTTGATGACTTGGAAACCATATGCAGTGATATTCAGCTACCAGTAGGTTCTTTTTCTTTCGGAAGTTCTCACTACGAGGGTGATTCATCCATATTTTCTCCACAGAGCCAGCGAGAGTCTGAATCATCGAGTGTGACCACATCTCGTCTCACTGAGCATCGTAAACGACATGAACTATATTATCTTCCATCAGATAAAAATGATAATACCTCTAATGATTATCCTCCTGCCAATGAACTTAAGTTACAAGATAATACTGATGATGACGCTGCCCATCTTGTCAAGCTTACAGAGCAATCACTTGCATTAAAGAAAAAGCCTAATTCAGCCAAGCCTAGGCCAGTGGTGGTGAGATTGGATGGAGATGAATTGCCTATTGCAACAAAGAAGCCTCAGTTGAAGGATGATCCACTTTCTGACGCAGTGCGCGATGTTCTTGTTGGCAGTAACACCGGGCCTAGTTTGTCGCAGACCAACTCTTCTTCCAAGCCTTCTAGCAGGAGAAAAGGGAAGGAGAAACAGAATGTTGATAATCCGTCTGAATCAAAAGAAAATTTGGGTGGTGTTGAAAAGCATGACAATAGAATAGATTCGAGTTCGAGAAGAACTCATCGGCATCATGGAAAAGATGGCAAACAAACAACTCTAGACAAGAGTAGTGAAAACAAGGAACAAAGTAATAAGAAAGGGAAGCGAACAAGTAGTCACCGGCATAGTAGGCATAAAGCTAAACAAAGTGTCGACAATACATTAATTGCGGCATCACAAACACCGGATATACCCGATTTCCTTTTATAGTGCAAAAAACACGATCCTGCAGCCGAAAGATTTGTCACAGAACATCTCTATATCACTGCCTGAATCCACAACTCTCAAGTTTTGTGGTTAGTTCTGATGTAAATTTTATTTTATTTTATTTTGCTCTTGTTAAAGATTTGGGGTTCCTTTGAATTTGTTTATTGATACACAATCGAGTTCCATTTCAGAAACGAGTTTCAAATTTGAGATTATTTTGGCTTCTGCTTTTTGATGTCAAGGAATAGTTTTTATATAATTGATGACAGCCATAGCTGGAAAGATTTGGAGTTTCTCAAATCTTCTCTCCATTTGCATCGTTTTCATTTCTTAATTGTTATTTATTTATTATTTTTTTTTTTTTTGAAGTCGATTGTTATTTTTTTTAATGAGACTTGATAAAAGATGCAAATGTTTAGATGCAGTTATAGATAAAATAAGTTAAAAAGTATATCTTATTAAAATAGGTGAAAAATAATAATATTGTTAAAGTAGCCCTCTTAATTTAGTAAATTCAACAATTTATTTATTTGCATAAGAAAATATAACTCCAGGCTAAATACCAACATATAAATTATTGATTCACAATTATTTTTTTCTTATTGACAATTTTTTTTTTTTGTCTATGATCAATAAATTCTCTTGAATTATGTTTAAACTTTCGAATGATGAAATAACTATCATTTATATAAATATTTAATAAAATTGACTTATTTAGAAATAATCTCGTATATTTTTTATACAAAACTTCGCTCCTTAAAAACAAAGCCATTTATGCTAAAACATATTTGATTTGGTTACTTTTCTATTTTGCCTTATGCAAGGAAAGGGGAAAAAAAAAGGGAATCCGTTTCCTAAGTTGAGAACAACTAAGATTTAAGAAACCAAAGTAGAAGAACGTGATGAATCCTTAAAATGATGAAAGGAAGAGTCTGAATCAAGGGTTAAAGGTCAACCATTTTGAAATAACAAATAGGAAAAAGAACTTTCAAAATTATAATTACACTAATGACCAAACTTTAAGCATAATATCATAAAACCAATTAATCTTCTGTTTTCAAAAATTCTATAGGTCGGTTTGACATCAGTTTTGATTAAAAAAAAACAAAAAACTTATTCGAAACAGCACACTTACACCTTTAGATTAAATTGTCCGTTTTGAGTTAATTAAAAATTTATCAGAGAAAAAACTCGAATTTCGCCCTTAAACTCAATAGTGACGGATTGTTAGAACACTTGAATTTGGCTCACAATTTTAGTAATATCTTTACCAAAGAGAGTATCAATTGAGGCATGAATTATCCTAGCTTTTGAAATCTTGGGTTCATTTTTTTTATATGCTTGTTTTGTTATAATTCTTATGGGGACAATGCCAAAACAGAGAGATTTCAGAAACAGCATAGCACATGATAGCATATTAACTTTAGCTTCAAGTTTGCCTTGTAACTTGTATACTCATCAAACTTGCCAAAGTCTTCTCTTTTTTTTTTTTTTTTTACATTCATATCAATTCTCCATCTTTTTCTTCTTAGTAATCAGAAGGGCAAAGGCAAAGGCAAATGGGTAATGATCTCAAGCAATCTTCTTTACCTTCCAAGCTTCCCAATTCTCAGTTTCAATTAGCCCAAATCTTCTATTTTGTGTTCTTTCTTATTGGCTTTTCTTTTGGTATTACAATGAGTTTGTACCTCAAGAATTTCTCACTCGATTTCCGAGCTTCTTTTTCCTGTCCATCTTTACCATCATCACTGCTATTTCTTAGACAGAAACTTCTCTTGTCACCTCCACAAGCACTCTACGTCTCGCCACCACCACTTCAACTCCCGCTCCCCTCACCGTCGCTTCAACCACCACCACGATCGGATATGGACGATGTTATTGACTCGAATGTACAACCGCCTCTCTTGCATACAATGACTGAGAGTGAGGTGTTGTGGAGGGCATCTATGGTTCCACTGATTAAAGAATTCCCATATCAACGTGTGCCTAAAGTTGCTTTCATGTTTTTGATAAAGGGTTCATTGCGTCTTGCTCCTTTGTGGGAGATGTTTTTCAAAGGCCATGAAGGACTTTTTACAGTTTATGTTCATACTCATCCCTCCTATAATGTTTCATTGCCTCAAACTTCTGTCTTCTATGGACGACGAATTCCAAGCAAGGTGAAGCTTTCCTCTTAATTTCTCGTATCGTATCGGCTTAGTCAATTACTATTTAAGGGTTCATTTGATAACGTTTCTATTACTATCTTTTGCATTCAATTACAGGCAGTGAAATGGGGAAGACCTTCGATGATTGATGCCGAGCGACGCCTAATGGCAAACGCCCTTCTCGATTTCTCCAACGAAAGATTTGTATTGCTCTCAGAAAGCTGCATCCCTTTATACAATTTCACTACAATCTACAACTACCTCATAAATGCCAATGAGAGCTTCATATCTTCATTTGATGATCCCCGAAAAGTAGGCCGTGGACGCTACAACCGACAGATGTTTCCAGTAATTACGGTGGCGGATTGGCGAAAAGGATCGCAGTGGTTCGAGCTAGACCGGAAGCTTGCGATCGAGATAGTAACGGACGCAAAATATTACCCGGTGTTTAGGGAGTATTGCAGCCCTCCATGTTACATGGATGAGCATTATATTCCTACACTAGTGAATATTCATAGTCCTGAACAGAATTCAAACAGAACAATTACTTGGGTTGATTGGTCTAAGAGAGGTCCACATCCAGGAAGATTCGGGAGACGTGACATTTCATTGGAATTTTTGAACAAAATCAGGTTTGGTTTTAATTGTACTTATAATGGAAACAACACCATTTCTTTGTGCTTTCTATTTGCTAGGAAATTCATGCCTGATACTCTCCATCCTTTGCTCAAGCTTTGGCCAACTCTCCTACAAATTTTGGCTTAACCATATTCTACATTATTTGATGACATAGTTCAAACTTATCAATCGAGTATTTTTTTTTAAAAAATTATAGTACTCCCGTTGTAGGTACTTCTCTCTTTAATATTTAGTCCCGTGGAAGTGATGCTAAGTGATGGACCCTATTATTTCTTTATAATTTGATTAAAAAAAAAAACTCTTGTTCCTTTTCGTGTGAAATCCTCAACGGTGAATTAAAAACTTATGGGGCCCAATCTATTCCATCTCTCAAGCTCGGATGAAAACCCCTTTACATCAATTCAAATCTATATACGTGGGCATTTGAATATTTATGAGCAGGTTTCATTTTATCCACCCCAGTTACAACATTCCTTTCTATGACAAATCTCTATTTTTATGTTATTTTATATATTTCACGTGTTTCTATTTATGATTCCTATAGAGCTACATTACAACAAATCTTCTTTTTGTCAACATTGTTTTTAATGATCAAGCGTTGGCTGCCATAGCCCAAACGGAAGTAAAAAGACCTCTAATTTATAGTTTAAATTGGATAAATAGGTTATATTCATACTTGTTTCTCATGTGAAAACCTTTTATAAGATATTAAAAGGTGTATGAAAAATATTTAATATACTGAAGTACTAGAAAATCCCTAAGAAAAATATCTGGTTTATAAACTACTGGATGATTATCATACCATAATTTAAAAATCTACAAAAATGAGCCTTAATGATCTCACCTCCAATCTTGAATATACAAGTGGGTAATCTATTATTTAAAAAGTCAATTTGGAATTTTATTAATTTATTTGCACAAGAAAAAATCTCGATTATATTTAAAAATGGTAATGAAAAATGTAAAAACCATTAGAATATTATTTAGCATGATTGTCAATCTAAGTATTCTCTAAACTCTAGTCAAGTGAAAAGATCATCATGCTAATAAAACGTGTTGACGTAATTATATTCCACTTTATTTCCATCAATTTCATTTTTGTAATTTATTTTTCCGTAGAATAATTTGCATATAAAAAGGTTCTGATTTCGACCATTTCAATAGCTAAAAGTTAAAAATTTATAAACCCACCTTTATTTGTAATTTGAGACTACTTCAAATGCAGTTTTTGAATTAAATCCTATATATTGGTTTATCGTATTTGGAGGCTAAATTGTTAACTTTTAGGGGAAAAAAAAACATGCATCTTTAAATAATATAGGTTAAATTATTACAATTTAAAATATATGGATCAAATTGACATTAAATACAAATTTCATAGTTAAAACTTAAAAATATATTTTACCTTAAAATCAAAGTTTACTAGTCAATTTGAGCATAACCTAACTAGTTAGACTTCTACTCTTTTTTTATGAGATCGAAGGTTTGAGTCACGCTCCCTAATCTAATATAATATCTAAATATGTTATTTGTTTGGGAGTAAGTTGTTGGCTAATGTTTTGGATCCATCGATGGAGCTTGATTCTTCTACCTATCTAAAATTAATTTTGTAACAAAAACACCTCAGAGTTACTAAAACATTTTTTTTTAATATATTACATAAAATTGAGAAGATGAGACTCGAATCTTCGACTTCATTTGAACGGAATAGATGTCTAACCACTTGAGTTTTATCATCTTTTTTAGAGATATTATAACTAGTTAAACTATGTTCAAGTGTTGACTTAACATTTGAGCATGGATTTAAACCTAAAATTAATATTTCCGAAATGGAATGAAATATATTGAGAAAAAAAACCACCAAATGTACCAATGTAATCAAAAAGAAAGACTTGACTTCGATTTTTTAATTAGTAAAATATATTGAATTCAAAGTTTCGAAATCGGACGCGTACCGTGTGGGACGGTTTGGTTTGAGAGATTAATTATGATCTTATCTGAGCGCGTGAGAAGCAAAGACACGATTTTATGTTTTTTCAGAAATGGACCCCCTATTTTACTCACTCTTATCTGTCCCTTTTTTTCACAAAAATCGAGACTCGAGAGGGTTATTTTTATAAAAGATTCATACAACCTGACTAGATTCAAAACAATAAATGACTGAAAAGTTCATAAATTTTTGTGCTTAATGGGGTTATTTTCACCACGCGTCTTCTTTTGGGGGGAGGGGGCCTACCAAACAATGTGGAACTTAAAGTAAAATTACATGCATGCATTAAAGGTTAATAATCAATGAAATATTAATAAATATTTAACTATTTTTACAATTTATGAAACATATAATTACTATATATAAATTCTATCACTTCTAAAAATAACTCATTTCTATATTTAATGAGAACCTCGAGAAATTAGGATGCGTAGTAAAAGTAGCTCAAGTGATATATGCTCCTTTAAAATGGTGTCTTTTTTAGACTCATCTTTCTTGAGTCAGATCATATTTTTTGGATTGAATGCTCGTTTAAGCTTGTTGAACTCTGTTACTAGCTAATATCATAGGGGTCCATCTTAAAATTAATTAATAATGAGAGGATTCTCACATGTTTTTTATAAATATTATGAGTTACCTTTATCATTCTGATGTGTGAATATTCTCAACCGAACCACTCTCTATTTTGGTTTCAATTTAATTTCTTTCGATTTGATTCAAAATCTTTAGATAACGGCTGACCAGTTCCATTTTTCACATATGTACATCCCTTTCAGCCCAAGTAGTGACCAATTGAGTTTGTTTCTTCTTGTTTGCCTTTTATTATTTAATTTGAAATTTATTACTCTAATTTCAATTCTAACATCATCTTATTCAACTTCCCATTGTGCTTGACAATAACAACGTCGAATAGGAAAATTTTCTCGCATTACAATAATATAAAAATATTTTTACAGTACCATAATTTATATTTTAAATGCCAACATCAATATTAGCTCAAATAATTAGACATCATCTCATATTTTATGAGGTTGAAGGTTTGACCTCCCTCTCCCCTAATTTAATGTAATATATATAAAAAAAAAATTATATTAAAACACACTAAATTAATATATTAGAAATGACAAAAACAAGATGGAAAATCCCAATTTCAAATGGAGAAGAGAAAAAACTCCTCGGACTCATGAGAAATATAGGAAAGAGTATTTATTTCGTATCCTAAATTTTGTTTAACATATTGTTGAAATCTATAGATTTTATACCTTGTTAACTACACATGACTTTATTCTCCAAATCGTATAAATTTATTAAAATTTTAATATTATTTTTAATGAGATTATAACGCATATAAAAGATATTAAATAAACATATATCTCAAATTTATTAACAACATGTGTGTGAATTACAATAGTACAATCACACATGCTTAAAACCATTTTTAAATGATTTGCAACTCTTCCTCATCTTAATTATATAACTTATTAATGATTTCAGACAAAAGACTTTTTTTTTTTCAAGACAAACAAAAGAATATTCTTAGACTATCATAATAGTTTTGATTAACAAAAGAATATAAATTGTTTTAGAGTATCATAATGCATTAATTATGTATGAAATTTCAGCAAAATTTCTTGGACTTTTCCCGAAGAAGATCCCCATACGAATCCCGAGGCATGAGGAAAGAAAAAGAAGAAAGGGTAGATAGAAGGATTTTTATATTAGTTTCAATTTGGACCAACCTACCCCTCTCGCGCAAATGTATGTGTTACTGTTTAGTTAGAAATTAATGTCCCATTTATTTCGAAAATATAATATAAATTAAAATATAAAATTATATTTTTTAGTCTTAAAATTTTTTAATCTAACAATAATTTAAATATCAAAAGAAGGTTGTAAATATGGAAGGAAAAAAAGCGTAAAAGATATTCATGTAACTAATTAAAAAAAAAGTGTAATAACAAGTGAAAAAATCTATATCATATTTACCAATATAATACTTCTAAAAATAATTAAAAATTTAGTAATTTTTATATTATATTTACAAATAACTCATTTATATTTAACACATCAATCAAAGATTATTATTAATTAATATTTTAATCAACTATTGAATTATGTCAAATCAATTGACATATTACCATCAATCAATTATTTATCACAATAAATACCCGATCTATTAAAAATGATATATTTATAAATATTTTTTAAACATAATATATTTAGACATTTATTATTGAAAAACCTACTTTGTACTAGAAATTTCTACTTCTTTTGAGTCTAACATAGAAGTGTGAAGAATAGATTACAAATAGAATAAAGAAATGAAAAATTTATATCTAAAATTTGATTATTTGGATAGAAAATTAATTTCTTTTAGTATATTTTGTCTAATTGGTCTCTTCATTTCTGTGAAAATGAACGCACAAAGTAGACCGCTCTTAAAAATATTAAGTTTACTATAACCCATTTAATGTAACACACACCCTTACTTAAACCCTAGAAACTTGTTCGAAATTTCATGAATTAATTCTTAAATTAGATAGAATCTAGGGGTAGTTTGGTTGTCAGGTTTGGTTTGTTAAGTAGAGTGTTGTTAAGTAAAAAATTGTTAACACTGTGTTTGATTTGTACGAAACAGTGAAACTATTAAATGTAAAATGTGTTAAAATTGTAAAAATAGATAGGTTCGGTGGGTTAACAAATTCATCATATTAAATTTTAAAATTGAGAGATAAATAGTGATTAACGTTATATAACCTTCAATTAACTACCCTAAACCTGACAACTAAACCACGGTAAGAATTACCCTAATAAAACATTAGTACTTCAATTTTAAGAATAATACAAAAGAACATCCTGCCAATATCATCCGTACTTTTTGATTGGTAAAAGCAATAATTTAAATATTAAATTACGGAAAAAAAAAAAAGGCAGATAGAGAGAGAGAGGGTTGACTTTGGGGGTAATTGACTGACGTCAAGTCTTTTGGTTTTGCATCATATTTTTTGAGTCACCATACGTAAATTCAATTCACAACGTAGCTTCCTACTACTTTCCTAGAACCTTACCCTCATTTTAATTTATTATTATTTTTTATCATATTTCTTCTATTTTTACTCTAACATAAATATCCCACGACATCTCTTTAATTTCTTATCAAATCCTGGCACAGCTCTCTCTCTCTCTCTCTTCTATCTCTCTCTAAAATATTTGGAAATAAAAGAACATTATGGCAGCCAAAAGAATGTTTTGTGAAACTGAATCATGCCCTGATCAGCTACCTGAGAAAAGAACTAAACCACGCCCTTCTTTTGCTTCGTATGAATTTCTTCTTTTTTTACCTTTTCTATCAATTATTTTATTTATTTTTTAATTAATTATCTCTTTCTATTTTTGCAGCATAATTGGAGAAGTTGTAATGGTAAATTCATTGAGACATCTCTCTAAGGCATTGGAACCTTTGCTAAGACGAGTGGTATAGATAATATCTCTAATTTTATTTATTAACGAGTATCGGTTTTTTCTTATAAACTCATGATCATTTCTGTTTCGATATATTAGGTTAATGAAGAAGTAGAGAGATGCTTAATGCGCTATTCTCGTACAATTACAAGGTCTACTTCCTTGAGAATACAAGCTCTTGAGCCATCAAGCTACCAACTTGTTTTCTCTAATAAACTCTCTCTTCCCATCTTCACCGGATCCAAGATCACCGATATCGACGGCCACCCGCTGCAGCTTCTTCTCGTCGATGCTAGCGGTAATCCTGCGGCCGGTATCTCGCAAACTATCAAAGTAGAACTCGTCGTTCTCGACGGAGACTTTTCGTCCGGTGATCGAGAGAATTGGAGTCCGGAAGAGTTTAATGCTAACGTAGTAAAAGAAAGATCTGGGAGGAGACCTTTGCTTCATGGTGAGATGAATGTCACACTCCGACACGGAGCGGCCGCCATCGGAGATATCGAGTTTACGGATAATTCGAGCTGGATTCGGAGCCGGAAGTTTAGGCTTGGAGCTAGATTGGTGTCCGGAACAAATCGTGATCAGGGTAGGCGGATCAGGGAAGCTATCACTGAAGCTTTTGTGGTCAGAGATCACCGTGGAGAATGTAAGTATATAATACATTTGTTTTTTATTTTTTTTAGATGTTACATCAAATAGGGGAAGAGAAACTCGAATTTTTGACCTCGGAGGAGATACATGATCAATTGAGTTATACTCAGGTTGGCTAAATATATAATACATTACATACATATCTAACTTAATTTTTTTTTAATTAAAATGTAACTCTTTAAATAACTATACCCTTATTTTTTTTAACTATTTTTTTAATAATGCTATATTTGTTTAAATATAAGGAAAAAAAAAAGGAAAATATTCACCTACCCTCACTCGTGAGACATACAAGCTCATATTTTAATTGAATACGTGTACTTTCTTTTTATAGGATTAAATATAGAAGTAAATAATAAATATACGAGTCTTACTAATAAATATATATCAATCATAATAATATATTTAGTCGAATAAACTAGAACACATTGAACATAGCCATAAATTATTTTTAAGTGGGGTAAAAAAATTATATAGCTATTGAAATTAAAGGGGGGTAAAATAGATAAAAATGAATTTAGAAAAAAAAATCTATTTTCATCTAAAAGTTTTCAATTATTATATTAAAGAAATCATAAGTTGCATCCCTCCTAGACACGTATGAAGCAAATGTTAGGGGGAAAAACATGTTAATAATAAATTTAACATAAACTTATCAATAAATGTAAAGGGTTATATATAACACGGCTATGTGTTGACTATTGATATGCCATTTTTAGGATCTATTGACCATAATTTTTTCTTCGAAAAAAACTTGTTATTTGTTAAGACAACAAACTTTTAACATGCGAATCAGTAATTTTTTATGCTTAATATAAATCGTCTGAAGTGATTATTATTGATTAACACGTAAATAAATTAATCATATATAAAAATATTTTTAAATAAGTGTTATTCACTGAAATTTTGCTAGTAATAATATAATTTTTCTTCATTTATAACATAAAAACCAACTTACTAATAACTTTTTGAGGAATACAGTAAATAGCTATTTTTTTCTACCCAAAATATGACTATTTTCAAGTTTTAAAATTTGATAATCTTTCATAAATTAAAAAATAACATTTTTTTTGGGTAAGAAAGAAGTGGAATAGCTTAAATTAAGTTGACTTGATTTTTTGTATTTTTTTTTTTCCTAAGAGATTTTGTCTGCGTTATGCTTTATTATAACAACTTTGGTAGCTGTCTTTTCATTTATTCAAACAAAGGACAGTCAAAGAAATAGCGTAAAGAAAGTTGAGGCTCTCTTTACTTTCTCTTTTTGAACTTGTCTATTTCCCAATTCCAATCAATCAAATAGATTCCAAAACTTAATCATCATTTAATCCACTTAACTACCATAGATAATAAAATAAATCCAATGACTTAGCAACAACATTTATTTAATTATGTGACACTTGATGGTTTTAAAATCTTATTCCAAAACTTAATCATCATTTAATCCACTTAACTACATAGATAATAAAATAAATCCAATGGCTTACCAATAACATTTATTTAATTATGTGACACTTGATGATTTTAAAATCTTATTGAAATTTTAATTATTGTTTTTTTTTTTTGGATGAAGTGTACAAAAAGCATTACCCACCAATGTTGCATGATAAGGTTTGGAGATTGGAAAAGATAGGAAAAGAAGGAGTTTTCCACAAGAAGCTAAGTAATGAGAATATCAAGACTGTGCAAGACTTCTTAAAGCTCTCCATTATTGACCCACCAAAGCTAAGAAGGGTAAACCAATTTTTTCTTCTTCATTTTTTATTTATTTATATCTACCGTTAGACCTAACTTAGATGAACATTATAGCTTTAATCACCTTAATATACATTCAAATTAGTTATTATTATGTATATTAAATTACTACGACTTAAAAGTTTAAGATAATAGATAAAGATAAATTTAATCATATATGATATCTCAACTCTCCTTTGAACATGCATATTTACACAAGATCCAAATATGTGAAATTTTAATAAACGAAGAGAAAATATCTTTACTGAAGTTTAAACTCAAAACCTCTTATTTTGATATTATATTAAATATGTTAAATAACCACTAGACCCAGAAACTTAACCTAATGAATACGGTTAAGTTTAATCATATATCTTAAAACAGCTAGAAACAAAACAATTTAACTATTAGATTATTATTGTTGTTTTTTTTAATTATGATTCTTATTTCTTACTATATAATTTTGATGTGGTGTAGATTTTAGGAGTGGGGATGTCAGATAGGATGTGGGAATCAACCATTAAACATGCAAGAACATGTGAATTAGGGAACAAAATGTATGTTTATCGAGGACTTGATTCCATACTATTCTTGAACCCTATTTGTGAAGTTGTTAAAGCTATAATTGGAGACCAAGTCCTTTATTCTCGAGACCTCAATGGAATTTCCAAGGTGCGTCTTTTACTCAATATCATCATAGTTATTTTTTTACCCGGATTTTCAAAAATGACATTTTAAGATTTGATATTTTTTAAAAATAGTAAAAAATTTCAAAAATTATATTTCTCAGAATGAGATCGGCCATTTTTTAACTATTTAAAAACATTTACTATTTTGAAATTACTCATAAAAAAAAATATCATCAGTTGAAATTTCTCTATCTTTTAATAATTTTATTTTAAAAAAAATTAAGTATTTATGATTCGTATATGTAGGCTTTTATCGAAAATTTGAAGAGACAAGCATATGATAATTGGGATGGTCTACTAGAGTTGGAAGGAAATCCAAGTGAAACTCTCTTACTAACACAAGGTATCTATGCTATATAGTAATATATATCTTCACTTTTTTTTTTTTTTTTTAATTTGAAATAGTAATAATCTCATATAATATGTTTTTTTTTTTGAAATGGTAATAATCTCATATTAATTAAAATTGAAATTGAAATTTTTATAGGAAATGGGAGAGATATGGCATATGGAAATGAAGAAATGTTGAGAATAGGAGGGCAAATAGAAGAGGAATATGTGGTTGAGAAATCATGCAATATTCAAGGTTATGAATTCATCACTGGTCAATCACAAGTTGAATGTAGTAGCGAATGGGATTCACATTCAGATCAGTTTAATATTTCTCCCACAATTCAAGGCAACAGTCACTATAATTTTTAAGATTTTTAATTAATTAATTAATTAATGCGTTTTGTTAGGGATAATATTGGGTTCATTAGCAATTAATTAGTTGTTGATAACTCCAAAATTTTCCATTCTTGGTGGAAAATTAATGGTAGTTTTTTTTTTCTGTGCAAATTAAATTGATGGCAGTTTTGTTTGATTTAAGTTAATTACTGTTCTTGTTTGTGTATATTATTATATTATTGAAGATAAGAAACAAAGCCAAATTGGCTTTTTTAACCCTTTAATTCCTTTTTCTTTGCCTAATTTTTTTCTTTTTTTTTCTTCTTATAATTAAATTATTATACTTAAATTATGTGACATGAGAAACTTTGGTAGGGCCTTATGTCGATCTCCTTTTGAGGAACGAAAAAAAATCTCTCATTCACAAAATATCTTCACAAACTATCTACAATTAATGTTTGATCTAAAAGTAATCATAGTTTTATAATTACAATCGATAGATAACGAATTGAATTTAAACTGTAAATTAACTAATTTATTACAATCAATAGATAAATAATGAATTTAAATTATAAATTAACAAAAAAAATTATCTACATCTCAAGTATTCATCAAATAGAAGGGAATATTAAATTTGATAAATTGAATTAGGTTGAAATCAGTACTATAATTTAACTAGGTTAAATTATACAAAATGCTCCTCACATATGTGGTTTGTTTCAATTTTGTCTCTAACGTTTTAAAAACTTCAATTCTACTCTCAATCTTAATTTGTTTCAAACTACCCTTTATTAGCATTTCCGTTAAGTTTATATGAAAATTTAAGCGTAACTAAAAAACTGAAACCTACTACATTTAACGAAAGTGCTAATAAAGGTATTTTTAAAACAAACTAAAAGACTGTAGATAGATTTGAAACTTTTAAACCTAGGGGTACAATTGAAAAAAACCACGTTTGATATAATTAAGCCATTTAAATATGATCCCTTCATAATAGGAACTCACTCAATAATTAATTGACTAAATCTAAATGCAAAATTGTACCTTTATTTTTATTTATTTTTGGTAGAAATACAAAATTATACCAAAGAATTAAACCAATTAAAAGAAGGCAAATCTTAGTTTTCAACTTATTTATATTTTTTAATATTATGTCGAGACACATTAGATGATGAAGGTGTTAAGATCGTGTCAATTTTATTAAGATGAATTGGTGCACTAATAATTATGAATGAGATTATTACTAATAATTTAAAGAAAAAAAAATAGAAGGCCTAGAATAACCACTATTTAAAATCATATGTCAAAATCTATTGCCATTATCACTTTATCCAATAACTTTAAACATCAATAATTTGTTGATATAGAATCTTTACATTTTTTTTTTATCATTCCATATCAACCTCTACTTTCTATAAAGCACAAAGCCTTCTCTCATCTTAGGCAAGGGTACCTCCTCTGCTTTAACTCAAAGATTAATAATACTTCATTTTGTGCTTGCAACCCTGTAAAGGAAAATGACCCAATTTCTCAAATTTACTTATATAAAAAACTACTATCTTTCTCTGTTTCCTATAAACTCTATTCAAGCTTTAAAAGATTTAACAAAAAAAGTTCATCTTTCTCCAAAAGAGAGAGCACTCAAAAGTGAAGATTGATGATTATGAGATGATTGAGAATCTGAAGGCAGCACGGGAGGCGCAAACAATGTCGGTTTCGGTGGAATTTGCAAGCAATCAAGGCTTCCTTCCAACATTGAAACCACATCAGTCATTGATGGCCTTTCATCTGGCAATGTTTGTATGCAATTCAATCCCACTATTATCATCTTTCTTGCAATTCCTTCTTCCTCCTCTGTGTTGCCCCAATGAGAAGTTTCATCTTTAGTTTGTGTAAGATCCTCATATATCCAATCTGGAAAATATTCTTCACTGCTTTGTGACATTCTTTGATTCGGATTCTTTCTTTCCCCGACCATCTCGAAAATCAACATTCCGTAGCTATAAACATCTGACTTGTGGGAAACCCTGCCAAAATTCCTAAATATTACTTCAGGTGCTATGAATCCTACTGTTCCTTTAGCTCCTGTCATAGTTACATGACTCTCCTTTGCCTTGCATTGCTTGGCTAGTCCAAAATCAGCAATTTTGGGGCAGAAATCGTCGTCTAATAGAATGTTATGTGGTTTGATATCAAAATGAAAAATCCTTGTGTTACAACCGCAGTGCAAGTATTCTAAGCCTCGAGCGATGCCGATAACGATGCTATGGAGTGTCTTCCAATCTAAGTCTAACCTAGCATCGTTATCGAGAAGTCCTTTGTGAGATATATATTTATCCAGTGATCCCTTGGGCATATACTCATATATTAAAGCTCTTTTGTTCTGCTCATAGCAGAATCCCAAGAGAGTGACTACATTTACATGTGAAGTTCGACTAATGCTAACAACTTCATTGATAAAATCTTGACCGTTTTCTTTAGAGTCATTCAAGAGTTTAACAGCGACATCACGACCATCCGGTAGCTTTCCTTTGTAGACAATGCTAAATCCTCCTCGACCAAGTTTGTTCTTGAAAGCGTTGGTAATTTTCTTCACTTTTGAGTAACTATATCGCTTTGGGGTCAGTGTGGCATAGCTCCTAATTATTTTTTCAACTTCCTTTTTATTTAACATTCTTTTCTTTCTGTAGCAGATGAAGATGATGATCATGATTATCCCAACAGAAGTTACGGAAGCTACTGCAGCTAAAAAAATGGTTTCCTTTTTCAATTATATAGAAATATGAATGGTACTAAAATAATTTTAATACCAAAAAAATAAAAATAATGAGGGAAACAAAGTTTTATAGTTTTAGTACAAGCATGGTCGTACCTATGGCTTGCTTGAGAATTCCAATCTGAAAGCGAGGCCTTGCTAAACACATGAACTAAGACTTAGTACGAAATAACATCTTCAAGAAATATTTGAAATTGATAATTTTCAATCTCTGTCATTTTTTTAAATCATTTGCAATTCCTATCATTGAAACTTGAACGAATATTAGAATAAATATCTGACTTTTTAATAAATATACGGATCTCATTAGAATATTTTATTCTTTAAAAGTGACCTAGATAATTGGGAATTTTGACCTCTAAAATGGGGAATTAAGTGTTATTAACCTCCATATTCATTTTAAACTTTTTTGACCTTATGATGATGTTAATTTAGTTGGAAAGTTCTTTTTTACTCTTGAACATTAATATAACTAATATTTTACTCTATCATTTTGAATTTTATTTTATGCCTCTATAATTCTCTCTCTGAAATTCTTCACCACTCTCTCCACTCTCATCAATCTAGAAAAAATAAGGTAATTCTCTTACTTTCAAACAATATATTTTTGAAAAAATAAAATTCCAGTTGCCCTGAAATTTGAATTTTGGCCCGGAATGTGCCTCGGAATTTGAAAATTTTCTTTTAAAAAAATAGTTTTTTTTAAAGAAAGAATTTTTTTTTTATTTATCCACAAAATCTTTGAAGCTATAAATTTTCAAAGAACAAAAAATAGTTTTTAAAATAAATAGGCAGAGGTGTTTTCTTCTTTTTTAATTTTTCTTTCTTTCTTTAAAAAAACCTTTTTTTAAACAAAATTTTCAATTTTCGTGGCACATTAAAATTTAAATTTTGGGTCAAAACTCAAATTCTAGGGCAAAATTTAAATTTCGTTTAAAAATTTCAAATTCCGAGGCATATTAAAATTCAAATTTCAAATTCTAGGGCAGAATTCAAATTTCGGGGCACATTAAAATACAAATACAAATGATTGAGTATTCAATATATTAATGTTTAAAGGTAATTTTTACAGCAAAATGACATCATCAGAAAGTCAATAAAGGTTAAAATGATAATGAAGGTCAATAACTCTTATTTATCAATTTTAAAGGTCAATTAAGCCAAAAACCCTTATATATGGTGAGAACCAAATATTTTTTTTAAAATAAACATGCAATTATATATAGTTAAAAAAATGGACCATTACAAATATAACATAACTTAAAATAAATCATTTATTAATTTTAGTCTGGGTGAATGAAAAATTGTTTTAAAATATATTAGCTTTAAAAAGTATTTATTTATAAAACATAAGAGATTTTCACCATCAATAACTTAGTTGCTGATTAAAAGAGTTGGGTTTACACTAGCCTAATCGGTATGAGAGGTTTGTTAACATCTCTTAACAAACCTATGGTTTTTGGGAGATTTGACTTTCAAAATAGCCAAGGGTTATTGACCTCCATTCTCAATTTAACCATTTTTAACTTTTTGATGATGTCATTTTGCAGTGAAATGTCTAAAAATCATTTTATTCGTTTCTTCCATGAAACCATTTTCTTCTTTTCTTCCATGAAACCTTTTTCTTATCTTCTTAATACTATCTATTCTATCTTCCTCACTCACGGAGGCAGCGGAGAGAGGCGGTTGGTGGGAGAAAACATTTGAAAAATCTCTCTTCTCTCGATTCGGTTATGTATGACTTACGGTTTTTGAGATTTTTCATTTGTATTTTTTATCTCTCTCAAAACCTCAACACCCTCTCTATTCTCTACCTCAACACTTTCTTCGATCCACTGATTTCCTTTATTGAGGAAGGATTTTGGTTCACCGAAATTGAAATTCGGGGAAATGCGAGAGAAGAGAGATTTTTCAAACGTTTTCCACCACCAACCGCCGCTGTGGGTGAGGAAGATAGAAGAGATAATATATTGAGAAGATAAGAAACAGGTTTCATAGAAGAAGAAAAGAAAATAGTATCATGGAAAAAGAGGAAAAAATGGTGTTTTAGACATTTCACAGCAAAATTACGTAAAGTTCAAAAAAGTAAATATGAGAATGGGTCAAAGTGCCTCTTTTTAAAGACCAAACTCTAAAAAACCCACAAACCTATTCATTTTAACAATCCTAACCGGCTAACTAAACATAGCCTATAAGCTCATGCACAAGTTTTTTCCAAAAAAAATTGAGGCGCAAAAGAGAGGGAGGTAACAAAATATAAATCAGACATTAAAAAATTATATGGTTAAAACTAATTCACAACCATGGAATTCGAAAAAACGTACCTTTTTGTGTGCAGATATAAGGATGAGTACTATTTTTTTGACAGATGCAGTAAAATGGGTAAGTTCCATTTGATCCACAGTTCCCTCCTGTTTTTTTGCATTCTTCACAAACTATTGTATTCAGATTTCTATATTCAACATCGAACCCATTTTTCAATGCCTTCTCTAACAAACTCGTTTTGTTCTCTTTCTCCTTTTCAAGATCCTCTACAGTAACCATCACTTGTATCTTTATTTCACACTCTAAATTATTCACCGTCAAATTCATCTCTGCCGTTTCATCATCAAATACATAGTTTTCCCCTTCTGAATTATCTTTACACCAAAATCTGTACTTCTTGAAAAGTTCGGTTTTTTCTATCTGGGTTTTGCAATCGTACCAAACGGAGATGTTTCGAGCGTTGGAAGAATAATTAAACAGACCATAGTTCAAAGTTGCTGTTTGAATTACGGTATCTGGGCAGTAATCACTGAAAAGATCTGATCTTGCTATGGTCATTCTATTATCAGACTGGTTGATTTTCAGGACGTTATATTCCTGGGATTGGATTTGAATCGTCGTTGTTTTGTTTTCTAGACATGTAAGCTTGAGTTCTTGACGCCCACAGAATTCTTTTCGTTCGTTTCCCCAAAAGGGGTAGGAAATGCCTACTAAATCTCCACAACTGTAAACGATATCACAAGCTTTGAATTCATCGATGGCGTCTTGGCAGAAAGATGGGGAAAGATGAAACCAGATTAAGCAGATGTTGATGATGGCGAGATTTAGAAAGGAGAAGGTTATTGAGAAATGGGTTTTCATTTTTTTTTCTTTGAATAACAAATTATTAGAGTTGATAATTATTAGCTTACATTTTTAAAGTCTAGCAGGTCTTGTTGAACTGTCATTACCAAAATAAATAAAAAGAAATGGAGAGAAGAGAGTGATGGTTTTATACAATATAGATAAATAAAAGAAAAGGAGAACAAGGCATAAGTAGCGCACACAAAAGGTAGAAAGTTATTCTGGTTTTCTTGTCTACAAACTCTGATTTTATAGCATTTTCATAGCACACCTTCAGCTTAACTAATGCAATCAATAGGTCACAACTACAAATTTTATCAGAAACCAGGAAGCAGACAATTTATAAACAAGACCAAAAAAGTATGACAGTTCTTAATATAAACTTTTGAAGTGAGAATCTGTAACCCAATCCAAAACTTAATAAAATCACTACAGAACTAAAATTTCTTGATAGTTACCATTTTTGCATGTTCTGAGATGAGGTCCATCACGACAAAAACAAACAAACTTGTTACTTTCGAATCCACACCGACCACCACTCGTCTCACAATTGCTACAGTTTTGTGCAGTCCAATTTAAAGTGAAGCCTATCTTCAAGATATCAGTATAACTCATTCTCAACAACCCAGAAATATTGGCCCCATCACTAATGTCTACAGGCATCTCAACCGAGGATTGACAAGAATCTAAAGAAACGTTCATAAGCTCCAAGAATCCGTCATGGAAAGCCGCAAAAGAATGAAGTTTGTTTTTGCTAGAACAGTTAATGGGGTAGCTGTACTTGGGAGGAAGTGAGCTGCAGTTGTAAAAGAAGAAGAAACTGATATGATCCGAACTGTAATTGAACGGTGATCGATCAATGGTGAAGTTATGAAGTGGAGTTGGGCATTTATCTTCATAAACAGCAGCATTAGACATAAGAAAGGAGTGATTTGGATAGGAGATATCTCTGATGATATAATCATCATTTGAAATTCTAATAACCGGGTTTTCATCTTTGCAGGTGATATCAAAGTTTGGATATCCACAGAAGGGATTATGTGAATGAGCAATCCAGAAAGGGTAGCTAATTTTAGGACCCTTCCCACAAGATTTAGGAGCACAAGCCTCAAACTTTTGATCCAAGGATAGAATTTGGCAGATTAAGGTTGTGAAGATGATCACAAAAAGGATGAGAATCCTCTCGATATCCATGATGAATGAGAAGGATTTGAGTTTAGAATAAGAATGAAGGAAGAAGCAGGAAGATATGGGGAAATGGAGGGAAGTTTTTGAAGGAAATTTCAGACCCCACCCACCATTTCTACTATGCTTATCAAATAAGACTTTGACTAGTCAATCTGTTGACTTTCACAACCATTGGTTATTTTTCTATCTACATTTCTCCACAAACTCCCTATATTCACCATAATTGCAATAATACCCTTAACCAAAAACTCCAAAAAACTTATTTTTGATACAAACTGAGAATTTAATTCAATCAAAGTTTAAATCAATTATTAACCAGCAGAAAGTTCAAGTGGTTAGACACTGTTTTTTTCAACCATTTGATGCATTCCAAGAAAGGAAATTAGGGCATACCAGGATGATTTTCGAGTGTGCAGATATAAGGATGAAGATTTTGATTTTGACAAATGCAGTAAAATGGGTAAGTTCCATTTGATCCACAGTTCCCTCCTGTTTTATGGCATTCTTCACAAGCTATTGTATTCAGATTTCTATATTCAACGTCGAACCCATTTTTCAATGCCTTCTCTAACAAACCCGTTTTGTTCTCTTTCTCTTTTTCAAGATCTTCTACAGTAACCATCACTTGTATCTTTATTTCACACTCTAAATTATTCGCCGTCAAATTCATCTTTTCCGTTTCATCATCAAACACATAGTTTTTCCCTTCTGAATTATCTTCACACCAAAATCTGTATCTCTTGAAAAGTTCGATTTTTTCTTTCTGGGTTTTGCAATCATACCAAACGGAGATGTTTCGAGCGTTGGAAGAATAATTAAACAGACCATAATTCAAAGTTGCTGTTTGAATTACGTTATCTGGGCAATAATCATTGGAGAGATCTGATCTTGCTATGGTCATTCTATGATCAGACTGGTTGATTTTCAGGACGTTATATTCCTGGGATTGGATTTGAATCGTCGTTGTCTTGTTTTCTAGACATGTAAGCTTGAGTTCTTGACGCCCACAAAATTCTTTTCGTTCGTTTCCCCAAAAGGGGTAGGAAATGTCTACTAAATCTCCACAACTGTAAACGATATCGCAAGCTTTGAATTCATCGATGGCGTCTTGGCAGAAAGATGGGGAAAGATGAAACCAGATTAAGCAGATGTTGATGATGGCGAGATTTAGAAAGGAGAAGGTTATTGAGAAATGGGTTTTCATTTTTTTTTTTCTTGAATAACAAATTATTAGAGCTGATAATTATTAGCTTACATTTTTAAAGTCTAGCAGGTCTTGTTGAACTGTCATTTCCAAAATGGAGAGAAGAGATTGATGGTTTTATACAATATAGATTGCTTGTTTGTACGGTCCGTGAGAGAATGACTATTGTACATAATGTCAAAGATATTGTTTATTCTCGTCTAAAAACTCGAACTTCTATGTTAGAGATATATCGACAATGTCGAAGATATTTAAAACTCGTCCTCACTTAAAAATCATTAAATTTAAATTCTTGTTTTTCATTCTCTCATTTTAAATATAGATCCCACAATTTTAAATGAGAGACTAACTCTGTATCAGTCTAATTTAATAATTTAGATTAGATAATATCTGCTTTTTAGAAAGTTATGCTCTATGTTTCACTCAAAACATTTTTAAGAGAAGTTGTACCAAATGGACCTTAAATCACACGGAGAAAATGGATTAGAACATCTAAATTAAGCTGACATATTCTTAGTCCTTTCATGATCATCTAGTCCATTCTAAATGTAAAAATAAATATGAGTGACTAATCCCTCTCACCGAAGAAAGCTAGTCAACTTTTTCTCCATCCAATAATATACGTTTGAATTAGTCATGTCCTTATTCAAGAGAAAATATAAAAAAGAAAGAAAGAAAATTCAATGAAGGATCAGAGGAAATTGCCTCTTCGTATCCTTACACCTCGGCTAGAATATCAAACTTATATTAGACGTTAAAATCTGTAGTGTCTGTTTGAGATAGTTTTTTAAAGTATTTAAAAGTGTTTTTCATTACCATTAAAAAACAATTTTAAACAATTTCAAAAGCGCCTCTACCGGAATATCAAATTTATGTTTTGTGTCAGAAATGGATATAAAGGAATGTGTTGAAGCAGCAAATAGAAGACTCTATATTGCATTTTGAGCCCTCCCCTCATTGAGCTGATGAATAAGAAAACCCAGTTCTATTAAAACTATACCTTCAATTATTTAACAAAAATTGCATATTTTAGATACAAAAACAATCATCATTTTTATATATACAAGAACTTCACATTCAAGATAGATCTCAAATATGTACATCTGGTTTAACAAAATGGTTTACAAAGTTGATAAAAAAATTGAAATGTTTAACATTTATATTTTACCATGAACCCCCAAAGGAAAACTTAGTCACTACTTTTAGGTATGGAAGGTTTGATAATCCAAGACTCGGGTTTCGGTTCTGGAGATTGTGGCTGTGAACCCCCCTTCAGCAGTACATCATCAACCTCAGAAGTGTCGATTTCCTCTGCCTTTCCTTTACCACAATGCCGACTTTCTATATCCTTTAGAATTTCCAAAACCTCCGACATCGGCGGCCTTGTGTCCTTCACACTTTGCAAGCATCGAAACGCCAACTCCGCAACCTCACAGATCATGGCCTTGACTCTGTGGTCAGTTTCAAATCCTAGAGATGGGTCTACAAAGTCGTGTAATTCGTTGTTCCGTATCTTGTTAATTGCCATAGTGGACAGATTGATCTCATGCCTATGCCTTGTGATATCAACTGCAGGCTTGGATGATATAAGCTCAACCAACACGACCCCAAAGCTAAATACATCGCTTTTATTTGTAAGTTGATAGCATTCATTATACTCTGGATCAACATAACCGGGAGTTCCTTGTGGAGCCGTTGAAATGTGGGTGGCTTGCATTGGAGAAAGACGAGATAATCCGAAATCAGCAACTTTAACGCAGTAGTTGTTATCGAGGAGAATGTTGGTTGTTTTAACATCACGGTGGATGGTCTCCGAAGCATGGAGATAAGACAATGCACTTGCCGTCTCTATGGCAATCTTCAACCTTGTAATCCATGGAAGCTCACCAGGTTTAGCTAGGCTACCATGAAGATGATCAGCGATAGTGCCATTTGGAATGAATTCATATACCAGCAGCAGTTCACGGCAGTGTTGAGACGTACATCCATAAAGGGTGACCAGATTTTTGTGGCGCAAACGAGTAAGGATCTCAACTTCATTCATGAATTGCTCAACTTTTCTGTAGTTGTTGTCAAATAATCGTTTAACTGCAACCTCACGTCCATCACGAAGTTTGCCTATGAAGAGGTCAATCAGATAAATAAATTAGAAGCGCGTATTCAATCACATGTTTTTGTCGAACATCGAATTAACAGTTCGATCTTACCATAGTATACTGTGCCAAAGCCACCATCTCCAAGCTCTCTGGATGAGTTGAATTTGTTAGTGGCTTCTTCAAGCTCACTATAATTATAGAGAGGTACACCCATGTAGTTATGCCTCTTCTCAAGTTCCTTAAGAGGGTCGGAAGAATTGCTTCGAAGGAGTAAGGACTCAGCTTGCTTCTTTTTGTGAAGACGAAGCCAGACGAAAAATACAACACTCATTATCAGTATGCCTCCAATACCTGAGCAAACACCTACATACAACAAGAGATAAAATTGAAATTCATAGTTTAGTTCACATGTGAAAAATAAGAATACTGTATGTAAGATCAAAATGTGAAATCAAGGTTGAGAATTTACCTATGGCAGCCTTCAGTTTAGTATTTGGTCGTGCTGTTATGATATTAGGAAATTTTCAAACAAATCGTTAGACGAGATTCGTTTACCAAATGAAAGAGAAAA
This sequence comes from Gynostemma pentaphyllum, assembly GCA_028015215.1. Classification (NCBI taxonomy): domain Eukaryota; kingdom Viridiplantae; phylum Streptophyta; class Magnoliopsida; order Cucurbitales; family Cucurbitaceae; genus Gynostemma; species Gynostemma pentaphyllum. The sequence goes on along the minus strand of CM051346.1, from coordinate 48,704,066 downwards.
AAACAACCAAATATGACATTATCATCAGCAAGATAAATGGAAGAAGGAGAAAAGGAGAACAAGGCATAAGTAGCGCACACAAAAGGTAGTTCTGTTTTCTTGTCTACCAACTATGATTTTATAGCATTTTCATATCACACCTTCTGCTTAACTAATGCAATCAGTATGATTTTATACCATTTTTGCAGGTTCTGAGATGAGGTCCATCACGACAAAAACAAACAAACTTGTTACTTTCGAATCCACACCGACCACCACTCGTCTCACAATTGCTACAGTTTTGTGCAGTCCAATTTAAAGTGAAGCCTATCTTCAAGATATCAGTATAACTCATTCTCAACAACCCAGAAATATTGGCCCCATCACTAATGTCTACAGGCATCTCGACCGAAGATTTACAAGAATCTAAAGAAACATTCATAAGCTCCAAGAATCCGTCATGGAAAGCCGCAAAAGAATGAAGTTTGTTTTTGCTAGAACAGTTAATGGGGTAGCTGTACTTGGGAGGAAGTGAGCTGCAGTTGTAAAAGAAGAAGAAACCGATATGATCCGAACTGTAATTGAACGGTGATCGATCAATGGTGAAGTTATGAAGTGGAGTTGGGCATTTATCTTCATAAACAGCAGCATTAGACATAAGAAAGGAGTGGTTTGGATAGGAGATATCTCTGATGATATAATCATCATTTGAAATTCTAATAACCGGGTTTTCATCTTTGCAGGTGATATCAAAGTTTGGATATCCACAGAAGGGATTATGTGAATGAGCAATCCAGAAAGGGTAGCTAATTTTAGGACCCTTCCCACAAGATTTAGGAGCACAAGTCTCAAACTTTTGATCCAAGGATAGAATTTGGCAGATTAAGGTTGTGAAGATGATCACAAAAAGGATGAGAATCCTCTCGATATCCATGATGAATGAGAAGGATTTGAGTTTAGAATAAGAATGAAGGAAGAAGCAGGAAGATATGGGGAAATGGAGGGAAGTTTTTGAAGGAAATTTCAGTGTGTTTTGGTGGTGTAGCTTGGTGGGTTAACTATCTTTGAGTTAAATTTGGTTTTTTCTTTTTTCAAACTTAGACTCATTGTTTGTGGTTAGTGATTGATATTAGGAAAAAGGAAGAGGAAAGACAAAGCATGGTTCAAGCAACAGCAAAGTCTCAAAATTCCTTCAAGTCTTAGAAGTGGGCCATTGCCACTCACCACATTAGATTTTCCTTTCAGAATCCTACAAGTTTCCCGATAACAAATATTATAGGTTCAAACTGGTCAAGATACTCACAAATATTAAAAGGAAAAAAGCATATGTGGAATAAGGTTGCTTGTAAAACTTGGACATGGACCAATTCTTGGTAGAAAAGAGATTCTTTCAGGACCACCCAAAAAAAGTAGTGGGTTTGGATTAAGAATCCATGAAATCTGAGAACAAAATTAGCCAAACTTGGGCGGCAAATATGATTAAGAAAGGTTAGTTTTAGCAGTAGCAGTACATTGTGGAGGCTAAGGAAGGGGAGAAGTCGTTCAATCTTGAATTTTTTGTTCATATTTTGACTTTGAAAGAAGTTTGGTATATTATAAAAGAAAAAAGGAAAAAATCCCACATCAAATGGTCAAAGAAGATGCATTAATAAAGTAGTAGTAAAGAAGTTTAGTGTTCAAACCTCATCTTCCCTCAACCTCCCTCTTATATTAAAAAAAAACGATTTATTTCTACTTAATTAAAATGAATTAGACATTGAGCCACATATATGATAATAACAATTCGATAGAAATTAAATTGATGTTAATAAAGAAAAATCATTAAAAACTCAAGAGGTTTAGTTCTTTCACGCACGTCAAGACGAGTCTAAAAGCTACTAATAACATGATATGAATATTCCTAACTCTTCTAATTTATATCGTTCTTAATTTTATTCTCTATTTATTAATATGTCCTTATTACATTCCTATCATAATTCGAGTCAAAGCGATATTTGTAAAAGTAAAAAAAAAAAAAATTGAATAATGTAGTATTAAATGATCCTATCGATTACCATTGATTGGTTGGTTGAATAGTATTCTTGCAGTAATTAATTTGATTAGAAACTTGTCAAAGTTAAATAATTAACCCACAAATCAAAATACCTTGGTACAAAAGATAAGAGAAAGAAAGACCAAGACCTCAGCCTAGGACTATAATCAATCAAAGCTTAGGTTTTGAATATGTAATGATGACGTCATAAATGAAAAAAGGTATAACAAATAGGGGGAATGATATTAAAAAAAAATACCCTTGGAAATAATTTAATGAAATAAATTAGTGTTAGAGAAGTCTTTGGTTGAGGGAGGCTGCTGAGGCTTTGGTTGGCTGTACTCAAAAAACTTGTAAAAAAGAAAGAAGGACTTTCCCTACTTCCTTTTGCATGCCGACCAAGTTAACCTAACCTAACCCTTCATAATCTAATTTTAATTATCTACTTTTTAAATAGTTGTTTTTAAAAAAAACATCTGATTTTTTAAAATTTTAAAAAATGACAAAAAATTGTAAGAATCGGATTTTCAAATTTGTTTTAGACCGGAGATTTGAAGAAAAAAAAATGCTATTTTTTATAATATCAATGCATAAAATATTATTCTTAAAAATTCCTATATTATAATTTTTTTTTCATAAACATATATAGTTTCTATAAAAATAAGGTTGTCCACTAATTTGTTTTTGTTTTTTTTTTAAACTGTATTTTTGTGCTGTTTATACACTATTTTAAAATCTGTGAGTTTCTTTGTAATTTCATAATCTTTTAGGTTAAATTTATCTATTATGTCCACCTATATATTGTGTTGGTTTCTTAAACTATCATTTTTATTTTGCAATATTGAAATTTATTTGCTAATTTTTTGTTTGATGGGTCAATAGTTGATATTTTTCCCCTAGAAAATCTTGTTTAACTTGAATAATATATGTATGACAACTAAAACAATTAACAAGTCAATGTGAGCACAACTCAAGTGCAGGGGCGTAGCAACCTTTTGATGAATAATAAATAATAAGATGAAAAAATTGAACTTTTTTTAAGGAAAAAATTGAAATTTTAGTATAATTTATCTATTTTACCCCTCTTTATTTCCTAATATTAGCTTTATAAAATTTTTGCCGCTTCAATTTTACTAAAAGTGCAAAAATATATGTAAAAATTGAAAAAAAAAACTTGGATGAAAATTGAAATTTTAGTATAATTTTTTTTTCCTAATATTAGCTTTATATAATTTTTGTATTCTTAGCTTTATATAATTTTTGCCCCCTTAAAAGAAATTTCTGGCTCCGCCCCTGCTCAAGTGGATAGACACCTACTCTCTAATATAAAGTCAAAGATTTAAGTTTCTCCTCCCTAATTTAATATAATATTAAAAAAAAATGATGGAATTTGAAATCAAGTTGAATAAAACACACCATTCTCATTGACCTAACATCAAATTATAAAAAGTTTATTTTAATGATATCAACAGACGAGGGTATATTTGATAAAATAAGAGTGGCGTGACATTATATTTCGATGTCATGTCATCAAGTCAAAAAAAAAAAAAAGAATAAATAGCTTTTATTATTTAAAAGAAACCAAATAATCTTTTGTTTGAATAATAGGGAGGAATTCAAAATTTCGTTAAACCCCATTGGTGTCTTTTGCACTCAAACCTTAAAAACTAATATCTCAAATGACACATAAAAATTAAAAAATTAAAAAATTAAAAGCTAAAAGAAGAAATTACTATATTTTATTTAGTCACTGACGAACATTCGTTGATATTGGAAGTCAATGGTATTTTATTTTAATTTTGTTTAACCTCATTTTTTCTTCTTCTCCTCTATATATATATATATATATATATAATGGAAAAAATATGGTTGTACAAAATTGTACAACCATAACTCCATTAATTAGGCATAGTTATGTGTTTTTTTTCAAAAAAAAAAAATCAAATTTATTGTTTTCCCCACTTAGCTGCACCTAATTGGCTTGGTGCAGTCAAGTATTATTAAAAAATAATTGAACATTTTTTAAAAATATAAATAAAAAAATTGAAGGAAACGGAATGCTCGATTCTATATAAAATAAGAGAGAATACAAACCTAACATCGGAGCACTTAAACTATATTTAGATTTAAAAGTTAATTTTGTGACCTAAAACTACACTCTTTTAAAATTTTGTTAACGAATGAAGATAGGAGGAAGGTGTAAATCAGACTTTTCTAGAAAGGAATTTTTAAAAAGTTTAGGTTTCACAAGGACAGGACAGGAAAGATCCACAAGGCAAGCCATACAAAATCCTAAGACCCCACCCACCATTTCTACTATGCTTATCAAATAAGACTTTGACTAGTCAATCTGTTGACTTTCACAACCATTGGTTATTTTTCTATCTATATTTCTCCACAAACTCCCTATATTCACCATAATTGCAATAATACCCTTAACCAAAACTCCAAAAAACTTATTTTTGATACAAACTGAGAATTTAACTCAATCAAAGTTTAAATCAATTATTAACAAGTAGAAAGTTCAAGTGGTTAGACACTGTTTTTTTCTGATGAGATTGAAGATTCGAGTAAAAGAAAAAACGTACCAGGATGATCTCTTTGAGTGCAGATATAAGGATGAGAACTATTTTTTTGACAAATGCAGTAAAATGGGTAAGTTCCATTTGATCCACAGTTCCCTCCTGTTTTTTGGCATTCTTCACAAACTATTGTATTCTGATTTCTATATTCAACATCGAACCCATTTTTCAATGCCTTCTCTAACAAACCCGTTTTGTTCTTTTTCTCCTTTTCAAGATCTTCTACAGTAACCATCACCTGTATCTTTATTTCACACTCTAAATTATTCACCGTCAAATTCATCTCTGCCGTTTCATCATCAAATACATAGTTTTCCCCTTCTGAATTATCTTTACACCAAAATCTGTACTTCTTGAAAAGTTCGGTTTTTTCTACCTGGGTTTTGCAATCGTACCAAACGGAGATGTTTCGATCGTTGGAAGAATAATTAAACAGACCATAATTCAAAGTTGCTGTTTGAATTACGGTATCTGGGCAATAATCCTTGGAGAGATCTGATCTTGCTATGGTCATTCTTTGATCAGACTGGTTGATTTTCAGGACGTTATAATCCTGGTATTGGATTTGAATGGTGGTTGTCTTGTTTTCTATACATGTAAGCTTGAGTTCTTGACGCCCACAGAATTCTTTTCGTTCGTTTCCCCAAAAGGGATAGGAAATGCCTACTAATTCTCCACAATTGTAAACGATATTGCAAGCTTTGAATTCGTCGATGGCGTCTTCGCTGAATGATGGCGAAAGATTGAACAAGATGAAGAAGAGGGGGAGGGAGAGGGAGAGGGAGAGGGAGAGGGAGAAGAAAGTTTTCATTTTTGTAAGAGGGTCATGGAAAAAAAAAAAAACAGAGGATGGGATTTGGTAAAGGTGAAATCAGAAATCAGAGTTTGATAATTGATAATGTTTGAATTGTATTAATGAGCGAAAAGAAAATAATAAATATACAATTGAATTATTTTCTTTTTAATTACAGTTTTAAACTTCGTTATATTCGTTTTTTTCCGTTATTTATATATTTATATAGGAAAATTCTACAGTATCGGGACTAAAAATCTCTGTATGATACAGGGAGTCAGTTTTTTACTGTGTTTTTATTTTAAATATTTAAATAAATTAAAATTTAAAAAATACAGATGTACTTAATAGAAATATTACGTAAGATTTTATTTGGGTTTTCTCCATCAATTAACTTCTTTTTTTTCCTAACTATCAACTATATCATCTCCCTTTCAAAATTTTGACAGGCATTTGAAAATCCAGGTATGTCATGATTTGTTTTCTTAGATTTTTAAATTTAGTCTTATATCACATATACAATCACAAAAATAAAGTTTACTGTTTTGCGATCACATACACAATATAGTCGATCACGGAATTATATTTATAAGAATATATGATCACAGGTATAAATGAGTTGATCACGCATATGAATTTGGACTGAGTATGTGATCACATATAAAAGATAGTGATCATAAAAGTTTCACCAAATAGGTAATCATATATTGTCAATCACACAACGTTTTGTTTCTCACAAATTTAAATTTGAATGTATATTTTGTTCATCGGCGATATAAAATTTAATTGCTTACAACATGAACATAAATTAAATTTAATTAAGGGTTTATAGAAGTCCCTATACCATATAAGAATTTTTATTCCATGTAATGTAGCTTGACCTATTTATATAATGTCAATTTGTATTTGTGAACTCAGCTGAAGTTTGACGGAGAATTAATTAATATGGGGAATGGGATGATTACCAATACCAATCAACAGCTGGGATTTGAACACGGGATTTCCCGAATCGGGTGAATCTAACTCGGATAGGAAACCACATGTTCATTTCTTCTTCTTCATTTGACCTTTTTATTTTATTTTATTAAATTTATATATATAACACTGTTTTCGATTCATCCGTCATTGAGTCCGTCATCCGTCATTGAGTCAAGCCAACTGAGAAACTAATTATCATCTAAAAAGGTTAATATCACTATAATATTTTGTTTTTCCTTTTAACTTGATTTATTTTTTAAAGTAGTATTTTTTAATTTCACTAAATTGTTTTCATTAATTTTTTTGAGAGTTAAATGGGAGGATGAAAAATGAGGATTAAAAAGTCTTTTCACATACAATAGATAAATAAAAATAAATAGCCGTTAGTTTTAAATTTTTTTTTACAGAAATTAGAAAATAGTAAGTGTAGGGATGAAAAAGTTAAATTGATAGTGAGAGGTATAAATTAAAAAAACCTGGAAGTACAGGGGTCATTGATATATTTAATCTTTTTTTATTGAATCTCTTCAATATTTTTTTATGTTTTTTTTACTAAGATGTTTCAAATTAAAATTCATTATTTTTTAAGATAAAAAAGTGTTATTTTATTAAAAAAATAAAAAGTATAATTAAAAAGTACTAGTTTATAAATATCTCATAGACCTTAGCAAAATTATTGGGGCGGAATTTGGAAATAGAGGAAGACTTGACCTTTCAATGTCGCCGGGCCAACTAGGCACCATGATTCCATGAATGATAATTTAATTTGTTTGTTTGTTTTAATTATTTTTAAAAGGGAAATTTTATTGGATAGCAGAATTTTCTGCAATATTTATAAATATAGTATTTTAAAAAAGTATTTATAAATATAGCAGATTTTTAAAAAACTTTATTCATGTGAATCAGAGATATCATTGATAACTTGTAAGATAATCAGTGATAACTATTAGATTATCAATGATTCATGCATAAAATATTAGGATATCAGTAAAATCAGTAATTCTGATTACTTGTGAGGAAATCATTGATTGCTCATACAAACCTAATGGCAATTTTGTAATATTTTAGGTGTGAATTTAAGTTTTTTGCTATTTTTGCAATTAACTTTTTTTACTGCTATTTTTACAAATATTTGACCTAATTTTGCTATTTTTTCAAGAGCCCCTTTTTAAAATCTCATCGTAAGATGATAAGAAATAGCTCATTTACCCTCATCTCTATAAATAGACAATTCAAGTTAAATGTCAATTTATTTATATGCTTTTTAAAAGTTTATTTTAGTTCTCATATTTTAGTGTTTGTGTTATTTAGTTTCTATATCATTTTTGTTACGTGAAAACGGTAATAAGTGTAGCGTGATGACATGCTTCGCGTCAACACCACTCTCGCTTCCACATGTGCAACTAACAATAAATTTGTATTGAGTCGGAGGCGATGACCCGCGTAGGCGGTGACTTGCGTAGGCGTTCACCTGCGCAAAAGAGTAAGTAGCACCGGCGTGATGCCGGCTTAACACCCTTCGATGAAAAAGTTAGAGCAGAGCAGAGCTGGTGTGCCAAGCTAAAGAGGAATGAATATTAGTTACCTTTTGGCCATTTCTCATCTTCTATTTAAAGGAGTGGAAATAGATGATGTCATCAAGCCACGTGTCACACATGGATTGGTCCATGTGTTGTATCTTGATTGGGTGTAGGTATGCAAGGTAGCTGCGCACCTACGCTGCTCTGAGGTGGGAGTTAGGTACGCATAACGCAGCAGTGAAGCTTCCCACTTGGATACTTTGTGAATCTTGATTGGGTGTAGGTATGCAAGGTAAATGCGCACCTACGCTGCTCTGAGGTGGGAGGTAGGTACGCATAACGCAGAAGTGAAGCTTCCCACTTGGATACTTAGTGAATCTTGATTGGGTGTAGGTATGCATAGCGCAGCAGCGAAGCTTCCCACTTGGATACTTAGTGAATATTTCATCTGGGTCCCGTTTTTACTCACCTGCGAACTTGTCACTTCATCCTTAATTGGATGGTTGTGACTTGTAGTCTTTGACTATAGTGATTTTTCATCAATAATATTTAATTAAAATACAAGGATTAAAAGGAAACTTTAAAACGGACCAAAACATCAGCACAATTTTGCTCGACTTAAAATATAACATAATCTTCAGACATCCCTACTAAGTTAAATAACTCGTACACATTATGGAGGCATATCTCACAAAAACCTTCCCATATTCCACGAACATCCCATGGAACCAATAATATCTGAGGACCCCATAATGATTGAAGAGTCCAAACTTTTCATGCTAATCTTCAGATTAGCTTAAGCCCCTGATCTAACTCGGCTCATTTTACGGTTATATAATTAGAGAAATCTCTCAATCTCATGTATGACCTTATAGCTCTAGTCGTTATTTTATCGCACTATTACATGAATCCTCTCTCCAACTTGGTCGTCATTGTTCTTTTAGCCGGCACCACAATGGTGCTCTTGTGCTGTAGATTTTAACATCTAACATATATGAAATAAATAAGATTTTTTTAGAAATAGAAAATATTATGGAAAAAAATAGAAATAAACTAGTTAATTTAGTCCTTTTTCACCCTCATAAGCTGGGAGTGGCCACCTTATATGGAAGGATTATAGACGAGTTTGAGTATATTTTCTTAATATAATATAAGTGTCGTTTACATTTTAAGAATACCATTTCAATTATTTTTCCATAAATTTTAATTTAGTTCATTCTTGTTTATTTTAAATTACTAATAATATTTCTTGTCTCACCCTAATTTTTTTTTCTAAGAGAAAAGTCGGGGTGAAACCGGTTCTGTTTTTCAATTAATTTTAAAAATTGGACTGGTTCAGTTTATAATGGGAACCGATCCAATTTTTACCGATTCAGTTTTCAGTTTTTTCGGTTTTTCTAGTAAAGGACATTTGCATTTAGTTTAGAGATAAAATCATCCTATATTGAAGAATGAAACAAAACAAAATCAAATATAAACAAAAACAAAAACTTAGTTGAAAAAATATAAACTAAAATAAATAAATAAATAAAAACTAGGGGAAATAGGGAAGGAGTATGGGATTTTTACTTGTTTTTACTAAGTCGGTTCTGTTTCGGTTTTAGTTGGTTCGGTTCCGGTTTTAGCTGGTTCGATTCTGTTCGTTTTTTAAGAATGGAAATCAGAACGGTTTAATTTTTTACGGTCCAGTCCGATATAATGGCCTGGTTTTTTTTATTTTCGGTTTTTTTCTTTCACACCTAGGGCAAAGCCCATACTACCATAACAAAAGAAAAGAAAGAACAACAGAAAGAGAAAAGAAAAAAAAAAACAGAGAAGAACTAAAGTGGTGAGGGAATCAAACTATGAGGGAGCTTTTCGATCTAGATTTCATTAGGAAAGGAGTTTCTGGCATTGATGGCTAACTCATGAGCCACTTAGGGCTCGTTTGGTAACATTCACAATTTCTGTTTCTTGTTTATATTTCTCATTTTTTAAGAAATGAAGTTATTTGGTAACTCTTCTTATTTCTCTTTTTTTTAGAAACATTTCCCAAAATTGTGTAGAAATTTTAGAAACAACAAATTCTAATTTATTATTTCTCTTTCTTGTTTCCAAAATTTTCAACACATTGATAAATTATTACGTTGTCCCGTTTTGACTTATAAAATGTATTATAAATATCCAAAAATTATATTGATATAATATCTTTAAATATGTCATTTAAAATTATAATATTTTCAAAATATTTTCATTTTTTTAAAATGAGAAACAGAAACAAGAAATAGTTACCAAATAAATTTCTGTTTTTTTTTTCTTCCAAAAACAAGAAATAAGAAATAGTTACCAAACATGTTTATGTTTCTCTTTTTAAAAAAACAGGAATAAGAAATAAGAAATAGAAATAACAAACAAGAAATAGAAACGAGAAAGGTTACGAGATGGTCATAGACAGACCTACCTAAGGAACAGGGGGCTCCTCCTCCAATATATATATATATATTATCCAATAAAGATTTATATAATTTTTATGTTTGGTTTTTTAGAGTTCTTAATATATAAATCTTAATTTTTATTATCGGTAATTTGCCTAGACTTTTAAACGTTGTTTTTTATTCTTAAAATTTTAAATATTTATTTTAGTCTTTGAACTTGTCATAAAAAAAAATCATTTTGGTCCTTTATGTTTTTTGTAATAAATAATTTAACGAATAAGACGTATTATATCTCTCTTACTTATCCACTTAATGGAATATATATCTATGTGTACAAATGTTTGAAGCCATATAAAGTAGTCTAGATTTAATATTTTACAAAAAAATTGAAAATCAGTTTTTATTAAATAATTTATTTAAAAAAAATTAATGGTAAAGATTTACGTATATTGTTTATGCAAAGTTTAGGGATTAAAACATAAGTTTTTTAAAAAATAAATTAGAAGTGAAAAAATTAAGAATGAAAGTTCAAAAACCAAAATATATATAGAGGTTAAACTGAAAAAATTTAATTTTTTCTTTTAATTATTATTTTTATTGAATTTTAATATATATAAAAATAAATAAAATTCATACAGTGAAGATTAATTTATTTTTCAGAGGTTGTAAATGAGGTAAACTCATAACATAAAAAATCATTAATAATTGATATAAAAATTCATATAAATTTGTTGAATTTTATATATAATCATATTAAAATGTGTCCCTCCTAAAATCAAATCCTAGATCCGTCACTACAAACGTTCCCTCAATTTCGAGATCTTTCCCCTAACTCAAGAATATCTTGAATAATCTGTCGAATTTATGAACATCAGTTGATGAGTTGTTCAAGAGGTTGATGGCTATAGAAGAATCAGATTCGAAATTTGAGATCCCCAATTCTTTAGACAAAAGAATCTCTTAAAAATTGGCTAAAATCTCAGTAAAGAGTACCAATCCAAAAACTTTAAAAGGGATTCTCATGGATGCAAGTGCCTGACCTTGGGAGTTTTGAAGGATCACACCATCATAGTCTGAGAACTATAATAAAATTAAATATCAAATATTCATTCAGAAATACCACCAATTGGGCCTTAATAAACTATAAAGGGCCCTTTTGGGTTCTTACTAACTTTTTGGATTTATTACACCAAATTGAAGAACTTTTACGTAGCAATCTATCTCTCTCGACATGTTTCATTTTGTACTTTTTTTTTTAATGTCATTTATACTGCTTATTGTTGCTTGATTATCATAAAATATCTATATTTGAGGGAATTGAGAGTTGGTAATTACATTTTAATTAGGGGTTTTAAAAAAGGGCATTTTCAAATATGTTAGAAATTTTTATAATATTTACAAATTTGTTAGGGAAAAAAAAATATTTACAAAAATGTTAGAATTTTAAAAATTCTGAGTATATCAGTCAATCACTATTAGTATATCAGTGAACTTTTAGTATATCAATGATAGTTTATCAGTCGATCAATAATATTCTATCATTGATATACTATTATATATCACTGATATACTATTAATTATTGACTGATATACTAATAGATTGACTGATATACTCGACTTTTGAAATTATAACATTTTTGTAAATATTTTTTTTTCTAACATTTTTGTAAATATTTCACTCAATTATAACATTCATGTAAATTTCCTTTTTAAAAATGATATTTTAAGAATTGATAATTTAAAAAATAGCAAACTGGTATGATCTCAGACTGATATCAGTGGAATCTTACTATGAAAAATGCCATTTTTTTATAAATAATTTACAATATTTACTATTTTTAAAATTACTCATACAAAAAATGTTCTTGGGTGAAATTTGTATTTTAATTATAATTTTTTTATGTCAATAATTAGATATAATAAATATGTAGATTCATTTTAAATTGAGAATCACTTTCTCATATTTTAGATTTTTTTTTTTATACTTACTAATCACATTGTTTATTTTGTGGGGCATCATATCAATTAAAATTTATTTTCCTTTTTTTTATATAGATATTACATCAAACTGTGGAGGGGAGACTCAAACCGTCGATCTCATGAGAAAAGAACATGTGTCAAACCACTTGAGTTATACTCATGTTGACAATTTTATTTTCCTTCTAAATATTAGTAAACAACATCAATAATAAATATTTTCATTTTAACTAATAAATATTTTAATTTCACAGCTTTTCATTCAAATTCTTCATACTTAACCTTTCCTCCTTTTTTCTATTAAAAAAAAAATCTTTCTTCCTTTTTGTCTTTTCTTGGGGTGGGAAAATTGAACAAAAATAAAGAAATGAAATAATTAAATTGAACATACAAACGGTTACATCTTGAAAACCGGTCCCACTCAACAACAATAATAATTCAGAGAATATTAATTAAAAGGAAAAAAAAGAAAAGAAAAACTAGCCGTTATATGAACTGCAGATTCAAAATCGATGAGTCGTACACACAGAAACATAAACGAAGCTTTTCAATCCTCATTTCATAAAGACAAAGATTTCTCTCTCCCTTCCCTATCCAAAACCCTAACAAGGTAATTCCGAAGCTTTCCCCTCTTTCTTGCCTCTGCGAATTTCACGGCTCAACCCTTAGATCTCATTTCTTACTCCAATTTAACGTAAGAATTTCTCCCAGTTTCCTTAAATTATTGTTTGATTTTGATTCTTGTGTACTAATTATTTGCAAATTTGTTAACTTTTTAAGCTCATAGAGTTCAATCTTTAGGCGGAAATTTCTAGTTTCCCTCAAATTGAATACGAATCAGTCTGTTTCATTGAGTTTCTATGATTTCTGAGTAAATTGCTTGATTTTGAAGCTTTTAAATTGGAGTTAGTAAAGAATTTTATGTTTCATGAAATCATAATGAGAAATGTTACTAATTATACTTCATCATCTTAATGCTGTTGCAGATAATCTAAAGGCATCTAATTTTTGAATCAATTCACTCTCTTCTCTGTTTTTTGGTTGGACTGTGAAGGAGAGCTATACAATAAATATCAAGATGACTATCAGAACTCCTGGAACACCAGCTTCTAAGACAGAGAGAACACCAGCATCAACCCCAGGAGGAACTAGGGTTAGGGAAGAGAAGATCGTAGTTACGGTTCGGTTAAGGCCTCTGAGTAAGAAGGAGCAGCAAGTAAAGGATCAAGTGGCATGGGAATGCATTGATGATAATACAATTGTGTACAAAACCCAGCCTCAAGAACGTCTCACTCAACCTGCCTCGTTTACATTTGGTACTAATGACACCAGATCATGGTTTTCTCAAGACATTTCAAACCATTTTCTCTATTTATTTACCATAGATTACATTTTCCTTTACAGCTCATTAATTCATTTGTTGTTGCAGATAAAGTTTTCGGTCCGGTTTCTTTGACTGAGGCAGTGTATGAGGAAGGAGTAAAGGATGTTGCCTTATCTGCTCTAATGGGCATCAATGGTAGTTCACAAATCCTCATGACATAGTTATTTTACTGAACTAGATGTTAATTGATTCGAATAATTATATGTTGTCTTATATTGCAGCCACCATATTTGCTTATGGGCAAACTAGCAGTGGAAAGACATTTACAATGAGGGGAATAACAGAAAAGGCTGTTAATGATATTTATAAACATATTTGTAATGTAAGTCTCGACCTGTTTAGTTTGGGTTGATCATATTTCCTACGTGATTGAGTTAGAAGTACAGATGTAAATAACAATCATGTTCATACTTTGATTATTACAGACACCTGAGAGAGATTTTACAATTAGAATTTCGGGACTGGAAATATACAATGAGAATGTTAGAGATCTGTTGAACTCAGAATCCGGTCGGAATCTAAAGCTTCTTGATGATCCAGAGGTATCATTGAACATTAAATTTTGAAGGAAGCATGCTCTATTGAGTGAAATATGTTTCCAGTTAACTGATTTTGTTATTCTCTTCATGCAGAAAGGTACAATGGTTGAGAAATTAGTAGAGGAAACAGCAAATGATGATCAGCATTTGAGACATCTGATTAGTATTTGCGAGGGTAATAAGTGATGTCATCGCTTGAGTGTGTTTAATGTCTTCCTTCGCAGTACTGTTTTGGTATTTAACTTCATTTTGTTTTCCAGCTCAAAGGCAAGTGGGCGAAACTGCCTTAAATGACAATAGCTCGCGGTCACACCAGATAATAAGACTGGTTAGTATGTGTAAATGATGCAGCTTGATGTGCTGTAATTGCTCAAAGCTTCTATTTTTAACTTTTGGATGGGGCTGTCATTGCTTTTGATTGTCTGTGCAGACTATTCAAAGTACCCTGCGAGAAAATTCGGATTGTGTAAGGTCTTATGTGGCAAGCTTGGTAAGGATAATATCTATTTACATTTTATACCACCTCGTAAATTTCTTTTTCGGACTCAACTAACTCAACTGTATGCAGAACTTTGTTGATCTAGCTGGAAGTGAGAGAGCTTCACAGACACATGCTGATGGTGCTAGGCTAAGAGAAGGATGCCATATTAACCTTAGTTTGATGACACTCACGACTGTGATCAGAAAGCTCAGGTCAGAATCTGCTTCGAGTAATATATTAACATTCAATGACTGCTTTCATGTCCACTGAACTGTCATAGAGACATATTTCCATGAGGAAAAAATTTATCGCTTGCAAGATTCTATGTTTCTTTTTTTGAATGATTCTCGCAGCAGGGTCACATTTTGAATTGAAATTTGCTAATTTTTTGTAGTGTCGGAAAGAGAAGTGGTCATATACCTTACAGAGACTCGAAGCTAACCCGCATACTGCAGCATTCACTTGGTGGAAATGCACGAACCGCCATTATATGCACATTGAGTCCAGCTCTCAGTCATGTTGAACAATCGCGGAACACTTTATTCTTTGCCACCCGGGCAAAGGAAGTCACTAACAACGCCCAAGTTAATATGGTATAACCCCATTCTCCTCATTTTGTTTAGATACATAAGTATAACAGTTATTCATAACCTATTATCTGAAATTGTCTCGATAGGTTGTATCAGACAAGCAATTGGTAAAACATTTACAGAAGGAAGTAGCCAGGCTAGAAGCAGTCCTGCGCACTCCTGATCCGAAAAAGGAGAAAGATGTGAAAATCCAGCAGGTATTTCATATTTCAATCTGACCTTTTCCCAATTTAAAATCGAATGAATCAACCAGAAGTTATTTGTTTTATTCTGAATCTGTACAGATGGAGATGGAAATTGAAGAATTAAAACGACAAAGAGACCTTGCTCAATCCCAGGTTGATGAGCTTCGTAGAAAATTTGAGGAGGACCAGCAGGTCTTTCTCACTCTCTCCTCTTTCTGCTTGTACTCGCTGACAATTCCATTGTCTCTCGAGGACTAATGATATTAATATTCTTTTACATCAGGGTTCAAGACCAATTGAATCTCCCCGTCCTTCAGTGAACATGTGCCTTTCTCCCCGTCCTTCAGTGAATAAGTGTCTGTCCTTTACTGGTACATTCTCTCAAAAACTAGACTGCAAGGACCCCAGCCGTGGTATGATATTAAGGCAGTCTATGAGGCAATCTTCTACTGCTCCTTTCACACTTGTGCATGAAATTCGCAAACTGGAACATCTCCAGGAGCAGCTTGGGGAGGAAGCTAATAGAGCCCTCGAAGTATTGCAAAAGGAGGTGGCTTGTCACAGACTGGGGAACCAAGATGCAGCAGAGACAATTGCCAAGTTGCAAGCTGAAATTAGAGATATGAGATCTGTCCGTTCAGCACCAAAAGCAGTTGAAGTTGGAAGTGTTATTGCTCCTAACCAGAGTGTAGGGGCTCTTAAGGAAGAGATAACACGACTTCATTCTCAAGGTAGCAACATTGCAAATTTAGAGGAGCAACTTGAAAATGTTCAGAAGTCTATTGACAAATTGGTAATGTCTCTTCCAAGCAATTATCAGCAGTTGAGCAATGAATTAACCCCAAAACAAAAGAATTGTTCAAAAAAGAAGAAATTACTTCCTTTGGTCTCAAGTAATGTTGTCAACCGGCCGAACTTTTTAAGATCGCCATGCTCACCTTCATCAACTTCTCAGCAAATATTGGAGTCCGATATTGAAAATAGGGCTCCTGAGAATGATGATGTCGTCTTATCTGAGACTCTGCTTGAGTCTGAGAAAGATACTCCAACGAAGAGTGAAGAAGGGGGAGATGTCTCATCAAAGGAGAGCACTCCTTGTTATCAACGGTCAAGTTCTGTGAACATGAAGAAGATGCAAAAGATGTTCCAAAATGCAGCAGAAGAGAATGTAAGAAGCATAAGAGCATATGTGACAGAGTTGAAAGAACGTGTGGCTAAATTGCAGTACCAAAAACAATTGCTAGTTTGTCAGGTACTATACATCATGTTTGAATTTAGTAATTGTTTCAATTTCATCTTATTTTTAATTTCTTCTCATAATCTCTAACATTGTATGTGTTTTCCCATGTCGTATGTAGGTGCTTGAGCTGGAAGCAAATGAAGAAGCTGGGAATGATTTAGAAAGTGATGAAAACATATTTGAGCAGGAGGAATCCCAAGTTCCGTGGAATGTAACTTTTAGGGAGCAAAGGCAGCTGATTATTGAGCTATGGGATGTTTGCCATGTTTCCATTATTCACAGATCTCAGTTTTACTTGTTATTTAAGGGTGACCAGGCTGATCAGATTTACCTGGAAGTAGAGATGCGACGTTTAACATGGTTGCAGCAGCACCTAGCAGAACTCGGTAATGCTAGCCCAGCTCATGTTGGAGATGAGCCGACAATCTCTCTCTCATCAAGGTTTATCTCTACTCTATTATTTCTGCAACTGATTGCTGGTCAATGAGTGATTGAAATGAATGATTAATCTGATATTTTTACCTCCTTTCATCTTATTCTGTAGCATTAAAGCATTGAGACGTGAAAGAGAGTTTCTTGCAAAGAGATTGACTTCACGTTTAACAGCAGAAGAAAGAGATGCATTGTACATTAAATGGGAAGTACCACTTGAAGGGAAACAGAGGAGGATCCAATTTGTAAACAAGCTGTGGATAAATCCTCACGATGCCAAGCATATTCAGGAGAGTGCAGAGATTGTGGCAAAGCTTGTAGGGTTCTGTGAAGGAGGCAACGTGTCCAGGGAGATGTTTGAACTCAATTTTGCTGTTCCCTCTGATAAGAGGACATGGCTTATGGGATGGAACCCAATTTCAAACCTTCTTCATTTGTGAAAAAAGTACATTTTTTTCTGTAAGTACCTTTTGTGTACACCTTCTAATCATTAATTTTTGTATATCTTTTTTGAAACTTCAATATCTTTATTTTTGTGTCTGGTCGTGGGCACAAACACCGATTATCTTTTTCAACCATAATTCCAATCTAAATAAGAGCAGTTAATTTTTTACTTTCCAGTTTTAGATTCGTTACTCATCTCTGCTCTTCTGTGCTCCATTAAGAAATGATTTCCTTTTATGATTTCATTAAGATATGATTTCATTTTATATTGGTGTAAAGGAAGAGTGAGGTAGATGATTTTAGTCCAAAGCTTGATTTGATTACTATTACAAACTTGCATCTTGTACACATAAGAGAGCAAGATCACAAGAAAATGGGATTTCATGGCCCAACATTGACTCCCATTTCTATTACTACCCTCTGCTACAAGCACTTACACACATGATAATAGAGACTCACTGAAGTTAAAACACACACACATATTAGATTACCTTTTAGCTAATCTCAAGCATGTAGAAATGAGATATATTAAAGTTTCTGAATGGATGGGAGGGCCAAATCTAGCACCTTGGGAATGGAGTTCCACAAGTGTTGGCAACTCTCCTGGCATTGGGAGAGTCTACAAACTTCTTGAGGGTAGGGTTCTGTAGGTATTTGCAGAGGCAGGGTTTTTGTTCCTTGATCTTAGAGCAACAGAGCTTAGAAGGTGGAACTGTAGATATAATTGCACTTACACAAGAGCTCAGTTGCACTGGACTGCATGTCACTGCCACTGAAACCTCAGCCATTATAAAAATCACCAACATGCTTAGTGCAATCTTTGATGCCTTCATTTTTTCCCTCAAAATGTTTTTTAAGGTAGCTGAACTTGTGGAGAGAAAGAGAGAGGGGGAGATGTGAGATGTTTGGTGAAAATGGCTTAAGTTGCTTCTCAATTTATAGACTGGACTTTAGTCTAAAAAAATAATAAAAGAAAAATAAAATGGAAATCATCATAACAATGCTGAAGCCACAGGCCAAGTTCAAACTTGTATTGGAGAGTAATAATAGTAATAAAAAAGTAAAAATTTCTTGATGTTTGGCTAGGATGAAATTGCCCAATTGTGCAGTACAATAGGACAAGTAGTGGAATCAGAGGTCTCTCGTGCTAGCAACTGGGTTACTTAATCATTGCTGCAAATTTCTAAGGATGGCTCCCACTTTTTTTACCCAGACAGATAATTATAAAAAAACAAAAATAAAAAAATTGGTAAAAAAATTTTTTTGATCAAATATTTATTGGTGGTTAGTAGTATTTAACAACCTAATTAGCTAAGTTTCTTCCTCATTTATCATCCATATGATTAATTACAAGTTCAAGTTTCATATTATCATCTTCCAAAAGTATTTATTGATATAAATGGAAATATACTTATTATTGTGCATAAATGGAAATATACTTATTATTGACATTTGCAGATTTTTTTTTTAATTTTTTTTTTTGGTAAATTACAAATACTCACTTACAGATTAATCTTTAGAGTCCCCTTAATATAATTATCAATGAAAAAGATGATGGGGTGCTCACATGTTTAAAGTGTAGGGATATTATTTATTAGGAAAATTATATAAATCACCCTTTAAATTATAGGGGTTGTAAAGATAAATGTGAGTAATTTGACCCTTAAACTTTATGAAAAAAAAATTACACCCTTTTAAATTTTCAATTTGAGCAATTAACTCCCTAAAATTGGTTGAATGTTAAAATTGCCTAAAATTTTAGCATTTAACAAACTATACCCTTTAGATGGATAATTAATATAATAATTATTTTAATGAAATCTATATGAGATCGAGTCTCTGAGAATCCCTATCTCACTTCCAACCTTGTCTTTGACACCGACCCTAAAATCGTCGTGGTGGCAAAGATGAAGATTTCTTTTCCAATCTCATCCTTCCCCGCATCATGGTATTAGAGATGTGTAACTCTTAGATGATTATTTTGGGGTCTAATTTTATAATTTAAGGAGGTAATCTATCAAATTAAAATTTTATGATTCTAATTTAAAAACTAAATAATGTTAAGGGATAATTACTCAAATTAAAAGTCTAAAGGTGTAAATACTACGATTTATAAAAAAAAAATCGTGTTTATAATTTATTCCTGATTTTGTAATACTTTAATTGGTTTTTTAATCATGAAAAATATGTATTTTCAGATTAGGTGTAAGACTAACTTTTATAATTTACCTTTTTCCATCTAATGTAAAAGGATCATTTTAAACAACACATAACACAAAAATTTCATTAGATAAAATTTCTTGTAATATTAAATTGGGTAAGAGAATACTCAAACGTTCAGCTTCATAAAAAAAAAAACAAGTACCAAATCAATTAAGCTATTCTTATATTGACGGAAAAAATAATATTTTGATATATGATTGTAGATCTATTTATAATTATAATGTTATAATTATAAAAAAAATGATAAAATTACTCCTAAAAAGCATCACCCTTTTTCCATGATTTAATATAGGCATGGAAATATGGATCAATCTATTCCTCCATAACTTCTACCAAGTACATTAGTATGAATGTAATGGCCAATCGGTTATCATTATCTCTCTCTCTCTCTCTCTCTCTCTCTCTCTCTCTCTCTCTCTCTCTCTCTCTCTCTCTCTCTCTCTCTCTCTCTCTCTCTCTCTCTCTCTCTCTCTCTCTCTCTCTCTCTCTCTCTCTCTTTTTATTCCATAGTGTTATCATTTAATTTTCATATTTTGTAATTTACGTCAATTTAACCTCCATAATTTTAAAATTTTCATCTAACTTATTTACTTTCATATCAATAATCCATATTATTTGAAGAAAAAAATTAATTTTGACTCAATAACTTCATTAAGATATATTTAATTAAAAAAATTTATAAAATTACTCGTAATTTTTTCTTGAAATTAACAGTCTCTCCCAATTTCATTTATTGATGACAGAGACCATGAATAAAACTAAATAATATATATACGATTGAAATGAAAATTTTAAAAGTATATAAATAAAATTGATATATAAACAATAAAATCTAGGATAAAAATATAATTTAACCTTATTATTTTTTCCCCCTTTTCAATTATGGATCCCACTTCTCATATGGACTGTGGATTCTTTCGGTGAGGTTGATGGGAATAATTGTTACATCACAATCCATGGGAATAGTGTTCTTGTTGATCACCCACATGGAATCCCATCATTAAATTGACCTATTTTTCCAATTATTACATTAATAACTATTAATTATGCATCAAATGACCCTTGTTTATCACTTTCTGAAGGGGGAAAAGATAAAAGTTTTTCCCCTAGAGATGTAAAAAAAAAGGTCAATTCTATTTTCATAAAATATAATTCAAAACCCACTTTTTAATTTGTCACTATTTTTTTTATTTTATTTTTTGAAGACGGTAAAGGAAAGATGCTTTAATTTTAAATTTGCTTCTGTTTGAAATAAATATTTTATCATAAGAAGAGTTGAATTTCATTATTAAACAAAAAGAAAAGCAATAGATGGGGAAATATAGTTGAATTTAGGAAGGTGTTTCAAGGGTTTGTAGTAAAAAAAAAAAGTTAGGTTTTTTAAACAAGTTAAGTCATTAATCCTTCAAAATTGAGTTATTCTCATGAAAAATTTGAAATCTTCAACAACTATCTTAATAATATCAAAACTAATCAAACTGAAAAATAACTTAAAAGAATCTTAATTGCCTGATCCTCTATTAGATTGACATCATATTCTCAAACGGGAATATATATAATTTATTTAGAAAATGAATACATAGAGAGTCATCTATAAGAAGTAATGAGAAAATGAAAGTTGGATATTGTTATTATCTTCTCCATATTAATATTTTGATTATCTGATAAGATTTTAGAAAAAAGAATCTTTACATGAAGAAATTAGTATTATTGAATTGAGAGTCAACAAATTTGGTCATAAATATACTACTACTCAAAGTGAGAACATGAAAAATGAAGAAACTTTATCTAAATGTTACGGCTCTTTTCCTTTATAGGTTACACAAATCTCTCGTCTTTTGTTTTTGTCCTTGGAATAACAACCATTATCTTTCTTTCATTTATATCTCAATAAAGTATATATTTATGAATATTTATATATAATTGATGAGTAATAGTCCTACAATAAAAACATGAGAATTTACAAGAAAATATCTTTACGGATAGTTTGATTGGTCTGGTCAGTTCACTTCATAAAAGTACGTTTAATTTATCGTTAATATAAAAATTTATAGATTTATTAAAATGTGCATAAATTCAATACTGATTATGATTACTTTTTAATCACTTTGAAAATATATGATTAATTTGATAATAGATTTATAATTTATCAACAAAAACAAAATGTAGCATTTTAAAAATATATATTTAAGCTTTAATTAGACTTTTTTTTTAAATATTGAAACATTTTAAAAATCTCAAACAAAAAGAATGTGAAAAACAAAAAATAAAGTTAGTGTAAAAAGTAAGAAACAAGGGAATACCATTTAACTTTTATTTATTTTATTTTTTATTTTGTGGTTTATATAATAATAATAATGTGAGAGGATAAGAGTGTTTGACATGATTAAATGGGGCCTTCAATATCATAATACATTAGCAACTTTAGAAATGCATGCTCACTTCATTAATAATGATCATATG
The DNA here is from genome assembly GCA_028015215.1 of Gynostemma pentaphyllum. NCBI lineage: Eukaryota > Viridiplantae > Streptophyta > Magnoliopsida > Cucurbitales > Cucurbitaceae > Gynostemma > Gynostemma pentaphyllum. The sequence goes on along the minus strand of CM051346.1, from coordinate 48,681,810 downwards.
GCTCACAATCATTAGCTCACTATCAAGAAGCATGCTCTCAAGTCTTTGCTATTTGTTTTTTTTCCCACCCCAACATTTTTCAAACCTTCATGTATTCTAAATTATATAATTTGTTATTTTTTTTTATAAAATATCACAAATATTTCAAAACCTATAAATTTATCATAATTTTTTTAAAGTTTTCTTCATGTATCATCATTTTATAAAGTGAGTAAAAACATAAATACAAATTATATATCTAATAAGGTAAATTATATTAAGATCTCTTTTAATAATATTCTGATATTATATATAAAATTTTAATATATTAATATTACTATCATTTTTATATGAGTTACAATATATTTAAATTCGATCAATAATATTATAATTATGGTAATTTTCATAATTACCCCTTTTATAATCTAAGTTATCAAAAGTACCCTAATGTCATTAGACTTTTCAAAACTACCCTAAAATTAATAAGTGGCTACAATTGATTGGTGATATATTACAATAAATTATGTAAAAAATACCAATTAATAATAGAAAAGAAACTATTTTTTTTATTAGGGTAGTTTTGAAAACCACACTTAATTAGGGTATTTATGATAATATTTATAGTCAGTTCTTATCCCACACTCATTTGGTGGGGAAGATTCATATACTTTTTGGGCTTCATGTGAGCCCATATATAAGCCCAACTAAGCCTGAGTCTTTTTTCTCAATTTGGATCGGAAACTTCATACTTTTTGGGCTTCAGTGCGAGCCCATATCTAAGCCCAACCAAGCCCGCATCTTTCTGAATACAAAATATCATATATACCCTTTGGTTTTAAAAAAATATCTAACAAAACATTAGTTTTTTTTAATACCCTTTATTGAAAAAATTCCATCCTTATCTCCATAATGATCTCTTTTTTTTCTTTCAAATACATCATCAATGATATATATATATTTTTTTCATATTTGATATTTGTAAATTAAATTTATAATACTCTTTAATGGTTAATATTACAATTTTCAATATTCACGAATTTAAAATTTTAAAAGTGCAATTATAATAATTTTTAGGGAAAAAGACACTTTTGGTCCCTCAGTTTTCCATTTTGTTTACCATTTGGTCCCTGAGTTTTCAAAACCGACCTTTTTGATCCCTGAGTTTTCATTTTGTTTACCATTTAATCATTGCTGTTAAAATTCTGTTAAATACTTAACTGATGGCTGATGTGGCATTTAGTTATTAATTTTATATATATTATATTGATTTATGAGGCAAATTTTAAATGATGTGGCAATATTTATTTAGTTTTATATTAATATATTTTTTTATATAATTATCTCTCTCATTCTTCCATGTTCATCTTCTTCATCTTCTTCCCCTCCCCCTCTCTTCATCTTTTGACTAAACTCCACAACGGCATCAGAGGAGAAAACCTCCGTTGATAATTAGAAAGCTTTCTCCATTGTTCATCTTTTGACTAAACACCAATTCGATCGAATTCCACCATACCTCGTCAGATCGGGCTCCAGATCCAACATTGAATGAAGAAAACTGGATAAACGATCTAATATCTGATAAAGGATCTATTAAGGGCTCCAGACCGAACACTGCTGTCACGAATTGTTCAAGATTTTCTCAGATCTTCTATTTACTCCCCATTTAATTATTTGTTTTAGACCTATTTACATTTTGGAATTGTATGCCCTGGGATTGACTTTGGTTTTTTTAATTTTATCTTTTTTTTAATTGATTGATTTGTGAACCGTCGAATGCTGGAGCCGATATGGGATCTTGTTTTTTGGTGTATCTAATGCTCTAACTTAACCTTCGAACTGTTAAATTGCAATGGAGGTAGACGTAATTCAGAATGTAATGATGTTTCTCCTATTATTGAGCTTCTGCTTGGGTTTTTTTTATATCGAGTTTCAGATTAAAGCATCAGTGATAGAGTTTCTACCCCAACGAAGCATTATTTTTTGAAAAATTTGAATTGTAAATGTTTTCTGAATCCATTCTATAAGTGTCCTTATATTTCTAAGATATTGAATTCATGTCCTTATTGATGGAATCGGCCCAATATGGTCCAATGCTCTCAGATCTGAGCATTTTTTTGTCAAGAAGATTGAGCTTCGTGGTGTTTCAGATATGGCTAAGAAATATTTTTAAGTATGAGCTTAACGGAGATGGAGCTTCGTCGTCGGAGATGGAGCTTCGTGGTGTTTCAGATCTGGACTAAGAAAGATTTTTAAGTATGAGCTTGCCGGAGATGGAGTTTCGTCGTGATGGTGTTTTCATAAATAGATGTCTTTTTAGTCAAAAGATGGAGAAAGGGGGAGGGGAAGAAGATGAAGAACAATGGAGAAGATGAACATGGAAGAAGGAGAGAGATAATTATATAAAAATATATATTAATATAAAACTAAATAAATATTGCCACATAGATCAATATAATATATATCAAATTAATAACTAAATGCCACATCAGCCATCAGTTAAGTATTTAACAGAATTTTAACAGCAGAGACTAAATGGTAAACAAAATGAAAACTCAGGGACCAAAAAGGTCAGTTTTGAAAACTCAGGGACCAAATGATAAACAAAATGAAAACTGAGGGACCAAAAGTGTCTTTTTCCCTAATTTTTATAGTTGGGGGGTCGCCGTACGTGTAAAAAAAAATCAATAAAGTTATATTTGATGGGATCAATTTCGTAAATTTATAAATTATTATTCAAATTGAAAGTTCGAGCGTTACCATATAATATTTTTGGACAGTTTTTTACATGTTTCTATCTATTAAATATATTAAAAACAGATTCATAAGAACTTAGGCATGCAAATTGTATTGCATAGAATTAATTAATTTGGTTTTAGAAGAAAAGAAAGAAAGAAAGAAGATTGAAATTTGAAAAACAGTACTTTTTGTTTGAATCTCGATGAGACTCCCTTTCTTGTGGTAGAGGAAATCGCAAAGGAAAGGAAAGGGAAGAGCCTTATTCTTCATATTCCCCAAAGCCATTCTTTCCTTCCCTTTAATATAACCTTACTTTGCTATCAAGCTTAGAACCTCCTTCTCTCAACCCTTCCAATATGATAAATTCCCTTCAAACCATCATTGTTTCACAACCACAAAATTTACCTTCTTTACCTTTCATTGTTAATAATGCCGACTTACTCCGACTCCGACGACGAACCGCCTCGTCCGACGAAGCTCTTTGGTCGACAGAGGCATATTCATGAAGTTCTTGGAGGAGGGAGAGGTTATTTAAAAGCTTTTGTTTTTATATTGTCAACTTTTTGTATTTTGATTTGATTTTTTATTTTGTTACCAACTCATTTCTAAATAAAAATAAATAAGAAAATATAAAGAGTAGTAAGCTCGATTTATTAGTTTGTGAAAAAATTAAAATTTCTCAATAAACAAATGATTTACTCATGTTCATCCATTTTTATGCTTTACATATAAAAATATGAAAACATCCTCATTACTAAATTATCCTTAAATTTAAAGAACCGTCACTAAAAACTAAGGGTGAAACAGCTTCAGTTCGGTTTTTAACTAAATTTTTGGTTCTTTAAGGGAAAAACCTGACCAGTTCAGTTTGTTGGTTTTTTTTTTCCAATCATACTAAAAGCAACTCATCCAAGCCACCAATGATTAAATCTAAATCTAAATTCAAATAAAAATATTAAATGTTAAATAAATTATCATAAAAGATGATAATAAATGGGAACATTACTAAACAACCTCAACATGTCTAAAACCAATTCAATGATAAATTCCATTACAAAACACTGCTCCTTTCTGCTGCAAAGATTTTGATGTTAATAAATCAGAAATGGATTTGCAGTTGCGGACATCTTGCTATGGAAGGATACAAAGCTTTCGGCCGCGCTACTGCTCGGAATGACCGCAATTTGGTTTCTGTTCGAGGTGGTTGAGTACAATTTTGTGACCCTTATCTGCCATCTTTCTATCACCATAATGCTTATTTTCTTCATTTGGTGTACTGGTGCTGAAATCTTCAAATGGTATGCTTTCTCTGCTTTCCAAATATACACATGACAATTTTGTGTGGTTGTCTCGTGAAATCAGTCGAGGTGTACAGTTGTTATATAATTACCAGTTGCTCTTGTAAAAAAGATTTATAGTGATCAAATCTTATAAAAATGATATATTTAATTATAACAACTTTTTAATGTTAAGCAATAGTGATTAAAATTATTAAGTTGATTTTGATTTGATTAAAAATCAGGGAACATCCCCATTTGCCAGAAATAATATTAAAAGAATCAGCATTCAATGAAGTTGCCTCAACTTTCCACAGAAGAATCAATCAGTTCTTATCCAAGATTTTTGACATTGCTTATGGAAGAGATCTTCCACTCTTCTTTCTGGTATATAATTTATTTTAGACTTAAAATAAATTTCAATCGATTTTCTTTGCTTTTTTAAACCCCATTTCACTAAAAAAATCTTTTCCCTTTCACTTTCAGGCTATTGTGTCTCTGTATCTTCTGTCAGTGATTGGATCTTATGTCAGCTTTCTCAATATCCTTTATTTTGGTAAGAAGATTTTCTTGATCTTTATTTTAATTTTTAAGGCTAATTTTTATTTATTTATTTTTATCTTTTTAAAATCTAGCTGTTATTTTAAAACGTAAATTAAAAAAAAAAACAAAGAATTTGATGATATAAACAAGTTTAGTGTGAAATCGTCAATAGATTTAAATCCAAAAACCTAAGGGGTATTTGCTGTTTAGTGCATGGGAATGAGAATGTGATGCCTATGAATGTAAAGTCTGTATTTCGTAGATAAAAATTAGAATAGAAAAAGTGGTTTAGTTTTTTATTTAATTAACTTATTATATTTTTTTTTAAATAATGATGTAAAAATAAATTAAAATTTACGATAATATTTTACTTAAAAAATCACTTCATAATAAATTTAAAAATAATTTTTTAATTAAAAAATAAATAATTAAAATTAAAAGAAACTAAATTTAATATTTATTTAAAGTGTCAACATGAGCATAGCTCAACTGGTTAAGCACATGCTCTCTTCCCATGAAGTCGAAGGTTCGAGTCTCCCTTCCCCAATTTGATGTAATATATCAAAAAAAAATATTTATTTAAGGTGAGTTTTGGGTGTCAATATAAATAGTAATTGTGGGATTGAGAAGCCTAAGAATGTGATTCCCAAACTTCCAACCAAACACACCCTAGGATATTAATAAATGAGGAGGAAAATGTCATCGCATGGTTCGAACTCTGAACTCTAATACCATATTAAATCATCAATAGCCAAAGAGTAAAAGCAAATTTAATCATATATTTCAACACTTTGTTCGGGAAACGAAAACAGGTTATCAAACAGGTAGTGATAAGATATTAATTTTCTTATTTGGCCAAAAATGAGTGATGTTTTTTGTGTTAAAAAAAATGAAGGGTTTGTTGCGATGGAAACACTGCCATTTCTGTACCAGAAATATGAAGAAGAAGTTGATCACCTTGCTGGGAAAGCCATTTATCAGACCAAGAAATCATACAAAAATTTCGATTCCAAATTTCTCAACAAGATTCCAAGAGGACCCGTGAAAGATAAAAAAGTTAGATGAGAAAAATATTCGTGTCTGATTTATATATATTATATATATACACATCATTATTTACAGCAATGGATAAGGTCAATCCAATGATATGGACCTATGGTTAAGTTTTTAATCATGTACATTTCAATGTTACCATTTTCTCTATATAACAAAGAAGAAAAAGTAAATAAAATCATTAATATTTTCTTTTATGCTCCTTAATTTTATTTTATTTTTAGTTATTTTGTAATGACAAAATTTAGCATGACAATTTTTTTCGAGGAAAATAATTAGGTGCTTCACCTATAAATACTTACTCGAGACAAGGAAATAAAATAATATATATTTTCTTGAATTTAAATAATTATATAAATTCAAAACTAAACATGTAGTCACTTTTAATGGTTGGAAAAGACTTGGTTACATCTAAGGCAGCGTTCCGTAAGAAAACCTCACTTTTACTTCTTTAAAAAAAGAAATTCACTCATGTGACAACCTTCTATTGGTGGGATGCTACTTGGTTATACCCGGTCTTTTTCTTAATTGGTGGTAAGTATTTATTAAACACCCAAATATTTATTAAACACCCAAATATTTATGACATATCAATGTACCTAATAGAAAAATAGGTGATACACGATATGATCTATATATGATATAAAATGTTTAAAGAATCCATTACTTACATTAAATTAGAGATTTAATTTTTATGACAATATGAAAAGTCAATATATAGTAACTTTGCCCAATTATTTTACTCTAAAAAAATCAATTTTTTTTAAAAAAATACATGGTGTATAAGTTACCATGTTGAGGAATTTGTATCCTCGTTGGCCTCCACAAACTATGGATTTAGCTATAAAAGATACGGGTAGAGACTCTTTGCAATCTTTATGTTTAATGTGGTTGATAATTCCATAAAATCCCCACTAAAGCAAATTATTGAATGTTAAACCATTAATAAAAACTCCATTATGGAGATTGAAATGGACCAGCTACCCCTAAGTTTATGCCACCCAACTCAAAATGAAGAGGAAAAAGAGAGAGTTAAATGTCAATTTTATATTTGCATTATTGAACCCAAATTGAGTTTTGTTTCTTTGAACCAAAAACACAAGGCCATGTTTGCCCAATTTCTTTAAAAAGGTTTAAAAAAAAAAAAAGAGGAAGAAAGAATTTGAAAAAGTGTAAAAAGTATTTTTAAATTGCAATTGGGAATATAATCATAGTATGCTTTATATATATCATATATGATGTGTTGCTTTGACAATGAAAAGTGGGATAATAATGCAAAACCCAACCATCAAACCATCCACTTATATTAATTTTAGTGTAAAAAAATCTGACATTCTTGCCTGCCAAGTTCTAGTGCAATTCCCATTTGATAGAGAAAGAGATAGCTAATGGACATTAAAAATGGGTTAGATTATACTAAATATCACTAACTTTTGTGTTTGTTACAATTTTTATCCCTAATATTTTAAAAGTTTTAATTCTTCATCAATTTTTTAATTTATTTAAAAAAAAAACCTTTTATTAATAATTTTCGTATAGTTTTTATGAAAATTTAAACATTACGAGAAAAATTAAAAGTTTTAAAACGTTTAAGGGTATAACTAATACTGACTATATTTGATCTAATTTACTTCTAACGTTTTAATTTCCATAAAACTTAATGAAAATTGTTAACAAAGAGTATTTTTGAAATAAATTAAAAGATAGAAGGTAGAGTTGAAACTTTTAAAATATTATGACCAGAATTGAAACTGATCTCATAGATTAGGGGTATTTTGTATAACCTTAAAAATATATATATAACTTTACTTATTAAAAGGAAAAAAATATTTTTTAATTGTGGAAACATTTTGACTTTTGAGCACTATAAAAGCACATCAATGGAGAAAACAAATTTCCCAAATAAGAACTTTGGAAATTGAGTGAATCTCCCAAAGATTGAATCTCATTTTCTCATCTCACATAAGGGGAAGGGAGAGGTTGGGAATGGCAAGACAAATGAGAGATATAGGATTTGTTTATGAGAATTTTTCTTTTTCCTTCACTGATATTTATTTGCTCTTTTGGGTAGCTTTGTTTTCAATCTGCATCATCTCAACCATAATCTTCTCTTGTTCTGATGGCATGTCCAAAGAGAGAACTTACTCGGCCGATACTGAGCTTTACGGCGCTGGCTGCGCTGCCGGTTGCGGTGCGGGATGTGGTGCATGAAGATGCAACGTCTTTGTGTATCAATTCACAAGCAACAAAGTCTCAGATTCAAAGGAATGATAGAGATGCCAACTTGTTGAATACTGATAGTGATATATAATTTTTGTAAGATTGATCATTTAGTTGAGGTTTAGTACTTCATTTGTTCTAATTTTATGTGACCAAAATTAGTATAAGTTATCAACACAATTTTGAGTACCCCGATCCAATCATATTTGTTGTCAAACTAAACTCATTTTCGGTTAGGTATTAATTCTATCTCTGCTCATAAGGTCGATATTTTTAATCTCATCTCTCTCGACTTAATGTAATATCTAAAAGAATCATTACTTTAACAAATTTTATATAAAAATTAAAGAATTAACACTAAATCTGCAATTTTCAATTTTGGTAAATTAACAAAAACCTGTGTGTACCCTTTTCAACCCAATTAGAGAATGATTGGAAAAGCATAGGTTAATTAAAATATGTAAGATTTTAATTTCAAATTGACGTTTATTTTTATTGAATTATTTTCAATTTCATTGAGTATATTTATTCCACATGGGAGACATACTTTCCAAGCTTACAACTAATATGATTTAGGTTAAATTATACAAAATATAGAGTTTGTTTCAATTTTACCCCTAACGTTTCAAAAGTTTCAATTCTACCCCCAATGTATTATATTGTTACAAAATACCACTTTGTAAATAATTTTCCGTTAAATTTTAGGGAAATGAGCGTAATGGGAAAAATGGAAACTTTTAAAACATTTAAGGATAAAATTGAAAGTTACTACATTTAATATATTTTGCCTCTCATATTTAAATTTTCGTAATTTGAATAAAAATTACCAACAAATGGTATTTTTGAAACGGATTAAAAAATTGAGGATATAATTGAAACTTTTAAAACGTTAAGGGTAAAATTGAAACAAACCTCATAGGTTAGGGCCATTTTGTATAATTTAAGCTATTGTTTATTGAATTTTTTCTTTTTCTTTTTTTCCTGATTTTGAAAGCAATTGGACGTTTGTCATATGTTTAAAACATAAAATCAAGAGAATCATAGAGTGTCATTTAATAAATTATAAATAGTTGCCTGTATCCCATTTGCAGAGAATGATACGAGTATCATAATCATATATAATGTGTGTTTTTATTGTATTATTTAAAAGTAAAAAGTATGATTGGAAAAAAAAAAGAAGGTAAAAAGTATGATAGATTCTCATTGGTTTTTTTTTTAATACTACAAATATAAAGGAGGGTAGACTCGAACTTTCAACCTCAAGGGAAGAAAGTAAATGTCTGACCAATCGAGCCATGCTCAGGTTGGCAGATTCTCATTTGTTTAGCATATTTATTTTGATTTCATTTTTTAAATTTTAAATATTTTATTTTGATTCTTAAACTTTGTGTGAAATACGTTTTGATCATTACTATTAAATTTCAATAATGCATTTAACAGAATTCCTACTTTTAGTTTAGTATTGAATTTAGAAACAAATAATATAAGATTTGTGTTAAATGTTTCATACAAAAAAAATGTTAAATCAAATATCAAAATTCAGTTTCGAAGCTTAAAATGGATGTTTAATAAAGTTTACAAATCATTAGAGAATATTTTAAAATATAAGTGTGAAAAGTTACCAAATTAGGAATTAAACGGTCGTGTATTAAATAACATAAATATGAGTATTTTAAATATATGTTAAAGAAATAATAATTTTCATCCTAGAGTAATTAAGGTCAAGATGGCCGAGTTGGTCTAAGGCGCCAGTTTCAGGTACTGGTCCGAAAGGGCATGGGTTCGAATCCCATTCTTGACACATTTTTTTAATATTCATTTATTAAAATTTTACTTTTTACTTTTTTCAATTTCCTTTTAAAGATAAGATTTATTTTTAAAATAAAAAAATTCTTTTTAAAGATGCTGCTAAATCAATCTTAAGGAACAGAAGTTTTTTTTTAAAAAAAAAAAAAAGTTGAAATACAACTATCTTATGCTTAAATCGAGTATTTTGACTAACATTAGCTTAACTCCACTAATTAAACATTTACTTCTTTATTTGAAATTGAAGTTTCGAGTTTTCCATCTCCCACTTTGATATAATATCTATAAAAAAATAATAATAATAATAATCAAGTACTTTGTATTTTCCTAATATTATTGTATTAAAAAAATACAGTTTCTAACTCAAAAACTATTCACACCATTCATTCTCAATCTCACAATTAAGAACCAAAAAAAAAAAAAAAACTAAAAATCTATTTTACACCCACCACTCATTCTCAATCTCACAATTGAAAGAGAAAAAAAAAACATGATCTGGTTTTGGTTCTAGACTACAACTAATCAGAAACTTGACCATTAGAATCAATATCAGAAAACGAAGAATAAGACGAGACTCTGTTTTGATATCTATAGCTAGAGCGGCAGCGGCTAACCCATGTCTTAGCTTGTTTGGCAGCGTTCCATCCAGCCTTACACGGCACACTCACGCAACACCACACTATCGCCAATGGGCAGCAAACACAGCACACACACGCGCTACAAACACATTCATTTACTCTATCCCTCTCTTTCGTTTCTGGGTTTCTTCTTTTGAATCTGCAATTTGAATTAGGCAATGATTCTGTAGACATGGATGAGAAAGAGATTTCCTTTTTCATTTCCCTGATTTGACCTCAGATCTGGAGACGGGAATTCCTTTGAAGGTTTAGAGAGCTCAAAGGTTTCGAATTTTATGGTCAAAATTGGCTGGCTGTGGCTGTGGCTGTGCTGATTCTTATATTCGTTATTTTCTTTTTTTTCCCAATTTTGTGAGCTTTTTTTTTTTTTTTTTTTAATATGACTGCGAAACGCATCTACGAGTGAGTGGAGGGGAAGGTCGGTGTGGAGCAGTGGGCGTAAAGGTTAAAACGAATGCGCCCCGGTTTGTTTTTAATTTATTCTAAGGATAGGAATCGGAACTTCCGATATCTAATCAATTGAGTTATGTTTAGCTTGATTTTTTAACACCCTTAAATAGTGAAGATTGTATAATTATTTAGGAAAAAATAAAACCCGAGATCCGAAGGTGTGTTGGTGGGAGGAGTTATGTGTCTATGTAGTCTCGGGTTGTGATAGGTTGTATTTCAATGTGTAGAGGTATAAATTTTAAATTTTTTGTTTTATATAAGTTTTTTTATAAACCAACATGGGTTGGCATAGTGGTCAAGAGGTTACTTTTCAACTTTAAAATCATGAGTTCAAATCATGTTGGTCACCTACCTAAGATATTGTTCTACGAGTTTTCCGACGCCAAGTGTTGTAGGGTCGTGTAGTTGACCCGTAAGATTAGTTGAGGTACACGTAGTCTAACCTAGACTCTCACAATATAAAAAAAAATTAGGTGAGTTTCAATTTATTTATTTTTTTATGTTGTTGAATTCTTTTAGGATAGTTTAAGAGGCTCATACTTCTTACTTTTATAAACTCGTGACTTTAAAAATATGAAATTTACGATTGTTTAACTCATCTAGCAAACACAGTTATAAAGTCCACCCACCTCAATACACTTCTTCTACCGAACACCCCAAAAGTATTGCATCAATCTGAATCGTGAAACTTTTTTAATTATATCAATTTACAACTCTTTACATTTTCTCTAAACCTGATATTCTTCACTTTTGAGAGTAGAATAGTGAGTTGAATGATCTTTTTTCAGTTGATGCTTGAGCATTTGGTGAAACATTTGAAGAAAAGAACAATTTTGTGAGTTTTTTTGTTTTTTTTACTGCGAAACGCATCTACGAGTGAGTGGTGGGGAAGGTTGGTGTAGAGCAGTGGGCGTAAAGGTTAAAACCAATGTGCCCCGGTTTGTTTTTAATTTATTCTAAGGATAGGAATCGGAACTTCCAATATCCAATCAATTCAGTTATGTTTAACTTGATTCTTCAACACTCTTGAATAGTGAAGATTTTATAATTATTTAAGAAAAAATAAAACCCGAGATTTGAAAGGGTGTTTGTAGGAGGAATTATGTGTCTATGTAGCCTCGGGTTGTGATAGGTTGTATTTCAATGTGTAAAGGTATAAATTTTAAAATTTTGGTTTTACATAAAAAAAAATTAGGTTAGTTTCAATATAAATTTTTTTTATGTTGTTGAATTCTTTTAGGAAAGTTTAAGAGACTCATACTTTTATAAACTCATGAGTTTAAAAATATAAAATTTATGATTGTTAGACTCATCTACCAAACACGGTTATAAAGTTCACCCACCCCAATCCACTTCTACCTAACATCCCAAAGTATTGCATCAATCTAAATCATGAAACTTTTTTAATTGTTTCAATGTTCCACATCTCTACATTTTCTTTTAAATGAGACATTCTTCACTTTTGTAAGTAGAATAGTGAGTTCAATGATCTTTTCTTCAGTTGATGCTTGAGCATTTGGTGAAATATTTGAAGAAAAGAACAATTGTATTTGTTAGATCATCCAGCAAAACGTCATTCCTCCATTGTTTATCATTATAGATTACAAATCAGAAAAGCAATTGAACCCGTCATTTTCATTCTCGTTGTAAACATCTGCCATAGGATTCACAAGATTTCAGCTACAAGAAAATTTGAAAATTTCAATCGAAAACCAAGATATTAAACGTAGAGCGCATAATTGAATCCTCACATTCTCTAATATAATTTATCCCTTTCTATCAGCTTCCTCAACATCACTGGAATCCTCTACTTCTTCATCAGTTTCTTGTGATTCATCTAAATCAGAAGCATCAACATCTTCAACTTCTCCCGGCATTCGCTGGCGGATTTCTTTCATCAACTCGTCATCAGCTTCCACATGTTTACCTGATAGCTTCCTCTTCAAAATCGCTTCAAAGATTGACGGTAACGACTCTACATCACCACCATAAAATCCATCTATCTTCTTCTTTAGCTCTGTATTTAAAAATAAAACGACAAGATTAACTCCTGAACAACATGAGACCTTAGAAACTATGAGGAAAATGTCTGATTTCTTCACCTTTTTAATGCCTACAATGAAAAATTAACAGCCAACCAAAATACCTCTGAATTTAATTAATAAAAACTTATCACACGATCAAATTTAGATCTTATTAACGAATGAACATAATGTCACTATGACCATATGAGCAATTCATAAATTATCAAATTCTTAAATCTCCAAGATCTCTCTGGTGGCTCTTTTTGGCTCACTATTCATGGGTCGGATACCATTTAGGAGCGGATGTTTGTTTGAGCATATTGGGTTTTTATAGTATCTTAATATTCACGGCGTTCCATCTCATAACCAATTCCTAATGAGAAGATTAGCCCATGATTATTACATCAGCCTTAGATTGCTAGTGTATCTAAATTGGATTGATAACAAAATGCAAGAATTTCCATGTAATCTAAAACTAAAACCATGGAAATTAAAAAGTTTAACTATTAAATTACTAAGAACCATCCAACCAAAACCCTAAAACTTGGATTCCACATTTCTTATTTTTCCCTTACCTCGATTTCCCCGAGGGGAAAAAAAACAGAGACAAGATTGATAGATGTTGAATTTTCTTTTACCTTCGTTACTGATATCATCTTCTATGGGAGAATCTTTATGCTCTGCCTTGTTTAAGTTGTCGTGGGATGAGTAAAACCGAGATTCGGGCAGAATCAAAGCCGGGAATCGAGCTAGTTTTTGGGGAGAAGAGAGCAAACAGATTGATAAATCGCGATCATAGACATAGAATTTAACTCTCTGTATGGCTCGTCTCATTTTCTTTTCTTTTGTTTGTCTCTGTCTCTGATTCTCTATTTCTAGGGTTTAATCACATTTTTCTCAGGGCTTTAAGACCACATAAAAAATAGAAAATTGGAGAAGAAGAAGCAAAACTTATTTTCATTTTTTTTAAATTGGAAAATTCAAGATCTAGAAGAATTTACACAGGTAACCACTTTTAAAAATTTAATTATGTGAACAGTCAAAATAGGTAATTAATTTAATTTAGTGTATTTTTAATTTGTGTTAATTCTGTGATACTCATTATATATATGTTTATTACATATAAATATATCTTTTTTATAGAAAAAGCAAAACTACCCAACATGATTCCACGCGCCTGATAAGGACCCGAAATGACAACTGCTGCCATTTTGATTAAAATTTAGTAAAAATCCCTAAAACCACGCTAAACATTCATGGGTGTAGTTATTTCTTTTAATTTTAGATGAAATATCATATTATTTAATAAATCAGAGGACTGATGTTTGCTTATGTAAACCAACACAAATATAATTCAAGTGGTTAGATACTTTTCCATGAGATCGAATGTTCGAGTTTCTCTTTTCTAAATTTGATGTAACATATAAAAAAATAAAAAGTTTTATGTAAAATAGTGGGAGGAACATATGCCAATAGTCTTTATTTAGTGGGCTGAGGCCCATTATATGAATCTGGGCAAGTAACTGGAAAAATGTTTATTTGGCATATTATATTTGATTGGGATGGAATGGAATATAGTTTAATAAAGAGGTTATTTTGAAATTCAAAGCATGCAGAAGTGTAGGTAAATGGAAATTTTATCAGGTAGTGAAATTTTATGTAATATTTATAGATACGGTATTTTAAAAGGTGTTTGTAAATTTAGTATTTTCTAAAAGTATTTATAAACAAAATGATTTTTTTTTCATTGGTTAATGTAAATTACTAATTAACTATGTTATATGATAATTACTTCACACTATAAATATTGATATGCATAATTCTATGAATAATTTGAATCTATGATTGATTGACTGTAATTAATTTAATCTTTACGTGAATCATAGTAGTCAACCCAAACTCTGTTATATTTAAAAAAAATCGTTTTCAAAAAAATGTTATTATTCCAAATAGTACAAAAATATTTGTTAGATTTGCAATCATCTCATAAGATAATATTGTTTTTTTTTTCAATTATTCAACGATAGAATCTGATACTAAATTATAACTATCTGTAATTTTGATATAAAATAATAATTATTATTATCTGTAATTTTATTTTTTACTTTTTTGGAAATGACTATGCAATCAAAAGTTTTGCATACAAGTGATTGAATGGTAAATATTAAATACGATGGTGGGAAAAGATAAGTAAACAAAATCCAGAGTTCCTTCAAAATTGTTTTGGATAAATTTTATTTTTAATAATGTTAGAAGATCATTTATTAAAAAAAAAAATATAATTTTGGTATCAGCTTTCTTTGGATCTTAAAAAAATCTTTTGGCATAATTTAAGTGTTTGAATAAATAATAATAAAATTATCATAATTAAGAGAGATATACAAGAGACAATATAATGATTTGATTTGACATGATTATAAACTCACTCTTATAATTAAAAATGATATTTAAACATGCAATTGAATTATTTATAAAAACAAATGGTTCTTGTTGTCTTGACATCAAATCAAGCTATGAGATTTGTTTATTATTATATAAAATTATTGTGATGTGTTTAAACCCTGATTTAGTTATTTACATCTCAACTAATTTTATAGACAATTACACGATCTTACAATATTTAACGTTGAAAAACTCGTAATATAATATCCTATATACCTACACATTGAACCCGTTATCTTAAAATTAATTTTATATATGTTCATCTTATGGTTTTAGTTAACAAAGTTGATTTCAAATTCAATTCAAATCGGTCTATAATAAAATATTTTTTAATAGCAAATAATATCTATTGTAGAGTTTAAACACTTATCTTATAATGTAGTACTGTAAATAAGGCAATTTCTAACTTGAATTTGATCAAAATAAATTGTAATTACATTGAAGTTTGCAAATATCGTTGAAAAACAGAAGTCTTCATATATAATAATCACATTAAAAATTAAATATCTGATCTTATTTTATTTTTAATATATATTCTAGAAGGCCTCGGCCGCTCTTCTCCAACTTTCCTTTTCAAATAATCTTCAAATTCCAATACCCAAGATTATTAATAACCGATTGATAATTAATTTATTAATTAATTGACATAAAAAGTGTGTTTGAATTAAAGTAATATAAATAAATGGGGATAATTCCATCATGTGCATCCCGACATCAACAAAATGCTAAGCAAAGAATCGTTTTGAGTCTGCAAAACAATTCATTTGTCTCCCATTTCGGGGTTGATTTCTTTTTCTTCTTTCTTTTTTTATAATTATAATATTTGTGAGGACTTAGCTTCCCAATGCAACCTAATTATAATTTTATTCTTAACTAAAAAAAAAAGTTCAACTATATGTTTAAGTTTATTTGATTTACCAACACGAGCATCGCTTAAATGATTAGACCTATACTCTCTTCTCATCATTAGGTTGAAGATTTGAGTCTCTCTCTCCTAATTTAATTAAATATATATATATATATATAAATGATGTACTTACCTAGTTTATGAATTTTACTTAAATTTCATTAACCGTTCTTATTGTTAATGAATAATATTGATTTTAATGAAAATGTAATATTAATTGAAATAAGAAATAAAATATTTAAGAAAAGTTAATTATTTTTTTGTATCGAAATTAATAACGATTTAAAATCAATCTTTAGGACTTATGAAACCAAATTCAAACAAATTATAAACTAAAATATGCAAAATTTATATGTTATTTAATCAAATCCGAACCACTCCATTTGACCTAATATCTCTTTAAGGAATGCCTTTTTTCTAATGATTTATATAGGGTGTGCTTGATGTCAAATCCTGATGGAATTATTTAGTATTTTTTGTTTTAAAATGTGAATTGTTTTTTTTAATTAAAAAAAAAACAAAAGCATATTTAGTTCAATAACAAACTAGTGACTCCTCTAAAATTGTAGTTCGGAATAATATAAATAAATAAATAAACACTCAAACATAAAATTATTTAAAAGATATGTTATTAACTTGAATCGTAAATTTAAACACAATACATTATACTACTTTTATAAGGTGGATAAATTTAATATGATGCATTAGAATTCAAAGATTGTTCACACTTTATATGCTTGTACAATATACAAAACTACACAATTAAATCAAGATTTATGCAATTTGAAATTTCCACAATTAATTTTTAAAGTGTTTATAAATTTAAAAATGGAAGGAAGAGGAAAATCAGGTGGAGATAAAGAAAGAGAAGTCAAAAAGATCAGAAATCAGCTTTTGTGTTTATCCACTGAAAAAGTGCCAATCAGCTTCATTTCTTTCTTGATTTTAGACAATTACACATTTTTTTAGGCATACAAAACTTGTATTACTTGTCATTTTCATTCTTTACCTTTCTCCCTTCCCTAAAGTTTAAAACAAATTTTGACCACCTAGGTGGGGTAAACACCTCATGTTACAAACTTTACATATAAATTTGTGTCTCTCAATAATGTTTGTTTGTTATTCTAAATAATTTAAATTACTTCATTCCATTTATTAATTAGTTTAGTATTTGTATTCATTTTCTATATTTATCTTATTTGATAATAATAATTTTTTCTGTTTTTTAGATATCACATCAAATTAAGAGAGATAATATTCAAACTTTTGACCTTTTGAGAATGGAGTATTATCTGATCCGTTGAGCTATGTTCAGGTTGGTCAACAATCTCTATTTTAAAGTTGAAGATTCACTCTTCAAAAAATCAAATTATATGAATTTCAAATAAAAAATAATGTCGTATCTTTATATTTTTTCATTTTTATTATGTATTAAATCATTCCATCCTCTATTAAAGATGAGTAATTATTTTATTATATTGGTCAATATAGTATAATGTATTATTGACTTGACAACTAGTTACTATTAAACAAGGATAAGAATGTCCATTAATATTCTAATATAAAATGCTTTCACTTTCTTTGACATGATAAATTTGTGGATGGCATAGTGCTTGAATCCATAAATAATAAAAATGCATCTTAATTTTCTAAAAAAAAATATAATAATAACAAATCTATCTTAAGGGAGTTGAAAAAATTTAAAACGAAAAAACAAATGCGTTTTTCTCTTCATAAAAACAAAAGGGTTTTATAATTACAGCATCAAGTCCCTTTCTATGCAATAAGTTTAATTACTCACTCAATGTCTTATTTTAATTATGGAATACTTCACCTTTCATATTTAATAATTTTTACAGCTTATTTTATATTCTATTATTCTATAGAAGGATACACTAACATCTAAATAGTTGAGTTATATTCAGACATGTTAAACTTGTCGATATAGCAAAGTAAAAAAAAAGATTAATTAAAAATTAAATTGCAGGTGGCTTTCTTAAAAACCACTCTATACCATTTTTTTCCTCTTTTGTTTTCCGAGACAAAATTATCCTTTTTTTATTGTGATATAGAAAGTATATAGCTGTTTTTTTTTTTTTTAATGATTGATAACTAATAACCAGATATTAACAATTATTAATGGGAAAGAGGATTATCTTAAAATGATTTTGATTTAAGATATAATTTTGACTTTTTCAACTGAAGAGATTTGACTTGAGTGCTTAGTTGTCATATGAGATATTTTTCATCATAGACCGTCGTAATAATATATAGTTCTCAAACATATAATAATTATACGGCCATTTGACAAGACGAAGGTAAAAAAAATGACATTATGATGCTACAAAAATAAAAATATGGGTGATGATAAATTGACAAGTTTTAGTTGGAGGTATCAATATGAACAAAATTTCCTTCTCTCAAAACTCATAAAAATTATAATATTTATATTATTTGTTTTAGAAGTATTCTCACATGCCACTATTTAATCATCTTCTTTAAATTAGACATTCATCTGATCGTTTTACATATAAATGAAGAAAAAAATAAAAATATATCTAGAATTAAAATAAACAAAGAGACATAGTAAAGAGTACTCCATAATTTATTTTTAATTTGTAATTTGTTATCAATAATTAAACTATTAGCATAGTTTGAGTGTGATTAAAATAAGGCTAAGAATTTTTTTTAAAGATTTAAATACATAAATACCTATGCTTGTTTTGAAAATAAAAAATAAAAAAATTGAGATTTTCATTTTTCATATTATTACATTTGGAGAAAAAAAGATGATTCGATGCACATTTATTATTTGTTAAAAGTTATTGTTATAATGTAAGAACACAATGATTCGAGCATGTACCCTTCTTTGGTTCCTTTATACATAAGACACATCCTTAGTCAAAACATGACGACTTTCACATCATTTCAACTATTTTGGCTAAGTTTTGTGTAATGCTAACAAATTTTTAAGTAATTTATGCTGGAGAATCTCCACATTTAATTTGTGAAATTCTCATATTTTAAGAATTCAAGCCATTCATTTCAAATTCAATAGATTTTTTGTTTTTAAATTAATTTTACAGTATTTTTCTTGAATGGTAAATGAGTATACTGACATTCTCCTTAATTGATTATGTCACTAAATTATCTTATAAATGATTATCATATTCTTTTACTTTTGAAACAGATATCCCTCTTGTGACATTAGTATTGATGAAATATTAAGATATAACATGACAAACGTTTGTCAAATCAGAATATAGTTCAAATGATCACACACTTACCATCTTTTTTGGAGGTCGTAAGATGATCACAAATACTACAGATATGGTAGTGATGATGTTCGAATCTCCTATTTTCTAATTTGTTTTATTAAAAAGAAGTTTAAAAAAAACAGTATAAAATCCCTAACCTAACAAACTATAGTCTATAGTATATATGCTTTTTATACATATGTGATTATCTTGTGTGGGACGCTTCCATTCCAGCTGCAATCCATGGTAACCCTATCAAAGAATAGATGACAAGCTCTGACCTTTTTGCAGAGGCTATGCCTATGCCTATGGCTACCAAATATTTCTGACCATCCTACCCCCCTCTCCCTCTTATTCTTAGGACAACAAATGAAACAATGAGATTTGAATTAACTTGAAAGAATAGGGATACCTAATTAATTAAGTTATATATTGTAATAAAAAAATGAAATTGAATAATGTAGCTATTTATCTGATTATTTATAAGTTTAAATATGATTTTGCTTTTGCATGAGAAATTTTGAATTATATTTTCAAATCTTCTATGAATCTTTGAATAAATTTCAATTTTATTTGTTTAGTTTTCAATTTTTAAATATTTTGTTCACTAATAATATTTATTCAATTTTTCTCAAATTTATTATTGAAATTTTAATAGTCTTTTGAAAAAAAAACTAAAAACTAGTTTTTTTAATACTACTTCCTTGGACCACATTTGATTGCAAATTTATTTATCTTTCTCATATTTTGATTAACATTTATAAACCATTTTCAAAAATTGGTTTATAAAACAGAGAAATTTTTAATAAACATAAAAACAAATATAAAATCATTATCATATGAGGATTAAATTTTGGTGATAAAATTGATAATATAGACATGGTATATATAAACTACAAATAATATAACATTCCGTTTTATTTAATTTAAATTTAACCCAATAATAATACATTTATATTTCATCTATCAAGTCGAGAGATTCGATTCCTTTCTCCAAGTATCATATAAAAAATAAAGTTATAATAATTTTTGATAAATTTGGTTTATTTTATTTTAGTGAAGTAAAGCATCAATTTGGCTTAGAATGGTTGTCAAAAAAAAAAAAAAAAAGCTTAGAATGAAAAAAAGAGAGAGCCAAGGAGTGGGTTTGGTAGTTCACAGATTCCAGAGTCTGTGAGAGACTCTGCTCTTTGATGACATATTACATCCTACAAACTCCCAACAAAAAGACAAACAGAGCCCACCTAACAAAACACAACATCAGAAAGAACGAATCCCTTCCTTCTTCCTTCTTCTTCACATATTTTTCTCTCTCTCTCTCTCTCTCTCTCTCTAAACATTCAAATCTAATCTGGGTATTCATCAAAAAGCTTAATTAAATCTAAAGTTTTATGCTTTTCTCTCTTTCAACTCAAATTCATTCCCTTTTAAGACTTAAAATCACTCTTATTTGTTCTGTTCTGTTCTGTTTTCCCAACTTCTTCTTTTTCTTCTTCTAATCCTTGTTTAAGAATCATGCCTGTTGTTTCAGACACTTCTACTGTTGAAAAACATATCAAATTGAGAAAACCCAGAAGCCATTTAAGCCAACCCATTTCAGAATCAGATCCAAACCCACCTCAAATTCCTTCTATTATTCAATCTACTCGCTGCAAATCCACCATTTCTTCTCTTTTACTTAAAAAGAACAACTTTTCATCTTCAACTTTCAGGGGATTAGGATGCACTGCTTCCGCTTCTCAGCAAGTGTCGGTTCCTGCTGTAATTAGAACTTCAGCTGATTGGGAGAAGAAGAAGAAAACGAGGAAGAAAAAGCTGAAGAACAAAACCCAACAAGGAATTGATGATGGGCCTTCTCATTTTCACCAAAATTCTAATTGCAATTCTGCTAGTTGTTTAGATGCTCAAGATGTTTGGTGTGGCCCTGGAATTGGATTTTCTGCTGATGCTGCTGCTTCTGTGGATTGTGTTGTTACTAGAAGAAATGTCTCTGGAAGAGGAAAGATTGATGTGGAGAAGTTTAGCCCCAGAGAGGTAGTTGCTTCTCTCTCTCTCTCTCTCTCTCCCCTATGGTTTTTTCATTTTGTTATCAGGATTTCTCATATGGGTTCTTGTTTTTTACTGTAATTAAGTCGTCTTCTTCTTCTTCCAAGGATGAATTTTGATGGGTTTTTGTAAAGTTCTTAACTTTGTTAATAAATCATTCTGAACTTGTTTAACCTTGGATTGGGCCCTTGAAAGTTGGAACGTTTTCCTTTCATTCCGCTTCGTGAATTTGAATGTTTAATGTAAATGGGCTTTCGAATGGATGCTTAGTAAATGTCTCGCTTTGGAGTTGGAGCCATAAAAATGGGATATTTCTTCTTGGTGAATTTGATCGTTTATTGAATAAACAACCAATCAACTTGCACGTAATATCTTAATCATATCGTTTATTACGGAATTTTGAGTTTGTTTTAATGATGAAGTTTCTGCATTTAATTAACTTCCACATTATTTAATGAGTTTAGGCTTTCCTTGCTTTTATCATGGCAGCGTTCTTGTTTAGGAAGGCGAACAGTGAACCCTGAGACCCTCCTATTCTTGGATTCTGATTCTGACCTTCCAACCGCACGCTCATCGGAAGTATCTAGGAGTCGATATTATCGTCATATTCGGCATCCATCCCCTGAAGGGCTTGCTGAGGTCTGCTGCCTATGCTCATTTTTTGTATTTAGTGCAATGAGTATAAAGTTCATTATGGTTCTGGTTTCTGTTCTATCCTTTTGACTTTGAAATGGTTTGTCTCATTGCATTTGATAGTTTTGGAAACTACATGATCATAGATAATAGGAGCCTTGCTTTGTTGGGTTACATTTGGTGACGAAATGTGCACTTTTTTTCACACATCTATTTAATTTTTTAAAATATAATAGGACCTTGTAATTTATTTTTTAAGGCTGCATTTGCAGCAATGAACGAATTTGAACTGTTCATAAATTATGTGACTGGTTGAAATGATCTGCTACATGAATATCAAGGTAATGGATTCAATTATCCTTGGCAGGAGGAATCTAATGGAATCCCTGCCACTTCACTCTCTCTAGCAATCTTATAAAAACCCAAGTTCTCAAGTTCTCAATATCTTGATTTCCTTGTTCCCCTTTCGAGTTGAAAGTGACGTATAAAAAAATTACAAAGTCATTTCTTTCTGTCTCTTTTTTTTCCCTACTGATTTATTTTTTTTAGTAGGGAAGAAAATGCAGGCTCAGAGAGAAATTAAATATGCTTCGAAACCGACTTGCCTTGTTAGATCATATATCTAACTCAGAGGCTGTCTTTAATCTCATGAGTTTATAGAGAGTTTTCCCCCACCTGCAGGTTGGTAAATGACATGAGAGTTGGGATAAAGCAAAGTAGTTTATTACATGTCTTACTTTGATTAGTTATCAGAATTACAAATGTTATTAGTGTTGATTTGCTCATGTTATTATATCGTTACTCTCTTGCTCCCTTGCTCTCTTCATTTTCTGACACTGGGAGCTCTAAATTCTTGTCTGTTTGAGCTAGAAATATTTGAGACTATGATGTCCTTTAATTCTTCCGGGTTATACTTGTACGTGGAGAATAATACTGCTAGGATAGATCATCTAAGACAGTTCTCATTTGACATGCTATTTTTTCAGATTATGATGTTTCAGAGTAGTCTGCTGTTGGGTGGAAGGTTTGATGTACACGATCAATTCAGGGAATTGAGACTTGACGTCGATAACATGTCATACGAGGTTCATAATTTTTTCTGATTACTTCCTCATCCTCATTCGTTTCTGTTGCAAGCTGATATTAACATACTTCAATTATTCCGAGATGGAAAACAGGAGCTGCTCGAACTTGGCGAAAAAATTGGTCATGTGAGTACTGGGTTGAAAGAAGATGAGATAGGGAGATGTATTAGAAAAATTAAGCCATTTGTCATAAATGAGCTGACGTCTCATTTACTATCTCAAGTAGATCGTAAGTGCAGTATCTGCCAGGTAAAGTAGTAGAAACTCGAGTCCAGCACGTGTTCTACCAACATATGTATCCGTTCTCCCAACGTGTTCCTAACATTTAAAATCAATTTGTACATGCAGGAGGACTACGAAACGGACGATGAAATGGGAAAGCTGGAATGTGGACACAGCTATCACATAAACTGTATAAAACAGTGGCTTGCACAGAAGAATACATGCCCTGTTTGTAAGACAGCAGCAGTGGGCAGAGGCTGAACAGTTGTAACTGTGAACATTCATAAGACCACAAGATCTAGCAGTTCTTCAACTCTGCTGCTTGTTTACCTCCTTAAGTGGTGTATAGATTTTCATTACTTTTTTACATGATCCGCATTCATTCATTTGTGTGAAGCTTTTCCTATCTTCTTATTAGAAATGATGTGCCTATTTTCTGACTTCTCAGTTCTAAAGTGATTTAAGTTTTGTTGAATTTGGATTCACCTGATTGATTGCTTAGCTTTTTAAGACCTCAAGGTGCAACTTTTTTTTTTTTTGTGGGGCAATCAAAACAACAGGTTCTTATCAAACTTTTGGGCTTGTAAAATGCTGCATCAGTTATCAATATAGCATGGCTCTGTCCTGGCTCTTGTGATTGAGTCAATGGTGACAATCCTATGCTGATATGATAAACATTTTATGCCACATTTTTTCGAGTTGAGTTGTGTTGCGGTATAGATATAGTGAAATATGCACAGAAAAACTGATCAATATTATTTCCCAGCAAATTTTTTATTGATACAAGGGTTCATAAAGATAGAAACAGAATGCAAACTACACAACCCAGAGCTTAGTAAGCCAATGACAAATTTCAACTAGTAACCTCTGAAGACTTATATTTCTACTGTTGATTCCCACCTGGACCTTTTAAGGTGCTTTACAATCATGTATACTGACCTTATGAAAGAAAATTTAGTATATATTTTATCATGACTCGTGAGGACGATGTATAACTGCCCCTTATTTCAATCAATGAGGTATGTGCCTTGAGCAGTTAAATCATATAATGATATCAACCCATATCGTGACAGTTGAGAAAATCGATTATCTGTGGATATACTTGGCTTGTTGCCTGCATTACACAATATCAAATATAAGTTTACAAAAAGTTTTTTAATTGAAATTAGCTGGGAATGAGAATATATACCAGGTGACTTCCTACTATATCATAATGAGCATAATGAGGACCACCAGGCTTTCCCAGAACTTTGTAGGAGACCAACTGTCTGGGAATGAGTTTCACGGTTTCTGAACCCAATTATATCCCCACGTCAAACCGGGTAGAAATAGTTGAGGGCAATGAATAAAGTCATAAATGAAGGAACTGAAATCCTACCATAAACAGCTTCAGGTGGACAGACAAGGTCTCTGTCTCCAGCGAGTGCGAGGATTGGAACATTGCTTTGGTGTAAATGGTCCTTGTAAAGGAATATTCCGGTCCTGTCACGTAATCCACCTTCTTGAAAAACAGTTGATAGTTGCAACATGACCTTGGCAGGCACAGTTTCTGTAAATCAGATTACCAAGCCTATTAACATGGGGCTATCATGTTCAATAGCAATGCAGAAATCATACGGTCTCTAGCAAGTTATCCGAGGCAGAATCAATAGTATAGTGCATCTATCTGTTAATTTTTTTCAGTGAACAAATTTGATACTTAACCAAAGCCGTTCATCACAAGTTTCTCAAGCAAGTTTGGATGCATCATGTCTTCGGCGGCAGAAATTTGACCGTTTAACCAAGACAAGACGTAAGGAGGACGTGTTGCAAGAGGATGAGCAACAACAACCAATGGTCCAATGGGAAAAACAGGAACATTCAAAGCCTGAACAGGATCTACCTGTACATGGAAGGAATTTGCCTTGAGCTTCTCAATCTTTGTCAATATGATAGTCACTTTAAAAAAGAAACCATCTAAAGCTTATACAATCACTTGCCAAAGGTAAAAGAAATCTGAGTGATGAATTTGAAGGTCTGTAGTCAAGTGATGAACCCAAAGTAACAATTGATGCCAATTGTGGGTCAACTTTGTTAAAGCCTGACAAAAAAAGAATAGTAATTTAAAAAAAGTCTATCAATATAAATGGCTTAGAATGATTTATCTTTAAGATTATCCAATAGGGTAAAACATTAAACATCAAAAGACAGATAAAAGAAGGCATGTCAAACTCACAACAGCGAGAGATCATTGCATAGAGCAAGATACCCCCCATGGAGTGTCCAATTGCTAATAACTTTCCATCTTTTGGTCTACATTGGCCCCTTATGTACTCCATCTAACAATGAAAAGTTTCATGTATCAATGTTCCCTACTAAAAGCTTTCAGTTGATGGGATGTTTGAAGAAATATTATTTCTCAATCTTAAAGTGATCTATGAAAAGGAAAATGCACCTCACCGCAGCAGGGACATCTTCTTCCAAGTAGTGGTCAAAGTCCCAATCATATTTATCAATCAAATCAAGTTGTTCCTGAAAGTCTTCTAATGCAGATGTGACACCTTGTAAATTAAAAGGCTGAAATGGCCCCAGTTGTTGAGCCCTTTCAATTATATCGATTAGACTTTGATTCCAGTGCCTAAGTTGGGTGGCAACAGCAGAACTCTCTCCTGTAGTTACAAAATAAAAGTTAGGGTCTATAATAATCCTTCATTCCTGTAGTTATAAATTAGATCTTCAGATTCTATCAGATTAATGAAAAGAAGAAGAGCTTAACAGACCATCATTTGAAAAGGCTTCGATTCTTTCAGATGAATGCTTAGAATGTTCTGCAGATCTTCCCTTGCCTTTGGCGGAAGAAATATCAGAACACTCAGAACTAGCTAATGTGTCAGTCTTGATTGATGGCTGTTTTCCCAGAGGATAATGACCAACCTTTTGAGCCATAGTTTCATAATCTATTTTCTCAGACCTCCCACTAAAGGGCTGCTCATTTTCATTCGTTTCTGCTCGGTCGGTACTCAGCCCCGATCCTCGAACTTCAAGAATCCATGTATCATATCCTTGTTGGGACATGTAGCGAGCAAATGAAGACTGAAAAGGGTGCATAAGACTTGGAAATAAGAATAAAGGATGCTCAAATTGCAGTCCATAAAAAATAGGCAGAAGAAAGTAGAGGTTTTGCACAACCATCACAAGGTTTTTATTTATATATATGGATCTATATTGGTTGTGGTTGGAATACTTCCTAGCCCCAATGGTCACGATTTTGAATACACTACTAAAGCACACAGCCGATTTTAGTTACGTTAGAGGATGTGTGGTGGTGCCCAGTGGTAGAAAAGCATAGAGACTTAACAGCTGCTTGTTAAACATCATTGATTATTGCATTAATACATCTGTGATTGGTAATCATAATGGTAGTAGGCTCCTTAACACCATGGAAATTTGAATGTAAAGAGTAAACTGTTTATGCAGCTCTATAACATTTTGGATTGTTCTACATTATTCGTAGTAGTTGCATGACAGAAAAATGTCGCTTCTAATTCAATAGAATATGATATGTGATTCTGCTATAGCATCAACACAAATCATCCCTCCCAGCCAAGAGGCACGCGCGCACAGTTTATTCCAAATCAAGCAAAAGCTACAATTTTTAAATCAAGATGATAATATTCTATTGCCTATTTCCATAACCATCTCATGGAAAATCTAAACGTCTGTGCACTGCACAATATGTGGTATTATCCTTTAGGCAGCAGGAAATGAAAACCATTACCAAATCATGTGAAAAAAATTGTAAAAAGAAATGGGAAAGAGAAAAAAGAAAGAAATGTAACTGAATCTCTCACTCACCTCTGGAGAAAGGTCAAAACCAAGAGCATTGCTTCCAATTCCTGATAACAGCAAAAGAGGATGATTCCTGGATGGTGCCTGTTTCCAAAAAGAAACATTCTTACTCAATTGAAGTTTAATTGAGTAATGAATCTAAAATTGACAAATGAATCTAAAATTGGAAACTTGTGTTCTATTTATGCACTGAAGTCTGTGAAGGTAACAATTTGCAAATTATACAAGCAAAACATAAGTATAAAGTCATATTAGAAGAGACTTCTTGGGCAGGCTTCTTTTTTTTGGCTTAATTTTCTAGAGGTGGAATGGAATGAGGTGATTTTTTTGTGTTGAATGTAATGGGAAGAAGTTTGAAGTTTAATGCTTTCCTTTGAGTTTTCAAATCAAGTTCTTTTTTTTTTCTCTATTCCTGATTCTTAACAACTGTAGTCACTTCTTGTAATTTTTGGCCATTGTTGTTATTTCTTACGCTCCCCTTTAACTTAGACTGACTTAAGTATAGTTCAAGTGGTACGCGTAAAAAAGCATATCACTAATTAAGAGTCATTTATCAAATAAGATGTGAATTTGAATCTCCTCAATCCCACTTAATATTATAAAAATTGTAAATATAATTCAAGTAGTAACACGTTTTTTTTATACAAAGTGTTGGGGGTGGAGATGAAATAACATGTTTTAACTAATAGGCTATGCCCTAGTTGGTAGTGGTACGACGTTAAACGTTAGTATTTAGTTCGTCCTCTCCCCATCCATAATATATCTATATAGAAAAAATCAAAGTTTGTATTTTTTTTTTAAATAAAAAAAAGGGGCAAAGCAAAAGAAATAAACATAAAATGAAAAAAATAAAGAGAAGTAGAAATTGAAAAAGAAACATGAAGAGAGAGAGAGAGAGAGAGAGAACTCGAAGAGCAGGGAGATAGCGCCAAAGAGCGAGCTTCCAATCAGAATTGGGAAGAGAAACATAATGAAGCTCATCAGCGGTACAGATCGAATCCTTCTTCTTCTTCTTCTTCTTCTTTTCATAAAAACCAAATGATCCACCATTAAACGCCCTGACTGAATTCTTAGCCATAGCCATCGCCACCAAATTAAAGTCTTTACCTTTTTGCCTTTGCCTAACTGGGTTGAGGTTCCAACAACAATTGCGGTTCTTGCTGATCGAACAAATATCCAAACCAGGAAACATAACAGTTTCCATAATCTCAGCGTTGGAGAAGCTCTAATTGAGGATCCGAGTTTGTTTAATAAAGGATGGACAAAACTGGGAAACGAGGATTCGTGCAAGAAAGGAAAAGGATGAGAATGATTCATGGAAATTATGTCATTATGTGAAAAACGTGATGAGTTAGGAAGGTCACCATTTGGACTCTGTTGTTTAAGTTTTTTTTTTTTTTTCAAAAAAGTGGGGACCTTGATTGGATATTGTTGACATGTCTAAAACCATATCCATTAAAATTTAATCTTTTATTGTTAACCCGGGATTTAACTTAATAGTAAGATATGTATTTGATCATGAGTATTTACGTCAAATTGCGTACACCTCAATTAATCTATTTTTCGGTTCGGAAACTTATATGAAAATATCTTTAAGTAGTTGGTCAAACCTTGAGAGCCATTTGATCACTAGACATGACTTCTTTTATCAACAAATCTAAACAAATAAATTTCATCTCTAAATATTCAGAAATTGTCTCAAATAACATATTTCTGTATAATAATTACTAAAATGTCATAACTTTTTAAAAATTGCCCAAATAGCATAATTATTGAATTTTTTTTTTACATTATTATTTTTAATGAATTTTTTTGGTTTTTGATATTTTTTTAGATTATCGATAATTTATTGAAATATTTTTTTATTATTTTTCATTGTTATTTTTCAATGATGAATTTATCCGTTTTTACCCTTTTTTTTTAATTAAAAAAATTATTGAACAATAATTCAATTATTTATTGAATTGCTATTTAAATAATTTTAAAAAACTTCTTAAAATTTAATAATTAGCAGTAATTGCCCTTTAATTTCCTATGTATTTAAATAGTGGTATATCTCAAACATTTCATATCTATGCCCATAAAACAAAACTCACTATCTAAACCTCTTTGAACTATTTCTGATATTTTAACATACTATGAAAACACTTTCCTTTCACATACAAAATGTTCACAACAATCACTCCATACTCGTGATATCCAACCAAATAACACAAAACTCTCGAATGTAATATGATTAAGACAATGGCTGGTGAAACATATACTGCTAAAAACTGAAAAACCTTAAAGAGTAATAGAACTTGATGCAGAGAGCTGCAAAATATGATAATCATTATGGCCTTTGTTGACGATTGTGCGGTATCAGCCTCGGGACATCGAAAATGAATAACTACGGTGGAAAACAAGTTCGTGTGATGAAAACAATATAATCTGCAACCACTGTTGATCATAAATTCTCTTACCCACCAAATGTTATATCATTGCTGCTCTCCCTTCCTAGTTGATAAGTTTACCAAGGTTCCGATGTGTTGAACAATTTCAGATGAGGCATTGGGTTTTGAAGCTCTCAATGCTCTCTCAGACATATCTGCCATTTTGTTCTCATCACCTGTCAAAAACAATCTTATCATGAAAGGATCTATTAAAGATTTCAGTTTTCAAAGCTCATGAGACAGACTCAAAATTGGCTTCTCCAAAAAGAGAAGTTAGTTTTAAATGAGCACAAGCCGCACAAACTTACCTAATATCTCTAGAATTGCAATTGCAAGGGTAGTTGAATCTAGTTCATCTTCATTTATGACCTTTGAACCAGCCATATCAGCCATTATCGAAGCATTTCTAAACTGATGTCCTTCATCTTCATATGGTGATGGTATCTAAAGTCAGAGTAATAATAAGCTTTTATTCATAGAATGAAGAAAATTCAGAAGCTAATATAAAGGCTTCAACATTAATTCAGTTCGTACCAGAATCGAAGGCTTCCCGGTTGCTAGGATCTCAGAACAAGTCATAGCCCCTGCTCTAGATACAATGAGATCTGCAGCTGCATATGCAAATTGCAGAGAATGCATGAACCTTCACAATTAAAAGCTCCAATTAATCTCGAAGTAAGATCTATTTCATGCACGTATATATTTTTATGAAGAACATAGCCTTTTGCCACTCCACCAGATACACTCTTACCTAGTTGGGATGAGTTAGATGATGAGGGTACTAAGTTTATGCCAACCTAGTGGTGATTTTCGATGCACCCCTATTCCCATGACCAATAAATAAAATTAAAAAAAAAAACCTACACAAACACTCTAAATGGCTATAATATCTCAACTTCCATGTATCAAGAAACAAGTTTCCATGATGATATCTAACCTAAAGGCAGGTAAAAGCTGGTTGTTAGAATCATATATTTGGCAGGTAAAATAGGCGGGTCAAGGAAAGTTGATTACGGTGTTAAATGCAGATGTGAATTGTTCTTCACAAGGCTATCCATCTCATCAAATGTTCCCACACCAGTCTGCCATATAATATACAAGTTCTTGTTCTCCAACAGCATCTGATGATACAAATTCAGCATTGCAATGTTGATGGTATTGGCACCCAAAGACCCTCCAAGAACTACTAGCACTTTCACCTCCAAAGCCTCGGTCTTTTCTGATCTTGGAAAGAAATGCAGCCGTGCCACAGCCTTCGACACATACTGTCTTAATGCCAACCTCACGGGATTCCCACAAACCAAGCATTTCTTCTTCCTTGGGAAGCACTCAACCGTAGAATTAAATACCACAAACACCACATCTGCAAAATAAGAAAGAACCCAATTCGCAATTCCCGGAACCGAATTCTGTTCTTGGATTGCTAATTTAACACCGTTAATAAGCCTTGCAGCAAGACAAATAGGAAAGGACACAAACCCACCAGTTCCAATGACAATGTGGGGCTTGAAATCTTGTAACTTTTTGTAACTAGCAAACACAGATTCAATCAAATGGAAAGGGAAGAGAATGTTTTGGGGAGAAAAGAAGGATTTAGCTAATGGGGTAGAAGGAACCGTGGCGAAATAGTAACCAGATGAAGAAACGGCGGCGCTTTCCGTACTATTGGGGGCTCCAAGAAATAGGATTTGTGAAGTGGGGTAAGTGAGTTTAAGCTCATCAGCAATGGCAATTGCAGGATAAACATGGCCGCCAGTGCCACCAGCAGCGAGGACGATTCGCAGGTTGTCGATTTTGGTGTTTGAAGAAGTGGAATTATGGTCATTTGGTCGGGATATAGATAGGCAATAAACAATGTTGATTTTAGAAGGGGATGGTAATGGTAAAGATGAAACCTTGAATTTGGTGGGAATAGATAGAGAGAGATTAGAAATGTTGGTGGTGGCCATTAAAGGTGGCAGTGAAGCTCTGAGAAAAGGAAAACAAAAGAAAGCATTGGCAAATTAAAGATCATTCCTTTTTCCCAACTCCAATGACTATTTAAGAATATCTTGAGGGACAGAACAAATAGTAAATCTGAAAGTTTAAGGATTTTGTCTGGATTTGGAACTTTGCTACAATTCCAGAACTCTCTCTCTCTCTTAGATAAGTCTCAATCAAGCTAATACTAATGGAACAGTTTTAGTTATAGTCTGAACTTTGAATATTTGTTTAAGGTTGTTTTTGCTATTATTTATATTTGTTAAATTTGAGTTGGCTATTGTTATCCATCGGCATGGCCTTTTTGGAATAATTTTTAAAGGAGATTTTTTTTTAGATATTACATCATATTAGAAAGGGGGCTCGAACCTTCGAACTC
Organism: Gynostemma pentaphyllum; assembly: GCA_028015215.1. Taxonomy (NCBI): domain Eukaryota; kingdom Viridiplantae; phylum Streptophyta; class Magnoliopsida; order Cucurbitales; family Cucurbitaceae; genus Gynostemma; species Gynostemma pentaphyllum. The sequence goes on along the minus strand of CM051346.1, from coordinate 48,649,873 downwards.
ATGGAAAAGGAAAATTTGCACGGTGTAAATTCCGCAATTGTGGCCTCTGTTGGTTTTCTTATAATTTGACAGGTGTCTAACCATTTGAGCTATGCTCGTGTTGGCTTTTAAAACTGGTTTAATAGTTCTAAATACTTACAAAAATATTTCAAACTGACACGTAGTACTTTTTTAAAATAAAACTTGTCTCATCATTAGTAGTTACTCCTTGCTTTTTATACTTGTATTAATTCAATTATATAGATTTCTCTAATATATTTAATCTAATAGAGTTACTACACATATGAAAGTAAGTATCTGTTTCGGATAATTTTTTAAAGTGTTTTTGATAAACATTAAAAAAATACTTTTAAAAGATATCTTAAACGGGCCTATGGAGAAACTCTACCCGATGATTTTTTTTTTTTTTATTGGGAGTTAGGTGATGACAGTCCTTTGAAAATAGTGGCCGACATGAACGGTCCTGACCCAATATTATGGTGCAGCACTCGCTTCAACAATACCTCCAATAGTCAAATTCAATACCTTATCAAACATACTAATGCCCCTTATCAAATTCTCTGTTAATGTACGAAATAATCATACCAAAATTGAGAACACAAAAAGAAAATATATGAAGATTATTTGATTTGGGAATTCTCTATATGATACACACACAATGCTTTGAATCCAAATAGCTTTGTCTTCAGACTTTTTTGCTCATTATTATATGTAAAAAAGTTCATATAATATGATTTAATCACAACACAACAATATATAATTGAGTAAGAGATACTGATCTCAAATGTATATATCAGTATCTAACTATGCAGCAGCAAAGCCATTTGAGGTCGGAATCGTATTGTGATCTCCTACAAGTAGCGGCGATTGAAGGCCGGAGTTGGAGGAGCTGTTGTTTTCCCTGACCAGAATAATTTCATAACATTCCTTTTAGAACTCATGAAAAAACATGCCAAAAAAAACAAATGCAGAATACATGATACTTTTGATGAAAAAGTAAAACAGAGACGCGTCGACTTTAATCAAACACGTCTCTTCAAAAGACGCACGATAAAACCCGAAAGAGGATGGCTTGAATAGTTAATACTTACACTGCTTGAATTTGATGACCAATTGATTCAATGTCATTGTTATTTATGACTTGTTCTTTGTTGGTGTGGTTGTAGTAAGGATTATATCTTGAAGAAGTGGTTGTGATATCCAAGAAGTAAAGAACAAAAGTTATGAAGCAGCAACTCAAGAACATGGATAAAGGACCAAAGATCCAAAGGAAGAGAGGAATTGCAAAATAGAAAGCTCTCAAACCGAGCGACCAAAAGAAGCTTCCTCGGTTCAAGATTCCCGTAAGATAGTTCTGATGTCGGCCATCGGATTCGGATTCAGCGATCGGCAACGTGACTAAGTAGCTAGCATGAGCATAGTATCTAATAGATTGCACATTGCAAAGAAATGCAACAAGGAAACACAAGACAATATAACGGTATTTGCCAGTGCTAGATGTGCTGCTCACAAAAACACTGATTAATGAGCCAATTGTGATGGTTGTTGTGGCCATAAGTGTAGAAGCCATGATGTTGTTTCTTATGGTTTGGACACCCAATACTCCATTCTTCAAAGGGTCCTAAAACATGATAATTAACTTGTAGTTATGTAGTCATAATAATTATAGAAATTTGGTGACAAAAATATATGATAAGACCCGTCTCAAATCTTCTAGTGAATTCAAGATGAACTTTGCGTCAATAGTAAGTGATAGCTAATAATTGTTGATATGACTCATTTCAAGTTTAAAATAGAATAAATCTTCTCTATTTATCGGTAAGTAGGGAAGGCAGATTTAATCTAGGGTTTTGAGCACATGGGCCAAAATTCATACCTTCTTTATTTATATTTTTTACTTTGTGTCAACTTTTTACTTGGTGGTAAGTATAGAAGTTTCAACATCTCGTTATAATTTAATCACATAAGTATTTGGAGTGATTTTTCTTCTTCTAGTATTTGCAAGTGAAGATACAAATGATAAATATAAATACTCAACAAGGGTAGTTAAGTATTTTCAATAGATATTTATTGTGGTTGTATTAAGAAAAATGTAGGAAAAATTTTCAATAATGTTACAGATATATCATAAATTAAAATTAGGTTAAAATATCATTTTAGTCCTTAAACTTTTACCCATGTTCTATTTTCGTCTCTGAACTTTTAAAAGTGACATTTTCATCCCTGAACTTTACGATTTGTTCCGTTTTAGTCATTTAGTTTGTATTTTTTTCGTCAAGGACACTAATAGAGAGCTTATATGACATGTAATTAATGATGTGATATTATATGAATATACAATGAGGTTAAATGATGTACAAAAACGAATAAACAATGAGGTTTAAGACTGCAATTAAGGAGAAAATAATTATATTAACCTCATTGTATATTCGTTTTTCATGTCATTTAACATCACTGCATATTTCTATAATGTCGCATCATCAACTACATACCACGTAAGCTCTTCGTTAATGTCTCAAGTGGGAAAAAAATAGAAGAAATGACTAAAACTGAACAAATCGTAAAGTTTAGGGACGAAAATGAAACCAGTATGAAAGTTCAGGGGCCAAAATGATATTTTACTCTTAAAAATACGTAATATTTGAAGTAAGAAAAAAACAAATCAATCATTGATTGATTTTGATAAATGTGTTGGAAAAATTCAATATTTGGGACCACACATGTAGTTATTAAATGTGTATGCTATCTTTTGATTAGCCAAATTTAAGTGATCTATTAAAGTTTTATTATTGGCTTAAGAGTAATTACATAATATCATGGATTATATAAGCATAGCTACCATTTGTAGTTTCTTATTTGATGAGGGGCCAAATAGGAAATTCAATAACTTGAAAACTCCCTAACAGTTACTGGGCAGTTTTTAAGGAAGAGGTTATGGTCCCCATTCTCAATGCTTTTCACGTAACTTCTTCCCCATCAAAGGAGTTTGTTCTCTGTGAAAACAATGTGAGGGCATAAGGAAATTGGAAGATCTAAACCCGTATGATAATCGCTTCCGATCATGAAGTAAGGTACGCTTCCGCATTCGATCTTTCGATTTTGGTTTCTCTTGAATTTAATCATGGGCTATATTTAGAAATCTCCCAACAAAATGATGACCCATGAATTACATATGTCAATAATTGATTTAGATATTAATTGATGTTAAATCATGGTAAATTTAGATGTTAAATAATTATAACATATTTATAAATATTATTAAAATAATTACAAGATTTAAATCAACCAATAAGTAATCTCAAAAAAAAAAAAAATCACCCAATAAGATAATGAGGAGATAGAGATTGAAAGGGAAAACTGAAAAAGGTTAGAGTAAATCCAAATTTCAACCAATTAAAGTCATCCACAGGAATATTCTCACTAGTATCAATAATTAAACAACTCATCCTTCAATTTTGCATATTCTAGGCTGGTTAGAATTATAATTAAAAATACGATATAATGTTCAAGCAAGAAATAAAATAATGTTTGCAATCCAATCCATCTTAACCTTTATTCTGGTTTCTCTCTTTTCACTTAAATATATTTTTTTCTGTATCAAAAATCAAATATGATCCAACCGTTTAAAGTATCAGTGGGTCTAAAAATGAATGATTCGACTATGACTCGGTTTCACTTAAATTATATCGGTCATAACTAGGCCTGATTCGATATGAGAAATTTCAAACTTATCATCTCTTTTTATTTACGTATATTTTGATACCGATCTGAGTTAAATAATCGTATCAATATCAGAATTCTCCGAGTCAATGATCACTATACCACAGCTTTGAACCACATGGATCAAACAAACAAAAAAGTTGACAAAACCAACAAAAAAAAGGAGGATGAGAGAGAGAGACTGACTGAAAGAATGGTGGAGACCCATTGGCGGCGAGATTCGGCATTGATTCCGATGACCGTAATTCTTGGTGACCAGAAAATAGTGAAAATGAGCCAAACATGGTAACCACCAAGAACAGTAAGGCCAAGAGGAACAAAAAGATATTCATAAAGTTTAATCTCCATTTCCATTTCTCTTTTCTTTCTTCTTGTTTTTATGTTTCCCCTTAAAATAGAAATGAAATAACTTGACAACTATTAATATAGCAACAACAACAAAAAAAACTTGGAAGCATGTCATTTCTTTTTTATTATTATTATTTGTATCAAATTTTGTGATTAAAAAAATGGGGAAGAGTCAGAATGGCCATCAATTATCATATATTATAAAGAATTATATAACTCTCATCAGTCATCACTCATAAAAATTAATTAAAAATTAAAAAAGTCACATCAAATTAGTAAAAGAAAGGGAAATTTAAAGAGTTCAAGTAGTAACAATAGGAACATAAATGTATGTGGACACTGAAAAATGCAAATTGGAAAGGGGACCAAATTCCAAATGTCCACTCTCACATTTTAAAAAATTTCAGGTCTCACTCTTGTTAAAATCGCCTAACAGAAATAAATAACTATACACTCTCTCGCGATAATGAAACAAGTTTTTTTTATTTATATAAAAATAAAATAAGTTTTTAACAAGTTATCCATATATACTTTATTAGATTATCTTCCCCTCAAAAGCAAGGGCATAAAAAAAAATCATATTATTTGCTTTTCTCTTTATTTCTATGGTAGAAAATAACCGAGATACTTGACTTACAAAATTAAAGTTCTATTCTGTTGCAGTCATGGGCCATAGATAACGCCTAGTGGCCTTTCAAACTCATTTTACTCCGAATTAATATTTTTATAAATTTAGGCATTTCAAAAAAATAAAATAAAATAATTACAAAAAATGTCAATAATATATATCTACATTGAATGAATCAATTCTCAACAATAATTAATTTTTTGAGTAATTAATTTTTATTAACATCAAATTATTATAAAATATTACATTTATCATTGTCATGATAGATCACCAAGCATTGTCAAGAGGTGATTTTACAAATTTGTCATAGAAATTAAACAGGCAACAAGCCATCTCTTAGTACAAAAATAAAAAGATTTGAACAATGCTTTCTCCCATGCTGGAACTTTTTTTAAGCACCCATTACGAGCTTTTACCAGCAGCTTTCCCCAAGGAAGTAAAGCTTAACCTGCAATTTGAAAGATACAAGAAAAGAAAATAGATGAAAACCAAAATGACAATATCAAAGGAATGAGAGGAAAAAAACATACATACAATTTAATCAAATGTCAACTATTCTTGTTTCTACTTATACAATAATTAAAAGAGTTGCAATTGATAAGCACCTTATGATCGGTTTTCGCTCGGTGACAGACGCAGCAGCGATCCCAGTCGACAGTGGCGCCACAAGCTCAGCAGGCTTCACATAAGCACCGATATAGTAAGACAATTAATTATATGATACTACAAGATAAATTCTTTTGGTTAAGAATATAAAACCTATGATACAATAGGAAAAAAGTTTTGGTTAAGAATATACAACCTCAAGCTCCTCTAAGCCTCCATTGGAATATGAACTTGAGGACAGGCGAGCTTCATTGCTAGATGTTATTGTGATTACAGCAGATGTGTTAGCAATTCCATTCGGAGAATGCACAAGGCTGTCATTCTTAATAACCCCGGAATCTTTAACTATATTTTTATAATCAAAATCATCTAGCTCATCAGGCTCTCCTGAGAAAGCTCGGTGGGATTCGTAGGGGTCAGACAAAATCTTTTGAATTGCCAGCTTCTCCACTTCTTTACAGTTTGATGTAGTATCAGATCTTCTTGATCCATCGCCACCATTATTCTGAGAAGAAACATCTGCCATATTTTCCAAGTTATTCACGCTGGTGGGAATAGAATTCACATCTTTATTGGAGCATGAGCCAGTGATGCTCACTTGGCTGACTTCATGAACTTCCTCAGTGTGGGAAAGAACAGCAGCCATGCACTCACCATTTACCAAGTTAGTTTCTAAATTATCCTCAATACGCATTCTTTTCCTTCTATCATCTGCTCCGTCCAAAGTTTGTACAGCTTCACATGGCTTATCTACTTGAGTGTTGTCGGAAACTCTTAGTTCTGAAGCACGCCTGCTATCCCAAGTCACGTTTGAAACACGGGAAGGTCGAACTCCATCTGGAAAAACAAAATTCGGTATGCTCCTCCTTTTCACATGTGATACATGGATCTCCATCCCACGCTTCCTCAATGTATAAACGTTGACTGAGTCTTTAAACTGTTTGACTGACAACCTTATGTCAAATTGTTCACCTCCATTCACAGGCATTCCTTGTTTTCGCTGCAAACCCATGAAAAAGCAGCAGTGGAGAGGTCTGGATTTGTCAGGAAAATCACGAGGATTCGGATGACACTGAAGCATGTTACATGTATTTCTTTCGATCTGCACCAGCACAGTTCAAGCTAAGTCAATCTCCATTCATAATTAAGAAAGAAAATAAGAAATTACATAAAAAAGTAAAAAGTAAAAGTAAACAATTATGAAATTATAATTACACCTTGATTGTGAGTTGGCGAAGACGGGATACAACCCAACCTTTCCAATTTCTTAGATCATCAGCATTTTCTGCAGATATGTCTATTTGTAAATAGTTTTTATATGCTTCAAAGAAGGGGTAAGCCTCAAAAAGAGTATCCCAATCAGCCTTGTTTTCCTCCATAACCTGAAAGCATTCAAGAGACATCAAATTCAGGAAAGAACAACACTGCCCCTACTGATCCACTGAAACCAGCAGCCAAAGCATATGATGAAATAAGCCTACACATCACTTGTTTGTGCATGAATGTATGTGTTAAGAGGGGAGACAGTTTTCTAGTACGTCAATAACATAATATTATCAGTTCAGGTAAAATTGATTTTAGAGCAAAGAATATTAACAAGACTACCCCGATTGATAGATGGGCTAGTAAACACCACCTATTAAACATCCATAGAGACATAGCCACTAGTATTTCATTAACAAAGTTGACGCCAACAAATTGGAGACAGGACCCTGCCGTGCCCAGAAATTTAGAGTAATAGCACACGAAAGGAAAAAAAATTATCCAATAAAGACATCTCTAAAATTTAAATGAGTAATTTATTAATTAAAATACTATACATATAAGAGAAGACAAAACCTCAAGTGATTTTTTTTAAGCATGATGAAAAACACACAAATCAAGGAAAGATTTTTCTGAAGAAGATATTATAGATAGGCCAAAACAGGTCATATAACAAGATTGGTAATAAACAAACACATAAATTGAATTTAACTCATCATCCAAGTCATTAACAGGCGATAAAAGGATGGAAATTACAGAAATATACCTCACAAATTTCATGTCCCCTCTGAAATTCTTCAGTCATGATATGCAGAGTGCTTGCTAAAACATTGTAGCTAGAGTTCATGCAAGGATAAGCTGGAGTTATTATAGGCATCAAATGGTACCTATCCTTGGCATTTCTTCTTGGATCCCAAATTTGAAGTCCAAGGGATCCTTCTTCATTAGCACAGAGCATGACTGGGTTTGGCCAACGCCACTGGGTGTAGACCCGGAAAAAACGAGACACGAGCATATTTGGCAATGCGTTGGGGAATAATTGGCAAATGCGAGCAACAAGCAATGCCAAGTTTATACCACCAAGAAACCCAGTAACCTGGACACCAAAAAATTAGTCACATGGTTCTGCAAGAAAATTGTAAAAATCTAAAGTAATCAGCTTATTAAACATTCACACCATACATTGGAATAAACACCACGGCGTTTTGCCCAATACCTCATGCATCTCAATGTTGTACGGAAATTCTGCAGGTAGGGAACTATTAAGACAATCATAAATAAGAAACAAAACATGATAAACACCTAAGCAATATTTTGGAAGTAACATCCTCCAACCTGAATATTTGGAACTAATCGCAGAATTTGATCAGTTACTCTACAACCATTTAGACTACGAACAGTCTGTTCATCTGCATTCTGTAGTATTGAGTCCTGAGAGACATCCAAGTCCTGGCCCACAATAGAATTTTCAATACAAAATATATTAAAAAATTAGTAAAAGAAAACTCAAATGAAAAGATGATAACTATAGCAGGTGATAAAAAAAACATTTCAAAGAGGGGAGGAGGAGGGAAAGGAGTCCAAAGTTATTAAAATTGCAAGCAAGTTAAAATATAAAAAAAATCCATTTACTCATAGCCAAACTGCAAAATAACTACAAAAATTAGTAAAAGAAAAGCTGAGAACTATAGCAGTTGAAAAAAAAAGCAGTTCAAAGAGGAAAAGATTTCAAAGTGAATAAGATTTCAAGGAAATAAAAAATCCATGTTCTCATAGCCAAATTGTAAATCAGCAAAAAAAAATAAAAAAATAGTGAGTTTGTAGCTTAACATCAGTACATCATCTTTATAAAACATTTGAGAATAGGAGGTGCGAGTATAATGACTACTTACTTCAGGAATAACCCAAAGTGACAATCTTGCATAGAGAAGATCAATAGAAACCCCACTGAACTTAAATGACAACACAGGGACATGAGCATCAGGCACAGGGTGCAACTCAGTAACTTCAGGCATCTCTGACAGCATCTTATGCAGCTCACCAAAAAAATCTTCCTGCAGCCAAGTAACAAAAGCATAATCAAAATCCATGAAGCTAAATTGCAATAATAAATATAACACAAATGCACCAGTAGTATTCATGAAAGTCAAAGCTGATCGCACTTCACGTGTTGCGTGTCTAGGCCCCACACAAAGCGTGTCAATGTCTGCACCAGGACCATGCACCTACAAATACCCAAATAGTAAAAGAAAATGAGAACACGATTAAAAATTCTATCAGTTAAAAGCTACAAGCTAATCATTTGCGAGGTCAAAGGGAAGGCACATGTACAATTAGAAGTTCCATAATTAGTGAACAGGTAAAATGAGTAACTGAAAGTTTCATATGACAGCATATGCTTCATCATTAATGCTTCCGTTATACAAATTGATTGTTTGCTATTGAAACATAATGGCCAAATCATTTATAATTTTAACTTCCAATTTGTCAACAGATAAGTGAAAGGTACGATAAGTTTTGACATCTCTCTTCCCATCACAATATCTTGCCTTAGAAATTTTAATATTGACATGATTTTATAATACATTCCACCTAAATTTACAAACTTCATCTCAAAGAGTGCAAGAGTTATTTACCCCTAACCGGTATGACCCAAATGTGAAAATCTTAGCATTTGCTTCATGCACCAGTTGCTCATTCAATCCCTTGGAACGACTAATTGCTTTAACCCAAATCTTCACAATCTGCTCCATTTACAACAGAAACACTCAAGATTACTATCATAGGATAGATCTAAAGATAAGTAAATAACGGAAACATGAACTTCAGAGGTCGTAAAAGCATTGTAAATCTATTTTACTCATTTTTTTTATTGAACCAACTCAAATGTTAACCCAACCTGGTCTAGTCTCCCAAGCACTTCCTCTCTACTCACAGCTTCTTCCTGGCTCTCGTACAATCCGGCGTCTTGCAAATACTGAACACTCCATAAAACTAACTAAATTCAGGAGAAAAGCCAGCATATTCGCAATGAATTCAAAAAAAACTATTGAATGAAAACAAATTATAACCTTTTCAAGCTCACGAGTCTTGGTCACATCACAATCAGTCGGTCCACTCAACGAAATTGGTTCAGTAATGCCTAATCGCTGCCCATTCCTGCCGCTTAATGCAGGGCTTCCCATTTGAAAATAGTGCAAAATTTTTACAAAGCTCGTTTTTTTTTTCACTCTCTCTGTTTCTCTCTCTCTCTCTCTTTTTTTATTAAGATCAAGTAGACAAAAATACGTTATTTTGTTGATGAAAATTTTACTCTTTTTTTTTCTTTTCTTTTTCACACTCTCACCGTGGAAAATCAAAACAGAAAAAAGGTTAAGTGAGAAGATGATAATCAATTAAACGTTAATAATACAATACCGGGAAGGGAGAAGTACATTAAAACGCAGCCCAAAGCTACAATCAATCAATTGAAACTACAAAAGCAGAAGAAGAAAAAATATGAACCCTAGTTTAATTTCCTTATAACACAAGAGATAAAAGAACAAAAGTACAAAGACCGAAATCAGGCCAAAAATCAATACAGGAAACTCGATCTCTATGAGAATTAGAAGCAGAAATAACGATCGGACATGAAAAAAAACGCAAATTGAAGTCAGAACGCCAGAGCCTTTGCTTGTTGAGGTAAGATCGTACGAACGAAATTCTTCGACAATCTCCGACGGAAAAGCTCGAAAATTGTAACCTTGGAAACGGAACAGAGATTATCTCCGATGGCGAATCCGGAAGGAAGAGAGTATTGAAGACGGAAGAAGTTGCAGAGAAAGAGATGGGATTGAGAGTTAACTGATTAGGGATTTGGGAATTTGGGGATTTGGCCAACTATATATAATGACGGTCAGGGGTTTTCCTTATTTTATTTTATTTTTTGAGAATCTCCCCTTCCTTATTTTAGCTCTATCGCTATCGAAAAGATAATATTATCTTTTAAAAGAAAAAATAATTAATTAAATTTTCACCTTAATATAATTATCCGTCTTCTAAAATAAAATTTAATTATCTACAATTTTATTTGTTTAGAATATCCTATCTATTATCTATTATCTATTATCTATTACTACTTAAAAAGTGTGCTAATGAGAGAAACTTTTTTGGACACTAATACCCTCCCACTATTAGTAAATATTTAAACTACCATTATTCATCAATTTCAATATTAAATATCAATTTATCTATCTATTATCTATTACTACGATCATAAGTTAATTTTAGATAATAAATTTAAATTGTATAAATTATATTGATCACCAAAATACCACTAATACCCTCCCACTATTAGTAAATATCTAAACTACCATTATTCATCAATTTCAATATTAAATATCAATTTATCTATCTATTATGTATTACTACAATCATATGTTAATTTTAGATAATAAATTTAAATTGTATAAATTATATTGATCACCAAAACACCACTAACGAAATTTTTCACTTATATATTATTAAAACTACTACTTAATTTATTTTACAAAATTGTTTAGATTTAGAAATCAATCCTAATATTAAAATTATTTTAAAAACGAAATAAAATAAATTATATGTTCAATTTAGATAATAAATTTCAATTGTATAAATTATATTCAATCACTATTTACTATATTCGTTCAATTTTCAAGCAATATAAATTATATTCGTTAAATTTTTTTGATAAAAAAAACATACTACTACTATACTTATTAAAAATATCATTTATAATTAACAAATTATTATTGTATTATGTAATTTTTTTTTAAATATACTCTAATATTTGTAATTTATTCTATATAATTATATAAATTTTGAAATCAACTCAACAATCATATTATTTTAGAAACGAAATAAAATAAATGAGATGTTCAATTTAGATAATAAATTTAAATTATATAAATTATATTCATCACCATTAATTAAAATTTAAACTCTAATATTTTAAATGAATTTTACTATGTTTTTTTTTTTAAGTATTCCAATTGACATATTAAAATTTGAATATGATCTTATAACACTCCAATTAATTTAGTAGTAGAAAAGTTTAGTAACTTGCCAATTAAATTGTAAATTTATTGTTGATAAAAAAATTATATTTACTGAATATCATTTCATGTTTTCAATTTCAAATGATAAAATAAATCCTATACAATATTAACGGCCTCTTCCTATCTCATTTAGACTCTTAGCTTTTCTTTATTATTAAATATTAAATGCAATTATTTTATATAAAAAAAGTAGAAAACATTTTATACAATATTTTACCATACTAACTATATAAACTAAAAATATTAAACTTTTTTCGTTTCCATTATCCACAATTAATACTTATCTTTTATAAACCATAATAAAAATGGTAATCAGTGTCAATATTTAAAAAATGAGTCGGGTGAATATAATAATGACATTCTCAACAATGAATACACACTACTTTCATAACAAAAAAAAATTGTAGTAAATAGCATCACCCATTGAAATTTTGATTATTTAATAATAATTTGAAACCTTTCAAATTTTCAACTCATAAGTTGAAAGCATTTAAATTTGGCAATTGAAAGTGAAATTGCACATTTATAGGCCATACGTCTATGAACAAACTATACAAATTCTAAAATTAGTGAAACCTTTCAAATTCTTTACTCATGGTATAAATACATCATTCAAGTTGAAACTATCTCATCCAGTAAACACAAGAACTTGCAAACAGCCTACATGATTGAAGCACACTTCAAACAATCGAGTAGGAGAAGGTACACTTGCATCTATTATTCTTTATTCTTTATAATACTATCATTCATCGATGGTCAATTTAAAATCAGTTTGTTGTTTTGTTCCAAACACTACCATGAAGCACCATTATATTAACTTATGATTTATTTCGTGAATTATTTGATTAACGTTTGTGCAATTGTATTGATATAGATGTGCCCAAATTTTTAAAGGGAATCAAAGAAAGCAGGATTGAATGCCATTAAAATCAATGTTTTCTGGAGCATCCCTTGGACCAAGTCGTGACCCAGCTCTTTGTTGTTTGAAGAAGGCCTTCACTTCAATTGGTTTATTTATTTTTCGCAAAAAGCAAATTTGATACATGATTCTAGAGGGACAAGCAACAAGAAAAGAAGAAAGATATTTGAGATCTTTTCGACATGTCACCAATATATGATTTTAGTGTGAATTAGGATCTTTTTGACGTGTCACCAATATATGTTATTTTATATTGGTGTGTTGAGGAATTACGGCTAAATTTTTTTAATGTATTTATATCTAGATAAACTAAAAAATATATATATCAAGTGCTAAAAAACTAGTCTAAATAAGTTGTTAGTATAATTACATAAATTTATGATTAATTTAAAATATGCTCCATGACTATTCCTTAGAGATTTGTATTCATAAAATAAATATATATTTTGAATCATAATATATTTTTTGATACGTGAATTACCTTTCAATTTTAAAATATAAATACGATTTTAAAAATCAAATATTTTTGTTCATTAATCTTGTTTAGATTTTGAAAACCTTTATAAAGTTGAGAATAAATATATATTATCAAGAAGATTATTTTTCATAAACAAAAAATAAAAATGTTATTTAATCATTTGAATTTTCATGTCCATAAATTATTTGAATTTTCAAAATTTTAAGGGGTTTTTAAAAAATGGCATTTGAAGAATTGATATTTTCAAAAATAGCATTTTAAGGATTTTTTTTCTCTCTCAAGAATAAACATACTTTTTTACTTTTACAAATATTATTTAACATATTAGTGGACAATGGTTTTTGCAAATGATTGATAATTTGTGCTTGATAATTTAGGTATGAGAAGCTAGTCTATCCCAACCCAACCCCTTTAATTGTTCAAACTCCCCCTCTCACATTACTTATAATATCTTTATTTTTTAAGGAAGTGGACAACTTTTCATTGAGATATGAAAATAAACAAGACAATACAAGACAGAGTTAGAAAACAAATAAAAATTATACCATATACCCCTTAGACTACTTAATTATCACATTACTCATAATCCCACTTTCTTAACTCACTACTTAATTATACCATTACACTCCCATTAATGGTACATAAACACATGCCTCCCAATTATATAATTCCCTAATGAGAAAATGCATGTAATTCCAGATTTCAACTATCAGAGATGGAATCGAGTACAACGTGGAACAAAAGTTCACAATAAGGATGCCACCCTGTCCCTAACCAGCAGTCATGACAAAAGATTCCTTCCCACAGATAGATCCATGGGACAGGAAATTTCCCGGCAGCATAGATTATGAGATTATATTAAACTCAACCAAAAAACTATCTGTATTGGACCTTAATATAGTTCTACCTAAGAAACAGAGAAATTTCTTCAGCAGCATATTATAGAAGTCCGTGAGAACAGTTCGAACCCAGCCGAAGAACTCTAACTAGAATCGACATCCATGAATAATTCTAAAAAATTTATAAGAATCGCAAGTCACAATAACGAGATACATAACAATATGATTTGGAATATCTAACAAGTAACAATTCTTCACAAGAATCATTTTAACTACAATATCAAGGATAACAAGTTTTTGTTAATTCCACACGCTATTAGAGCTAGACTACAGTCATTCCAAACACAGACATTGAGTGAATTTTCGAGATATCAAATATAGTGAGGAATAATCACTAACAATTCAAACAAAAACTAAACCACAATTAAACAGAAGCAGAACGAGCTGTTTAGAGAATCTCAAGATGTGATACACAACAAAGTAGTGATGTTTGATGAGAAATGCCAAAATCAAAAAAGATAAGTAACTTAAGATGTACTCACCAAAAAAAAAAAGATAAGAATTTCAAAGGGAACAAATGCCATACAAATACATAGTAGGCAAATAGCAAGAAAAGCACATCAAAATTCTTTTAGCCATCTAACACAGACACTAGTTTCTACTTGCAAACAAAAAAAAAAGACAGTATCATCAATCCACACTGTTCTTTCAGTTGAAACCAAACTCTACCTCACTGTCACAATATCATCAATCTTCAAAATCATGCGAACACATTCTGTTGCTAGGGTGATTGCACTTGTACTCACAAGCAGCGGCTGAACCACGTTCTCCTCCAATATGTTTGTGATCTGCCCCTTCCTTACATTAATCCCAGTATTGATCTCACCCTGTGCATGACGATTCCTGAGTTCTGTAACAATGGTGATTGGGTTCAACCCAGCATTTTCAGCCAAAGTATATGGAATGACTTCGAGAGCATCAGCAAATGCACGTACACAATAACCCTCCATTCCATGCAACACTTTTGCCCAAGCACCCAACTGCCTGGAGAGCTCAATCTCTGGTGCACCACCACCTGCAATCAAGAACCTTTTACTAACCAAACACCTAACAACACACAGGGCATCGTGCAAGCTCCGATCAGCCTCATCAATCACTAGTTGGTTTGACCCCCGAACAAGTACAGTAGCTGTCCGCCCCATATCCTTGATACCCGTAATCTTAACAATCTTTCCATCTCCAATTGAAGCCTCCTCAACAAGATCTGCATACCCCAACTTTTCAGCGCGGAAATGTTCAATATTTGCAATTGGCAAACAATTAAGAGTCTTGGTAATGAATTCAATATCATCACGCTCAACATCCTTTATCACCAAAATCTTAGCTTTCGCAAGGTAATGCAATGACAAATCTGTCACCGCATCTCTCAAAATACTCTTCTGAATCAACAATACATTACATCCAGTTGCCCTAATCTTCTTAATCATACCCAAAATATAATTCCTCTCCTCTTTCAATATCCTATCCATCTGGGTATAATCCGAGACCACAATACTCTGCTCAATATCAGTCTTAGGCGGTGAAATCTGGAACTGGATCACAGCAATCTTAGCATTCTCCATTCTCGCCGGTCCTCCAGCGGCATGACTAACCTTCTTATCAAAAACCAAACCTTTCACAAGCTCAGTATCATCCACAGTCCCACCCAATTTCTTCACAATCTTAATATCCCTCAAATCGACCATATCCGGCTTAACAGGATCAACAACCGAAAGCACAGCATCAACCGCAAGTGGTGCAAGCAATGTCGAGTATTGACTAACAACCTTACTATTAAGCGAAGTACTAGCAGATTTAATCAACGATTCTCTATCAGACAATTCAACAGGAACAGCCATAGCAGTCAAAACATCGACAGCCTTAATGGCAGTCTTGTGAAGAGAATCAGAGATCACAGTCGGGTGAATCCCATTAGACAAAAGAGAAAGACATTGTTTAAGAAGTGAACCTGCAATAACCACAACAGTAGTAGTACCATCACCGGCGGCGGAATCCTGTGATTTCGAAAGCTCGACGAGCATTTTAGCAGCAGGTTGAAGAACTTCCATTTTATTGAGAATAGTAGCGCCGTCGTTAGTAATGATTACTTCGCCGGAGGCAGTGGAGATCATTTTGTCCATTCCTTTAGGGCCGAGACTAGTACGAACGGCATCGGCGATGGCGCTAGCTGCAACGATATTAGCTTGACGAATATCTTCCTTTCGCTTATTATCGACATAGGATTCGGTTTTGGAGGATCGGGGTTGAGATATTGCGGGAGCCGCCATTGATGAGAAAGGTAAAGCTCAATGGATTTGCAGAAAAAAAGGTGAGAGAGATGAATGATTAGAAAGTTTGGTGAAAAATTGGAAGAAGAATGGAAATGGAAATGTAGGTTTAGAAGTGGTGAAGAGGAAAAACCCTAGATTGAGATTTCAATTTGAGCGGAAGAATGAGAGAGTTCGAGTAGGGGTGCCAAATGACCGATATGGCCTTGTAGGTTAAGGTTTTTATTTATTTATTTTTAAATTGAATTATAAGAAGTGACTTTTTACCGCTCTACGCCACATAGGAAAATGGAAAAGAAGTATTTGATTGAATAAATGAAAACTATAACTCATTTAGTTAGACATATATACTTTTTCACGTAGTTGTAAATTCGCGTCTCCACTCTCCCATTTGATGAAATAATTAAAAAGAATAAGCTGTCTAAAATAATTTCATTTTCATTTTAAAGACTTGGCTTGCACTTATTAATGAACACGTGTGCGCCTCAAAATACAAACATAATTTCAAACTTATGTGGTGTTAGAAATTTTTCATTATATATGACATAATTAATAAGGATCGTTAATTTTTATCAAATCAACTATGTGTTATTATCAGACCATCCATTGATTATTTCGGATGGTTTATTATTATTATTAAATAGAATTAATTACACTAATAACCACTTTAATTCACCTAATTTCAGTTTTAATGGTTGTTTCATATTAATATCAGATTTACCTATAAAACACCATTTATGGTGGCGATTCTGGCGGATTCTGATTTCAGTGTTTACCTTATTACCCTTTTATCTCTTCTAATAACTATATTTCATTAATTACGTATAATTTAATTAAGGAAAATTTATCGGGGTATGTTTCGTCTTTTCACAATGTAATTTAATTTTTCTGGTGATGGTTTTGGGTAGTTTTGATATATATATAAAAGATTGTGTTTTTTTGAAATAAAGAGGATTAATTTGTCCAATACTGAAATTAACCCTATTAAATATTACATTAAATTGGGGGAGACTCAATCCTTTGATATTATGAAAAGAAAGTATCAACATTTTGTACATTTACCTGGGGCAATCCTATTATTACTCTAATGATATGTTCCTTTGACAATTTTTTTATATACGTCTTACCATTAATCAAGTAAAATCCCTATTGCCTTCTCTTAAATAACAAGTTCGAGAGTTATAACAAATATAAACTAATTTGTATGCATATATATTTTACAACATCCAAGTCCCTATGATAATGAATCAAATTACACCATCACCCATTTTTAATATGAAAATTTTAGCAATTTATCTACTCACGAGAATTGAGAAGTACTTTTCAACTAAAACTCATGCCTAACACTCATATTCCAATTCGTTTTTTGATAAATTGTTCCAACTTTTCAAAATGAGCAAAAACGAGTTTTGATGAATCATTAATATCAATAAAACGATGCCTTAATCATATCTCATATTACATTTAAACCTAATAAACAATAATATTTGCACAACGAAAAAATTGCCTCACGAATTATATCCCAAAACTTAAATGACAAAGTAAATCCTTATAAAGAAGGGCTAAAATCAGAAGATATTATGAATAGTGGATTATGAGCAAACAGGCAACTCAAGGGGAAAAGGGAATAAATAATGATTTGGAGACAATGATTAAAAAGAAAAATGGTAAATTATATTCAAGGATAATAAAGCAGATAAAACTTTACACCCATATTTGAAAAACAACCACGTATAAAACTGGTATCCGAACAGATGGAAACCATTAATACTTTTTTTTTCAATTTCTTTTTGCTGTTCCAGGACCATAGCCAAAAAACACATCAGCATCAACTCTGCGAAAAAAGTAACAGCTTAGAAGATCAGAGCATCACAACGAAAAGCTGGATTAGGTACAGCAAGAATTTCCAACGTCGTCATGCTGCGGCTCGTATCAAGTTCTCACCATAATTTACCTGCTTGACGTTTTCAAAAAAATTACAGTAAATTAATTAGAATCAAAAGAAAAACCTCTCTTACCGCGCATCATATTGCCTAAAAACAATTTAAGCAGGCATGCATCGGCACAAACATGTAGCTGCACACTAAACTAAACAGAAGCTAAAGGATGCCGAATGGTTCTCCATCTTCCGACGATAAAGACCTTCAACTTAATAATGTCAAATCCCAACATCAACAACAATGACAAACAGAAAGTCTGATAACCGGTTGATGATGAAGGACACAACAATGAAGAGTGACCGAGAGAACAAGAAAGAGCCCAGCAAGTGAAATCGGGAAATCATGGAGCCTTGGATGCAAATTGGGAGTTAAACAACACTATTAATGCAAACAGTTCGTTACTGCAATTAATATTTCCATCGATTCATTAGTTGCACCATAAATTCTCTAACAGCTGATGTCAATTTATTTCCACTAAATATCATTAATATAATCTCAACAGAAAGGAAGAATACAAGATGCACTCGTCAAAATGGCAAGGATATTTTGAAGAAAGGCAGAAAACTTTTCATCCAAACAAAAGAACACAAAACTACCTTTGTTGACCTTTAAAAAATAGTAAATACAACAATCAGTTAACTAAACTCACACAACAGGCCAAAGAACAATAGAATAAAAAACAAAAGGGAAAAAATCAATTTACACCCCTCAACTTTATATGTCCTGAACTTTTTTAAATGAATCAATTTAAACCCACATAATACTAAAACTATAAAATTAATCAAAATTCAATTACCAAATCACCTAAAGATAAAAATAACAAAACGTCTATGACCTCATCATAAAAACGCCCAACCTCAAGTATGAAAAAACTCAAATCCTAGTTACCAATTTAAACGGTACAAAAATGTTCAAACCCAACACCAAAACGGTCAAATTTAACCATAAAAAATATTTAACATAAACTTAAAATTAATTTTCAAAAAATTAACTTTATTTCGATATAAAAACATCTATGTCTAATTAAAAAATTTCAAAAATAATAGTAAGTTTATTAACAATGGGTTGATTCATTTATTAAAGTTCAGGGTGTAAATTGATTCAATTGAAAGTTTAGGGTTTAAATTGACACACTATGTAAAGTTCAGGGGTGTAAATTGATTTTTTCCCAAAACAAAAACAAAAACAAACAATCGCATGAAACATAAATACTTGACCCACCTCATTGACAAAAATTGTTTAAACGCTTGCAGATGGAATTTCAGTGACCTTTCCTACAGCAACTGTCTTCCCTACAGACACATAGATACGACAAACATAACCATAGGATTGTGAGAATATGAGATTAACATCAATGAATCCACAAGGAAAAGGCAAAAATCTTCATTTTTCACCTTCAGTACGAAGTGTAAACCTTCCAAGTTGAGGGACATCAGCAAACTTCTCGATGCATATCAAGTTATTGACCTGAAGCATACATATCCGCATGCACATCAGTATCAACAGTAATTATTAACTAATCCTATACTAGTTCAAATTCAATAAGCTGTTCAGCTAAAATCATAGGTGTTTCAAAGTCTAGGTGAAATTAGGGATGCTCAGTTCTGAAGGCATAATGATTGACAATTCAAAGATGAAAATGCTCTACTATTCCATTTGGGTATTTAAGAAATATGACCACACCTCAATAAAAAATTCGGTCTACTTTTTTTAAGAGAACATTTTTTCGAATTCCACAACTTATTGAGGTAAAGGATTGTCAAGAATATGTGCAATACAAAATATTTCAGACACGGCTAGGGTTAGAAATTCCAAGCCTTGCGTTGAAGTCCATAAATTGTTGAGAAACAAATCAAACCTGGATACGACACACAATAACCGCACCATTCTTCACAAAAAGAACTTTCTTCTTCATAGGTTTCTTAGTCTTTGGATCGATCTGCTGTACCAACTCTATTATCTCACATTCTTCAACCACAGAGTGAATGTGCAGGATAGCCTTGTATCCAGCAGTAAATATTGCCTGAAAGGAGTTGTATAACTTAGTTACTGTTTTGCATCACGAAAGGGAAAAGGAATGAAGAAATCTGAATCATAAGCTCAAGAAAGAAACAGACAATTAAGTTTTAAAAAAAAACTCACATTATCCAGTAACTCAAGAATCTGCAACTGTGCAATGAACTCAGAAACAGCGGGTATAGGTTTTGCTGCATTTTTGTTTAGGAAGGTGCATTAGTGCAGCGAAGGGGCATCCAATAGTATAGAGGTCGTATAATTTATATCAATTTAGTTAAAAAGAAGAAAAGAATTATAGCATAAGTTATCAACAACCCAGTGTTATTAAGGCACACCAAGGCGCTCGCCTATGGCGAGAGGCGAGGCGAAGCGACCCTAGTGCACCTTGAATATAGCTGAGGCGAGCGCCTTTGTCGCCATTTTTGCGCCTTTTTGTGATTTTTTGCACCTTTTTTGAGCCATGAAATTTAGTTGAAGACAAGAAATTGTAGTGGAATTTTGGATAAGAAATCCATTCGACAGCTCTCAGACGTCATTAACAGAAAATCATCTTCAAAGATGAAATAAGGAGGAAAAAAGTCTAGTTCAACTGGCTAAAAGGGAGATTAAAAACAAAAACAAAAAAATCCAGACTGACATTGTATAGAAAAGATAGGTCTTTCTTTCATATCAACAATTTGGTTGATGTAAATAGCATTCCCTTGGCAGAGGGGAAACAATCAAATATGCTTGAACTCCTTCCAAAAACTATAATCAAAGGAGCATATAACAAAACGTATTCTTGAAGAGTTGGACTTGGAGTGGAGCCCTATTCCATTTTCTCGATGTGGTTGGCTGTGAGACCTTTCAAAGTGAAGGAATTCAATGATGAGATTCATAGCCTCAAGTCCTCTAAATCTAAACAGAGGTATGGCAGAATTTCTTAAAGATGGATTACAATAAAAGAAAATGATTTGATGCATGCCTTTCAAGAGTTCTATGACCAATAGTAAGGCGGGCGCAATGAAACTTGTGTTTGTTGCGCTGCGCCCATAAAAGATGGAACACAGATAAAATCATCAAGTTTCATCTCAAAAATCCCGTCGCTTCTCTTTAAAGGGACAGATTGAACTCCAATCAAAACGTCAACATCTGCAATACCATCCTCAAGTCTAATTCTATTCCTCCATGCAAATATTAAAAAAAAAATAATAATAAATAAACATGTAGGGGCAATTTCACTTGCAAGGAATCTAAATGTCTGGAATATTTGGATGCATAGGAGTATACAAGTCTTGCTTATCTAGATGTAGGTAAGATTATTGAGTTTCTTTGGTAGGATTTATTTGTTGGAATCATACGAGGATGACAAGGATCATTCCAATATTGCATTTAAGTTGAAAGGAACTAATCTGAAATTACTTAATACAAAAAACCGGTATATTAAACTCATTTAGATATCAACTAATTGTAAACTAATTTAATACATTAATTTAATTAAATATTTATAGTAATATATAGATATAGTTAACAGATTAAAAATTAAATATAACCACGAACCATAAGAATCCTCAATTATAGTAATATACATATATATCTATCTATCAATATATATAAATTAATATCCAGTAAAATACTAATTTAGATAAATAAAATAGATGTGAAAAACTGTAGATGCTCAAGTCTTATCCAAATGGAATTTCTGGACTGTTCTAATAAAAAAGGAAATCTTGATTAAAACAAAAAAGGAAAAGGAAGAAAATAGTCAACCATAATGTCCTTCAGCCATGCATTCTCGAACTACAACTCAGAAAAGATTGAACATACCAATACTTGACAACACAAACCCAGCCATTATTTCTTCTTCTTCAATTCCAGATATTCTAACACGAAGATTTTCACCGGGTCCTGCACGCTTAACTTTTTTTTCATCACACAGTACCGCGGTAACTTTCACCTGAGTCTGTGCATCCATTAAAATCCTCAATCCCATAGTAAGACAAAAAGCAGCAATCAAATAAACACACAATGAACGAAAAATGAATTAATTAATTTTTTTGCAGTAGGTACCTTATTTGGCATAACCCATAAGGAATCACCCTCACGCACAGTGCCGGATTCAACTTTACCCATAACAGTTGTTCCCATGTCTTTGAATTTGTCAATTAAAGGCATCCTACAAGTTGGGATTCAAATATTTGCATTAACCTATCAGATCACCACCCTATAGGTGGAGGTAAAAAATTTTAAAACGAAGGACAGTCAAAAATTAGAATTATTTATGAGGTAGCCCAAGGACAACTGTGGGAAAAAAAAATCAATTGTTAAAATATCTTTAATGTTTTAGCTTGAGCTTTTGAGACTAATGGTAACTTAAAATAGCATTAAATTAGAATATTCAAATCCTATATAATTATTTTCTAGTTTCACAATATATGTATAGAGTACACATGTTAAATTTGTTAATTATAATCCTTGGACATGCAACAAAAGAATCGTAGAGGTCCAAATATTGAGTCTTTCACAACTATATTGAGTCACATAATTGAATCAAAATAACAGGTTTAAAAATATAGGACGATTAATACCATAACCAAAAACAAAACCAAAAAAAAAAGCAAACGAAACAACACTTGAGTTCAACACAAGTTTGTTAGTTCTTTCTATGGCATATATATTTTTTTTTAAAAAGACAAAAAAAAACATCAAATATTAGTTGTATGGAGAGACCAATTGCTTTATGCTCAAATCCAAAACATAATTAATCATTAAAAAAAATAATAGTTCAGGAGAAACTTCATATTTTCATTGATATTTAATTCATGCATGAAATCTTCAAATTTGAATACTGAAGTTCTAAGACAAACACAGCTCCAAAATTCTCAACTGCAAGAAATCTTGACGAAACAAAAATAGTGATTGTTACAGTTATCAGACAAATGTAAACCGAGCACAAATGATATATAGTAAAAAAATAGAAAAAATGCCATGGATCTGAAGTTAAGATTGAGTAGAGGAAATTGTATGTGTTCACCTGAATGGATCTGTAGGATTTCTGAGTGGAATTTCAACGGTATCAAGGATTTCAAAGAGGCATGGGCCTCCCCACCACGGACACACATTTTTATCCACTCTCGTTTTCATATTAATACCATGAAGACCGGATATTGGTAGAAATTGGACATCTGCAAATTGAAACAATTATGCAACAAAGTGGACATCTGCATTCCATGCAACTTAAATCTCTAAAACCAATATTCACGTATAAGAAAAGGGACAAGTAGTTGCTGCATGAAAACAACTTTGAATTACTCCACCCATTCAAAACTTATTATGCAAATTAGCTAAGAAAGTGATAGCATCCAGTAAAAGATCTAGATAATTAAATTTACCAATTCTTCCACCCAAAACCATAAAAGTGCACTAACATCACATTGAGACATAAAACACAGGCTTCTTTTATAATAACTACAAGCTGTTCATTTCTAAAATCATGTTCAACGTCATCCATCTAACTAGATCACTTACAAAAACAAATAATTAAATTCATTTTTAAAGTTTTGGAAAATCTCCTCAACATATTCTAAAGACCACCTGAAGAGAATCGAAAAATTAATCAGGAGAAGAAGAAAAACCATTTGCAAGACAAAGCACCTAGTCTAGAAAGCTACATAGGAAAGAAAATAAATTCTTAAAATCCAAACAAACACATGCACAGCCTTTTACTGTAAGTTAGAAAGCTCTACAATACCTTTCTTTACATTGTAACCTGATGACCTCAAAAAGGGTACCATCTTAGACTCTATCTCATCGTACCTGTAGACAGTTTCTAACAAAGTAAATACCCAAACCAGCTGGAAAATGAAGGGATAAGGAGGAGGTCAAAAGCACCTTTCTTTGGACCATTTTACTGTGGGTTCATCCATCTTATTCACAACAACAAGTAGCTTAGAAACACCCAGTGTTTTTGCAAGCAAAACATGCTCACGGGTCTGCCCACCCCTCTCATATCCTGTTTCAAATTCTCCTTTCCTGGCAGAAATAACCTTTTCATACATAGCAATGAAAAGCAAATGAGACAATCATAAGGACACGATTGCACAGAAAAAACCATAGAAACCACAATGGTGTGAAAACAATGCAGGAAACTATAAACAAAGAAGAAATTAAGTTGCTGATCTGGAATGATGCTAAAAAAATGTTCTCATTCTTTAAACAATTTTTTTAGCTTTTTTGGTTGGGGAATTTTTTTAAGTTGTTATTGATTTAGTCGCTCCCCCAGATCAGGATATCCCTCAACAGGAGAACATTCAAACGTTTTAAAAACTTAAAAGGGCACAATGGATGGTATGAAGAAGTCCAAAGTAAACGTGATTCTTCTCTTAACAGTCTTATAACATTGTTTGACAGAAAAACACATTCAAAAAGCATGTAACTTACAAGGACCCCAATATCAGCTTGAGATGCACCACTGATCATATTTGGGACATAACTTTTGTGACCCTGTATAATGATACAAGAAGAAAATGAAAAAGTTTCCCACCACAAATCACACAAGGATAATACAGCATCTTACATGCAAAAGAACAAAAAAGACCGAGGTATAATTGATTAGGTATAAAAGCAAATAGGCGCATATCAACATTTATAACTATTTAACATCCATTTCAAATCTGCATGCAAAGAATACAATCCAATAACAGACACTTACCTAGAGTTAATAGAAACTACAAAAAGATCCATAACTAATTCCTTCTATTATTGCTTCCAATTGGAAGGCTTTTTTTAGCTCCTTCCTCGCCTTTTTGGGCTTTTTCATATATCAATGAAATTGCAATGTTTATTACCCAACTATAAAAAAACCAACAGGTCTACAGAACATAGCGGCATAGGTTTAAAATCTTTTACATGATAAAGATGCATCTTTTGTAGTAAAAAATGCAAACATGTCCAGAAGAGCATAGGGTTTTTTAATTTATCAGAAGATGAGCAATGAACATTAATCATAGAGAACATCAAAACAATGCAGTTTGATGACACCCATATGAAGATTTTTAAAAGGTTAAATAAAAAGATATGCCGATGCATGAACTCTACAATTGCATATGATACCCCTGGCTTTAGATCCCCATGGCAGATATTTACATAGTAACTTCTACCAATATTATAATATCTACATAGATAAAACTCAATGAACATGGCAGGGTGGGTTGATTTGACCTTTCCCAAGTGTGGTTCAAACTTTATTCAATATTGAGGCTATTTATACACAAAAACCACAGAAGCGGTAAATGAAAGATGAATAACGAGTTATGCAACATTCACTTTCATACACCCACCCCTGAGAACTCACAAGACAGTATCGATAAATTAAGCATTTTAAAGAATAAAAATATGATTCCAGAGACATATACAAGCAAAATTAACAGTATCATTGAGAACTCACAGGAGCATCTAATATAGTAAACCTCGTGCTGTCAGTTTCAAAATGTGCTCTTCCAACTTCAACAGTTTTCCCCTACAATCAGCATAACAAAATAAGCTAATATTATTGTACAGTAATAATTTCCAGCCATGAAACTCATCTCAGAAGTATAATGGAAATTCGCCCATGAGTGATATAAGAGGACACGAGACATGAATCACATTATAGATCTTTAGACTCCAACAGTACACATCAGATATCAACATTATGCCACAACAAAAGAGATTAATGAGATCATCAGAAAATCATACTTTGACCCTCTCCTCTTCATTTGTGTCCATGATATATGCCATGTACCTAACAGAAATAACATTAGATCAATTAAGAATAGGCAAAATATTGAAAAATAAAAAATCAATGTAACGCTTCATATAGATTTTTTTATTTTTTATTTTTGAAAATTTAACTAATTGCTGATATTTGGAACTGTAAGAATAGCAATACAAAAAAGTGTCTGACGAGCCAAACATAAGAACCATTAAATTTATCCAATTCCAAGAAACTAATTTTTTTTATCCAAGAAAAATTATAGGAATGTAATACAGATAATAATCTCAAATGACACCATCTAAAATAACCAACAAACAATGAATAAAAAATCTGCAATCTAAACCTAATCTATGAAGGAATAACAAACTAATACCCAAAAAACAGGTTCACACATTCAAAAATATTGAATGAAATTACTAAATCTCATATGACTATCAGGCTACCATTTCACAATTCTCTATACAAGTAACAATTAGATATCCAGTTGTTGCATGTCTCATGTCTATTCTTTTCTTGAGATATTACATCAAATTTAAAGAGTGGAGACTCAATACTTCAATCTTATGGAAGGGAGTACTAATGCCTAACCAAATGAGCTACGCTAAGGTTGGCCTCATGTCTATTCCTTTCTCCCTCCCTCATTCTTTCATCGCCACTTCTCCCCCGATATCACCCCCTTTTTCATCCCTCCTTCCTCTTTCCTCCTCCTTTTTTCTTTGAGCCATTCAAGTCCAGATCCACGCACTGCCCAGATGGGTTCTACATCCTCTATGCCCTTCAACCTAAGCAGAACTCTAGAAGTAGGGTTTCCATTTTGGTTTTAATCAATAATCACTAAAGGTTATTCAATCCTAAACCGATCATGAAACAAAGAATCAAACAGTTCGCCTTACATGTGAACCAAGACCATCATTCTGTCTCCAGTCTTGCCCAAAACAAAACATACCCTGATTAATATGATAATTTATATCTATCGACATAGAAATATAAGTTAAAATCAAGTAGTAACTTTTACCAGCTTTCTCTGCTTTTGTCCTTTGCTTCTTTTTCATATTTTTGGATCGTACGCTCATCAACCTGATTGCTAAGGAAAAGAATTTGACCTCCAATAGTGGACTTACCAGCATCTGTATGAATTATAATTAACATAAATAATTTTTATAAAATAAATGGAATTTAACCATATAAAATAACAACAAATAAACTATTGAAAGTAGGTCTTTTAAGTGCAAACAATATGCCATCAATGTGATAAACTCGAATAGGTTCCCATATGCATCTTGCACGCACCCGAGTTCAAAAGAAATACGCTTAGTTATGCAAGCAGGATGGCTTCATATTTCGTAAAATTTACAGTAATTAAGGCTCCAAGAATAGTGGGTTGATCAGCTTAATGATTGTGGCATTCGAAGAATAAATTCTAGGATACTCAACAGATTGTTAATTTTATGTTTCTATCTAATTGAAAAGATGGTAGACAAAATCCTTTTCCTTGTTAAGTATGCATATGTAGATTTATTTAAAGCAAAAAACTCTGTGTGTCAAACTCATTTATCAAGCAGGTTAAAAATCCAATAACCACAATTCAACACTTTTCACGGAGAACCTGAAAAGATGAAAAGGAAGCGGAAGTGGGGGTATCAATCCATCAAGAGAGTCATATCAAACATTTACCATACAGATTCAAGCATAAATTGAGGCCAATAACCAAATACATCAAATCAATTTTCTTTCACGTGAGCACGAATACTTAACACTGAAGTATGCAAGCCTGCCAAATAGGTCACTTACCAACATGACCAATGAACACAACATTCAAGTGTCTCTTGTTATCCAACTCCATATCCTCTTCCGCTTCATTTTCAATTGGAGGAATTTCCTTCTCTTTTGCAGATATATTCTCTTTCACTACAAAAGAAATCCACAATTGTTCAGTCATGCAATACAAGAACTATATATTGAACTGCTTACAGAAACAATACAGCCCCCTAGCAATAATTAAAAAAGTACTTTTAAAGCATGTGACTCGTAAGTAAAACATGAAAATCATTCACATCACCTTGTTCTTCAACCTGTATAGGTTGTTCTGCTTGGGTATGGTCCTCCGTTCTCAAATCTAAAATTACCAAGAAAAATCCACAAAAAATGTTATTTTTTATTAGTGATTTTGTAACAATGTCTTATTATTACATTAGCAGATATCATATCATTATACTTGAAGGCAGAAGGGTCATCGGCAGACAGTCTATCAATCACAAATTCAATGTTCTAGAAATTCAAGCTTCCATTAAAAAAATGACCAACCTTCTTCCATGTTGTCAGACTTTGCAACTTCTTCTGTCCTTACATCTGGATTAGCAACTCCATTACTATCTTCTGTATGGTTCAGAAAAAAGGATAGCCAATAAAATAAAGAAATTTATTATAATGAAAACCGATCATAAAGTATTGTATATAGAAATCAAGTAGTTTAAGATGATAATACATATTATCTACCATACCTGGTGGGCCAAGGTCTAATGCTCGAATCTCCTCCTCAATATCTAATCAGTTAAAAAATGTAAAGTTATTACAAATAAATCTCAAAAATCCACATATGAAAAACCCATTAATCTTCAATTC
The DNA here is from genome assembly GCA_028015215.1 of Gynostemma pentaphyllum. Taxonomy (NCBI): domain Eukaryota; kingdom Viridiplantae; phylum Streptophyta; class Magnoliopsida; order Cucurbitales; family Cucurbitaceae; genus Gynostemma; species Gynostemma pentaphyllum. Next base: position 48,621,358 of record CM051346.1, on the reverse strand, counting down.
TATTTAACACGTATTGAGAAAATAAATGCATATTAGACGTTCTCTCCCGAAGGATAAGTCGTGCACAGCCCAGCAGATAGCCAAGCAACAAATAGTCTGCTTACTTGAGAGCAATAGCATCATAAATGATTAGAAAATTATATTTCTGTGTCAATTCTGTTTTGATACCGACGATAGTTTAGCTCCATTTCGTTGGTGTCACTAGGCATATGTGGATAACAGACAGCATAAATTGAAGAATTTGTTATTTCACATCAATCCATAATCAAACTCCATTTGGTCTGTAGTCCTAGGCGTGCATTAATTCAACCGAACCCGGTAATAAAAGTGATAAAACGATCTAGTTCCAGTTTCTAATACAGGATAATCATGAACGAACAACAACAACAACAACAACAAAAAAGCTAACAAAATCTGTAATAAACCAAAAGAACAGGGAAAAACAACGATATCAAATTAGCTAAGAATTGAATTAATCCACACAGATATAATATATCGATCGACAATCATAACCTCTGGAAGCCATATAAGGACTATAAAAATGGAAAATGCGCTGAGAATTAATGAAATTCTAAACAACAAAACAATTAAAACGAATACGATAGAATACTTGAGATTCGTACCCATGGAAATGAAGCCTTGAAGATTCAAAGAGGCAAAATCAAGTCTCTAGGGTTTCTGAAATTCACAGTGAGCAATAATATATCAGAGGCAGCTTCGGGAGGGGGAGATGAAGCTACAATGACTGTATCGTACACCTACTTATACCTGATTATATCACTCGTAGTCGTTCCAGCCTCCAGGATAGGACCACCCTTGAGCCGGGTTCCTCTGAGCCGGTCCTATAGGTTTAGGTTGTGACTCTATTAAAATAAGAGAGACGCTTGGCTGCACAACCAAGCGATTTGGGTGCAGCCAAGGGGCAAAATACCAGCATCTCGATTTAATTTTACTGAACAATCACACGACCTTATAATATTGAAATCAGAAAATTCGTAGGATAATATGTTACGTAGATGATCACACGTGGTTGGTTAAATAAGACAATCTTTATAAATAATAATATTACGCGCACCTCAATTAAACTTACGAGAGAACTACAAAACCCTATATCATCTGATATTAGGGAACGGGTCAAATAATATCTTAGATATATAATCTCAAATTATTTGAATCCATTACCCCAAGACTTGAAGAATAATCTCTCTATTAGTTATCTTTAATTAATAAGTAACAGAGATAGCATTAGAAAAAATTGAGTCCTGAGTTTCAAATATTCATCCTTATGAGGTTTAAGTTGTGACTCTATTAAAATAAGAGAAACACTTGGGTGCAGCCAAGTGGCAAATACCAGCATCTCGACTTAATTTTACTGAACAACCACACGACTTTATAATATTGAAGTCGGAAAATTCGTAGGATAATATGTTACGTATATGACCACACATGGTTGGTTAAATAAGACAACCTTTATAAATAATAATATTACGCGCACCTCAATTAAATCTTACGAGAGAACCACACGACCCTATATCATCTGATATTAGGAAACGGGTCAAATAATATCTTAGATATATAATCTCAAATTAATTGAATCCAACTTGAAGAATAATCTTTCTATTGGTTATCTTTAATTAATAAGTAACAGAGATAGCATTAGAAAAAATCGAGTCCTGAGTTTCAAATATTCATCCTTATGAGGTTTAAGTCGTGACTATTAAAATAAGAGAAACACTTGGCTGCACAACCAAGCGATTTGGGTGCAGCCAAGTGGCAAATACTAGTATCTCGACTTAATTTTACTAGACAATCACACAACCTTATAATATTGAAGTCGAAAAACTCGTAGGATAATATGTTACGTAGATGATCACACGTGGTTGGTTAAATAAGACAACCTTTATAAATAACAATATTACGCGCACCTCAATTAATCTTACGAGAGAACCACACGATCCTATATCATCTGATATTAGGGAACGAGTAAAATAATATCTTAGATATGTTATCTCAAATAATTTGAATCTATTACCTCAAGACTTGAAGAATAATCTCTCTATTAATAATCTTTAATTAATAAGTAACAGAGATAGCATTAGAAAAACTCGTTTTGAGTTTCAAATATTCATATTTATAAGGACAGAATTTAAGTGATGTAATTAATATGAATTGCATTTATGTCCATAAGGCCTTTTAGATATTTTGTTCCTTCTATTTTTGTATCTCCTACTAATATTTTCTAAACTATAAGTGGATATCTTAGTGTTTTAATTATAGTGATACTCTAATTTAAAACAAAGTCATGGAACCTTAAATATCCATTGATTAGAACAAAAAATAATAAATTAATTAATTTACGAGTTCAAAATATTTGAATTGATTTCAAATTTCAAATTTATTTATAATGACAGAGTTTTGAAATGAATGTGAATCTATATTTTTGTTTGTTTGATTGTTTGTTATAGATTTAAAAAGTGAGGAGTTTAAAACAACACCTTGATAAAGACTAGTGTGTGAGATGTTATAATTGTATTTTTATTTTAAATCATCCCATTATAATCACCATGGTTTATAATTTTAAATCACACTTCTTTAATCCCAATATTTATAATAAGACAAATGAAGAAATTCACTTTAAATCAGTTTGGATTTAAAATACTGTGAAAACCAACAAAAAAAAAAAAAAAAAAAATGAGAATGGGAGATGTTTTTTCTATCGTGCTCAATTACTTTCGACAAAAAAATAAATAAAAAAACCTGTGGGTTATTGACAGCTAAATTTGGATAAATACACTCTCAACCATGTTATAAAATATAACTCTGAATATGTATGATAAATTAATGTCATCACTTACCAATTAAAGATTAACCAGTGATAAGACGTATATAATCACTCTTAAACACGTGGTTTGATCTTCAATCACACACAATATAAAAAGTAATCTGGATTAGGTCGTGTGATTATTTATTGCAAACAACTTTATTAAAAATTTATTACAAACATAATTTATAAAAAAAATGGTGCAAACTGTTGGTGATCTGAAAAATATAGCAATATTAAAATCCGACTTCAACATTTGAAAATTGTGGATGAGTGATGGCTACAAAAATTTAGAGAAGTTGATCGGGTAATGTACTTCTAATTAATTTTACAATATATATAAAATTTAACTCTACAAACTTCAAACTCAGACACGGGCAACGTTGTTTTTATAAAAGATGAAATGAACATGCTACATAAAATATTAATGGTTATACAACATTAAATAATTTACGTGGGAGCACAAATAACTTAAAATTTTGGATAACGGTAAAAAATAAACCATGTCGGAAAATTTACTAAGAAACGTGGCCGTACCATATAATTAATTAGATTGATATTATTTTAAGGAAGATTAATTTGATTACTGTTTTGATGTTTCTATATTTTGTTTTCCAATATCGGACCTCTAGTTGATCAGTTTTTTTCTGACTGTTATGGGCCTGAGCCCAGCCCATTTATCTTACTAAGCCAGAACACTGTCAACGAGAACGGATGAAAATGGTTTGGCCCACATGTCCAAAGGCCCAATCCGGGAAAGCCGTCAAAGTTGTTTTCAATAAAATTAGAAATTTTATCATAAATACCCCTTAATGAAGTGTGGTTTTCAAAACTACCCTAATAAAAAAATTAGTTTCTTTTCTACCCTTAATTGGTGGTTTTTACATAGTTAGTTATAGTATCTCACCAATCAATTGTAGCCACTTGTCAATTTTAGGGTAGTTTTGAAAAGTTTAAAAATATTGGGGTACTTTTGATAACTTAAATGATAAAAAGGGTAGTTATGAAAATTACCCATAAAATTAGGCGGAATAGTAAAAAATCATGTAAAACGTGTTACATAATGACAATACTACGATTACAAAAAAAAAAAAAAAAACAATATTACGAGTTATTGAACCATAATAGGGTAAAATACAAACAAAACTATTGTCAAAATAGTAAATTATACTCCTACAATTTCAGATTATTTCAATAAAATCTCCTTTCAACGTCATAAATTTTCTTTTAACCATAACTTATTTGTTTGAACTTCGATTTGGATAAATTAAGATATTCTGAAATTCTCATTTTGAACTCTACGTTATGGTCAACTCAAAACTTTTAAATCATTAGTAACCAAAAACGTTAATGATGTAAATCATACATAGTATTCTGATGATGATAAACCTCTTATAGTTATTAACTATTTTGAAGTTTTGAAATGACAATGACATAGAAACATCTTGAATAGTCTAAATCGAAGTTCAAACAAATAAGTTATGACTAAAAGAAAATTTATGGCGTTGAAAATGAGAGATCTCATTGGAATAATTTAAATCTATAGACATATGATTTTTCATTTTCAAACCACATAGAGTGTTTATACATTTGACAAAAATCATAAGGGCCTTCTTTGTATTTTGCCCTGTTAATATTATATGTTAAATTATTAATATGCATGGTGATTTTTTTTTTTAATATTTTTCAATATTTTTTATCTTTTATTTTTTTTAATACTTGTAATCTTACATAGGTTTGAGCAAGATGAGGTCGGCACTGACAACGTGTCGATAAATCAAAGATACAAATACAAATGCTAAATGAAAAGGCATTTACGATAAATTATTGAGATCAATTATGTTTTTATGAAACTAATGTAATTTAATATGATAAATACCATTAATATTATTTATTTAAAACAAAAGGATCATTAAACTGAGATTTAAAAAAATATAAATATCAATTCGATAAAATATAAGAGTGCATTTGGTTTGGTCCGCCGCTCAAAATAAGAAGTTGGGAACACAAACTTAACCGGCATTTGTCTACCTATTTTAAAATCTCAAATGGGGAGTTTGTTAATACCTGACTTAACAAACAGGTTCATTTTTATAATTTCAACTTAACTCACACTTATCAAAACGTATAAATCTAAATTCAGGATTAACAAGCCCCCGTTTAATAATCCAAAACTGGTAAACTAAATGTACCCGAAAAGCTTAATTTAACTTTGAGTAGTACAAGACATGTAATATAATATGGGACAATTGTTAAGAGGAAAACGGGCCACCACAACTCCACATTTGTATGATATTGTCCACTTTGGGCCAAGGCCCGCATGGCTTTGCTTTTGGTTTCACCCAAAAGGCCTCATACCAATGGAGATGTGCCCTTCCCCTTATATACCCATGATCATTCCCTTCTCTAACTGATGTGGGATTTTGTTCGCCCTCAACAACAATTAACCTGATTTAAATCTCATTTATATTTTATACATGATTATTTATACGTTGTTAAAATAAAATGGAAAATAAAAGGCCAGACAATAGACGTGCTTACAGCTCATTTTACTGAAAGTGTGGGGTCAAAAATTAAAATTTCTGAATGCATTTCTTCCATCAGTTTGACTGAAATGTCCACGTGGCTGGAAGAATGCCCTAGATGCATAGAATGTCAGATAACGGACTGGTAATGTTATCATCTTCTTCTTCGTACACTTTGAGATCTAAGGGTTAGATTTGGTGGTTCTGTTTCTCTACGCTCTCGCCTGCATTAAAAAGCTGCCACGTCATATCTAACGAATACGATAACAATTCATTATTACTATGGTTATAATGTTTTTTTTATAAATGTTATCAGTTTAATTAAATAGTAGAAGTTAGGGGTGTTTGATATGCGGGAATCGGGAATTAAATTCCTGAGAATTAGATATCTGAGAATAAGTAGTATGAGAATAAAATGAATGAGAATTTGATGCCTGTATTTGGAGTGTGCTGGAATATGATTTAAAATATCTGGGAATATAATATCTGTGTTTGGAGTGTGCTGAAATTTAGATTTATGGGAATATGATTATTGTCTTTGTAGGAAGGAATCTTATGCCTGGGAATATGATGTCGATGTCAATGTTAAATATATGAGATATTTGGATGAGAATTAAATGTCAATGCCAATGTAAATTCAGGTTGAACCAAACATTGAAATAGGTATTAAAAACTCATTTCCATGACCAATTCCCACAAACCAAACACCCCATTAATGATTTATCAAACTCTTCAAACCCGAAACTCATCTATTAAATACACTCCGAACTTTTAAATCCAATACCAACCATATAAATATAGGCTTATTATACACAGATCTATAACATCTAATAAATAGTCTAGAAAATTGGGTAATTATTTAAAAAAAAAAAAAAAAAAAAAACCTATGGTAACAACAACCAGCGCAGGATACGGAGTGTAAAGGAGAAGGAAGCTAACGTGCGCTAAGAAGAATGGGGTCCATAATGAAAAGACAGGGCAGGGCAGGCCTGGTGTTGTCAATTCAAAAGTCTCTTTCGGTGTATATTTAAAAATAAGGTCAGCATTAGCAACCACCATTCATTCATTCATTCATCTTTTTTTTCCCAATACACGTGGCTATTCTCGTCATCTCATATATTATCTCGTTTACTGTCTCGTATTTATGTTATGACTCACGATATGATATTTTAGTTTATAAAATATCGTTGTCGTTATTATTCGACAATTTAAATCCCGTTACCCCAACTTGGCCGATTTGTCACGAGCATCTTGTCCGTTGAAATATCGACATGTGTTTTATGTAAAGTACACAGATCTGGGATTTAAAAGTAAATAAGTATTTATTGCAATTTGCTTTGATTATTTGTTGAATAATTTCGTTTTAATATGTTTTTTTTTTAATATTACATTATATGGGGAGGGAAGAAATATTTTTTTTGGAGGAGAGATGACTGACCTTCATTTTCATGAAAAAGATTAGTTATCCAATCACTTAAAATATTTTTATATTGGTGTTTAAAATGACTTATAATCCTTGGATTTGTTAATTTAAATTTTATTTAAAAACTTTAAACTATCATTTGTAAGTGTTTTTAAAGTTAAAAGTGTTGTTTTCATTGGTAAGTATTTTAAGTACATAAATGATGATTTATGCTCATATTTATATTATACGCCTGATAAAGAAATGTTTACTCTTGTAAATGAAAAAAAAAACTAAAATCTCTATTTTTAATTTGTCTATATAATAAAGAATACTGGAAAATACATTACAACACTCTTCATCTTTGCTATATAAAGAATGATAAAATCACTTAATATAAGAACATAGAGGTTCGATCGATTTGAAAACAACTAATGATCAAATTAAAATATATTCATACATTCATTAAGATCAGTTTGAGATAACTTTTAAAATTATTGTTTTTTACTATATACTCGATTAAAGATGAATATGTGATGAAATCAATCGATGAAGGAGAGAGATGTACCATTCAATTCAATTTGTCCGTACTCATTTAAGGGGCTCCATATGACAATGAATGAAATTGTTTGGGGTTTAAAAGAATGGGGATTTTCGTGTACTTAAAAAAAAAAACATAAAGGAAAAATTAAAGTACACGAACGAGGCACTGTGACCCAATTGGCCAACAGTGTGTGTAATCTCTCGTTTGTCAATGTATTGTTGGGAATTTGCCCATTTCTTCCACATTATCACATTTAATGATGTTTTTCTTCAACCTCTACGAGGATATTTTGTTTCGGGGTACTCTAATTTCTTTATTATCAAGGATTCATACATGTAATATATTATTAACGAAAAAAATATAAAGAATATTTGATACAATAAAAATAAGACTCGAATTTTCGAGTTTATGAAAATGAAATTATATAAAAGTTACATGATAGAAACTATATCGAGACAAATAATTTTTAGTGTACAATTATAAACATATGGTTTAAAAATCTGATTTTTTTTATATATAAATTATCATACCAATATGATGATCACTAACACAAACAGATATTTAGTTTAGTTGTTAAATACCAAGATTCTTTGTCGAAAGAAATATTGCCCGTGAGTGGTGTAAATCTATAAAATAAGATGAAACTCCTAGGGAGCATTTGGTATGTGGGAATCATAATTAAATGTCTGGGAATAAGTAGTGTGAGAATAAAATGAATGAGAATTTGATGTTTGTGTTTGGAGTGTGCTAGAATGAGATTCAGATGCCTGGGAATATAATATCTGTGTTTGGAGTGTGCTGAAATTTAGATTTATGATAATATGATTATAGTCTTTGTAGGAAGGAATACGATGTCGATGCTTAGTGGTTGAACCAGATAATAAAATGAGTATTAAAAACCCATTCACATGGCTAATTCCGGCAAACCAAACACCTCCTATAAGACTATAAAACTCGTACAATTTATCTAAACCACTCACGTGATCAATCTTCTCCTTTCTATTCTCAAATTCAAATACGGTTGACCACTCCTCTACTTTTATTAGGTTCTACATTCTATTTTATTTCTTTAATTTATTATTATTTTATAGAATTTTAGATGGTATTAAATCATTAAATTTTTAAATCTTTTAATTGATTATCTCTCTTTTTTATCCCCTCTCTAATTTTAAATTATTTTTTATTGAATTACAATTTTTTTTTCTCAATATTGAACATAATTTATAAGTGCATCAATTACTTGTATAAGTTAATTAAACCGTCATTATAGTTTCATTAATTAATTCTAAAAATTCATTTATGTTTCTATTAAATTTTGACATTTCAATCGGCATGGACTTCTAACTAGGGGTGTGGACGGTTCGGTTTGGTTCGGTTTTGGAGTAAACCGACAACCGAATCGTACATATCGGTTCACACAATAGAGGAACCGTTCGGTTCTATCTTTCTTCCTAAACCGATCGGTTTCGGTTTTTCGCGGTTTCGGTTTTCGCGGTTCGGTTTCAGTTCATACAACAATAAGCTAGCAAACGGGAAAAAACTTCCACCATTGACGGATCTAAGAAGAGACTGGAGGGAAAAGTCTCATTTGCCAGAGATAAAAGTAAAAAACCACCATATAGAGTAATAGATCTAACAAATAACCACCATATCGAGCATATATGTAATTTTGTTTAAATAAAAGAAAAAAAACCCTTTGAAAAGCATGGATCTGAATAGAAAACTACCATAGAAACCTATATCTAATTTGAATCAAGAACCACAAAAACACATAAATATGAACAAATGAAATGGTCATTGTGGATAAAATGGAGGAAAATGAAACTCTGTACAAGTGAGAAATAGAGTTGAAGAATAAATGATGATAAAAGGAGAAGATGGAGACAGATTTAGGGCATTTTTTTCAAGGGTGAAGATAATATAGAAAATTATTAGTTTTTCCCAATTTTTATAAAGGAAGCGGTTCGGTTCTGTTTACTGCGGTTTTTTATTATGCAAACCATGAACCAAACCGAAAGTGTCGGTTTTTGAAAATCATAAACCGAACAACCAATATTAAGGGAAAAAAACCGGACCAAACCGTCCGGTTCGGTTTAACGGTTTTTGGGTTTATTTGCACACCCCTACTTCTAACACTTACAAGTAAGATATTCGGAAATTAAAAAAAAATAAAAATCAAGTATAAGATTAGTTAAAATACTATTTGATTTATAAAATACGAAAATATAATGATTTTGTTTTAGTAAGAAAATATCACGTAATCGGCGTTAAGAAATAAGGTATAATGGGAAAATATCATGTATTGATCGAGTTAAAGATATAATGGGGAAACCAACCATTCACGTGAATATAAACATAGAAAAAAGAGATTTGGAAAAAAAAATATAATAATTGAAAGAAAAAAAAAAAAGTGAGGAATCTCTCTCTTTTTTCTCAGAAGGCTCTTCCCGAGATATTATATTTTCTTTCCCTTTCCTTTCCTTTCCTTGGTAGAAGAGAAACAAGAAAAGAAAAGAAAAAAAAAACAGCTAGCTTCTGCAAACCCCCCCACACCGTTTCCCTATTTATTTTTAATATCTCTTTCCCTTTCCACTATATAAATTTAATGCCCTTTCCTTTCATCTTCAAGTTTTTTTCCCATTCCGTCTTCTTGTTTTATTAATTTATTTGTTGTTCTTTTCTTTACATGTTTCTTAGTTTTGTTTTCCAAATAGGGTTTCTTTAGGAATCGCTGTTTTTTTTTTTTTCCTTCTCCTAGGGTTTGTGATAAAACATAGGTTTTGGTCTTGTTTTAACTCTCTTTCTTCCCGGCCAGCCATGGTTTTTTTAACCTAGTTTTAACTATAGTTGAGTTTTTCTTTAAGGGTTGTTTCTTGGTTTTTTGTTTTTGTTTTTTCTTAGGATATTCGTGATTTTACGATCTGGGTTTTTCATGTTGAGATCTGATTTCATCTGGGTTTTTCTTTTTTAGTCTTTATATAGGGTTTGAAACAAGGAATTTTGAGAAATTTGATTTAAAAATTTAATCTTTTTGCTTGGATATGTAATTTGAATAAGTGTGTGTGATTAGGGTTAGAGGCAGAGCTCCTTGAAGTCCAATAGAGGGTTATGCTAGGGTTGATAAAGCTGGTGAGCTATGGATCCCACAGCCCTATCTCAGTGTTTGAATAATGGAAGCTGATAGGCTTGTGGCTTGCATATTTCATGAGCTTCATCACCTTTTTTTTGTCAAATCCTTGTTTGGATTGAAGGGAGCTCTACATCTTTCTTCTAAATCTTCATAATTTTTTTTAATGATTTTATTTGGTTGATATTTTTTTTTAATCTTTGACTTTCTATCTTAGGTTTTTGTTTTGCAGGAATTTGATGCAATCAGACACTTCTTGTTCATGTTCAAGCTCTCAATCTTGTTCTTAATTTTTTGATAATTCCATGTTAAATGTAATTTTTAGGATTCTTCCTTGCATTCATCAGATTTGATCTGATTTGTGGAATATTAGTGTTTTAGTTGTTGATTTTAATTGTTACTTTGCAGAAAGATGGAATTAAAAGCCCTATTGATGTTGATAAAATTCGAGACGGATGCATCTTGAGAAATTTTTTATTTTATCTTATTAGTTTTTAGGTAAGATTAATTAATTATGCGCCAATTAAGCTGTATCTGTTTTCCTTTAATCAATTATTTTTATTAATTCCAGTTGTCACTTAAAAGTTGCCAGAATTAAAGTTCTGAATAGTAATTCAAATTTGAAGGGTAATAATTATTTAATCTCGAATTTAATCTTAATATAAATACTGTGTTTTCTTCTTCTCTTATACAGTTCCTCTATAATTGAAACTAATTAATTATTCAGCTTGATATTTAAGAAAACATCAAGACATTTCAATTTGAACAGGTTTTTTCATTTATTTTATTTTTATTTATTATATGTATGGTTTTTCTTTGAGGTGATATTGAAACTTTTTATTTCCGAAAGCAAAATATAAATGAGACAGCAAATCGTATATATATCATTCACTTACAGAAACGTTTAACAAACTATTGACTACTAAAGGTTTCAATTTTCAGTTAAAAAAAATGATATTAGCGGCCTGTTTAATTTCAACAGCGTGGCCCTTAAATTCCATTACCAAGTTAATACTAATTACTATTATTTTTTCTGTTATAAATTTGGTATTATACATAATTAATACATGAAACAAGGCGATTGTAAAAACCTGTATATCATCGTTTTCTTCACCTATATCGTTTATCAACCTGTATATCATCATTTTCTTTTGGGAAAAATGATAATTAACCCTCCTGTGTGTCCAATATAAACACATCATCTTAAATTACAAAATAAATATTTTACCTTTATAGTTCTCAAATTATGCAAAACATTGTAATTTTTTTTAGTCATAACTTTTACATTTAAACTCCGATTTGGATGTTACAAGATTTTTAGAGTGGTAAAATTACATATTTTTGAAACCATTAGGTATAAATTTTATTTTTTAACTATAGAATACATGTGCAAATTTGAATAAAACCACGTGTGTTCTTTTGCATTTGAATAAAAACTCTCTTGTGGTTAAAGAATGTAGTTCCACATTTAAGAGTGATTCAATCCAAAGAAAAATAAAATAAAATTGGTAGCTTAACATTTTACATAGAGTATATATATTCTGTGTCGCTTTTTATTATACAAAAAATATACCCCATCTTCATGTGATACCATTCTAAATAGTAAATATACCCGTAGATTTTGTGTCGAGTCAATAAAGAATAGAGATGGCAACGGGGCGGGGCGGGGCGGGGCTGGGATACACTTCTCATCCCCTAACCTGCGGGGATTTTTAATCCTCATACCCTACCCTATCCCCTAATTAAAAAATCGGGGGTGAGTTCAGGGATTCCCTGTTCGGGGATCGGGTCACCCGCGGGAAAAATTCTCCGTTTTATATTTTAATTATTAATTAAAAAGAAATAGAAAAATAAAATATATATTTAAAATATACATTTTTAGGACAAAAAGAAAACATAATACTAAATATTTTATAATTTATTAGTTAATATAACCATATTGTATATATTTTTTTCAATAAAAAAAAATAAAAGTAAACAAAATACATAAAAAATACATAAGATGTTATTAAAATATCGGGTTCGGGATCAGAGGCGGGGGAATGTATTCCCATCCCCGTACCCTATAAGAATCGGGGGAAATTTTTCCCCATAACCCTAATAAAACAGGGATTCCTGCCCCTATAGGGTCGGGGGCCCGCGGGGCCTCTAACCCGCGAGGAATTTGCCATCCCTAATAAAGAAGTGTGTTTGTAAATATCCAATTCCACGGATAAAATTGTTATTTCAAAACCATAAATAATTATTTTGAAGGGTATCCTTTTCTTTTAAGAATCTCTATACATCTTTTTAAAATTAATTTCTTCCTATCAATCCACACCGTTGCAGCTACCTCAATAAATTATAAAGTAATTTACTTTTACATTTGGTAAATAAAAATTAAATTGAGGTATTATATAAACTTTATTTGGTTGTCAATGGGTATTAACTTGGTGACAAAAACTTTCATTTTTCACCCCTACACTGTATAAGAAAACGTTTTATTTTATAAAGTTTTCACCCTCACAAAAATCAAATTCAGAGAATAGTTTTGGAACAAGTTATCTAAAAAAAATTATATATATTTAGCAAATTCCCTTTTTCAATTGAAAAGATAAAAAGTAATAATAAAAATAGAAACCCAACGTATTAGATTACTAAAGGCTCAAGATTTTAAGATTCTCAAATTTTGAACAGACGTGGATTTGCAATAAGCATTATTCATCTTACCCTTTCTTACAGGTGAAAAGCCGTGAAACGTACAAACAACAAACAGGTGGGGCTGTCCTTGTAGGCGGCCGACACGTTTACGAAAGATTATTTTCTATGCAGACTGTACAGTAACCAGCATCCACTTGGTAACGAAGTTGGTTTTATTTTTAAAAAATAATATAGTTTATAGTAACCTAAATTTTGAAATCCACTTTTCTAAAATCTCTTTAAACACTAACCAATTATTTCAAATGTTAATTTAGTAATATTTTCATTATTTTTTAAGAAACGTGTTTAATGACATTCCCTAATTCTTATTGAACCAAAAATGGTAAAAAAGGCTTGATCAATACAAATCCTTGCACATTTTACTGATACAAGAGAAAAACATCATACGGAAAGAATAAATGCAAATGCAAATACATAACTGTTAAATTAATAGTCGCTTTTAATATAAAATATGTTGACCAACTAATAATTGTCTATGAAAAGTTGTCAAGTGCTTTGTACCATCAATAATAATCTGTAGTATATGGTCAAATTTTTGTAAAGGGACGACCCGAAAGCCCATTTCGTTGATAATGAAAGATATAAAATATAACTGATTGTGTCAGTTTGCTTATTTTTTATTTAATTGACATAATATGATCTATTTGATTAATAATTTGCTAATTCAATAGTTTATAGATACTATTTTACGTACAAACTCGAGTGATTCAACAATGTGGTTAGCAAAATTAGCTGAATCCGAATCCAGAAGTTTGCTCGACTAAAGCAACTCAACATAATTAAGGATGACTGTGTAAACAAATTTCGGAGCTGATACTTCCCATAACTCAACTTCCACAGACACAGCATCGACGGCTAAAGATGTTCGCAATCTTAATTTATGGGCAGTAAAAATCACAGTTTGGAAGCCCTCAATTACCAAAATAAATGGCAAAATTCCTGTCACAATCCACCAATAATAAATGAATCCTTATTGATTGTAAATGTCGAGCTTGTTGACATTATCAGGAAAGTGTATTATCGATACTACATTCTCGGACAGAAGCAGAATTTAATTATCAAATCTGGTCTGTATGGAACTTTTAACTAGAGCAAGATGGCATCTAAAACATACCTTATGACTTATGACTCTGGAAGTGACAGAGAACCGTTCCCTGTATTGACTTCCAAATTCCAGCCCCTGAATTCATCATAATCCACAAATTGATATCCCAAACATCTGCAGGACTGAAATAGACTGAATAGAAAAGGCATGCTTACTTTTCTGCAGCCTCTTTAGTTAGATCCTGCACTAGGCTTTCAATTTGAGCGCATGACACTTGAATTTCCATATTTTTCTGGCAAAGCTCCATCCATTGCGTAGACAAAGCATGAAGCTCGTATGCAGTGTTTTGCTGATCATTGCATGCACAATCAATTTATAAACAAAATCGTAGCCTAGGAATATGGATAACAAGGGTGCTAGCTCACCTGATGAAATTTCCTTTCGCGGTTCACCTTTTCAATCTTCTCGTTCTGTTCTTGAGCTAATTTTTGCATTCTGATAATGACACAACAATATAAATAAAATCACTCAGGGTTATGCTGATCAGATGTACAATCGTATTCAGAGATGACATGTATAATCATGTGACTGTAATGTGAAGATTATGCCTTTTAAGTTTTATACAGTAGTTTTGTTATCAGCAGATTTTAGCTTTGGAATTTGGAAATTATGCCAACAAGCAATTGAACAATCCTGAACCTGGATCCGCAAGAAACACTGCAATTTATATAGCAGCGTAGTTATTGATAACATTTATCCAGTAAAACATGCCACCATCAGCCCTTGAACAATGATAAAGAAAAATTATGATAATTCTTTGTTGGGTCTATAGTCCTACTGGAGCCAGGTCTCAAGCCAAGTGTGGACTTGCCCGTATATTCTAAGGCGTCTCATGGTATTTTTTAAGCAGTTTCATAAACTACAACTCTTATACTGCTCCTAAATCAATGAATTTTTTCTCTCCTCTATCTGAGTGTTAATTTTTTTTTTGTCCAGAATTCTTCCATATAAAACCGCATATTCTTATTTATGTTTTATTTATTAACTATTCTCATTATGAGCAATGCAGGTTTCCTTCTTTAGTAATAAAAAGACCACTCAGAAAATTGAAAACAGGCCACTCAGAAAAGCATAATTGCTAAGAAACCATATAATTTTTCAATTAAAGATGCATAATATGAATCAAACAACTGAATGAAGTTCAAGATATACTAAACAACACTAGAATCATTATGCCCCTTGTATTAACATTTAATTAAGCTACGTTACTAATTTTCTTACCATATCTGAATAGTTTAAGTTTTTTTTTTTATTACATCTCATAATAATGTGAAGTGCTACATGCCTCACAAATTCTAGTGTCATGAATGCATGCAAATCCGAAAAGAGCATCTATGATAATGAGAAAAACCAAATGCAAAACTGATACTTCGTTTCTAGTGACTTTTGTAGTCAAAAGTGAGCGTAGCAGTACATAGAGAGATTATCGCTGTAAGCTTAACATCATCAACGTGCAAAGGTAAGCATAACAAAGTACAGAAGCCAGCGCCATATAACTTGAATGAGTCAGCTAAAACATGAAAAAAAATATAGTTGCCGCTGGATATGATAAAAAACAATAACAATTGTTTCTGCATATGGGAATTCTTTTTTCCTAGTCAACAAAACAATATACAATGGATAATCAGATAAACCAGAGGATATGATATGGGAAACCCGATCTTTCAACCCAAAAACAGAACATCAAATAAAAATCTTAAAAACAAACCTCAATAGAAGTACTTCCATCTGTTTGTTGTGCTGCTTCCACATATCAGGGCCATATTTTGACATCAGTTCCAAATTTTCCATCCTGAAAAAATGTCACAAAGACACTGTGAAAAAATGATATTATCAAATCCTTGCCTTATATGATGTAATCTTCAAAACCTATGATGAAAAAATTCAATATATGAGACCACACATGTAATAATTAAATGTGTTTGCTATTTTTAATAAGCCAATTAAAGTGATCTACTAGAGTTTAGGTATTGGCTTGATAGGGTATGTGATAATTCCATGGAATTATATATAGACATAGATATCATTTGATATTTTCAATTTGATGAGGGGCCAAATTGAAAATATTAAAACATGAAAAACTCGTCAGCAGTTTTTTGATAATGTTTATAGTCCCCATTCCCCTTAAAATTTCACATAACTTCTCTTCTTTCCAAAATCTAAGAAGTTTTCTCTTGAGTAGATCAATGAGTTTACAAAGGAATTGGAAGGCCATAACTCTTATTCTTGGTTTCATCAATGGATTCAGGTACGCTTCCACTTATGATCTCTCTTGAATTAGTCATGGATCTATTCTAACAACCTAATCTTATGTTGAGACTTGTGACTTGTAAAGGAAATATTTTTTGTTTTTTTTTTCCAACGAAAATTGTCATCACCACAAATCACCCATGACAAAAGCATGATTACTCAAACTAGTTTTAAAATCCTACTGCAACCAAGAAAGAAAAAAATCCTAATGAACAGTGAATAGTTTATGCAGAAAGTGATCGATAAAGTCGGAGTTTCATTGAAGCAGTCTTGATAAAAAGATAAATTAACAACTTAAAAGCTTAACAGACTATATTACAAATACGGAGAAACAGAGCCAACTCTAACAATTCTCCATGAAATTAAACTTTTCAAAGGAACATCAAACTTCACCTCAGCACTTGATGACGTAGTAAGCATTGAGCTTTTTGAAGTGCCTGCTTCCAAGCAGATTCATCGTTTTTCTTATACGACGGCGGTGTCTCCAATTTATATCTCGCAACATCGAGAGGCACCGGCGGCCTCCCAGCTCTCACACGCTCATACTCTCTAGCAAGCATTGGATGATCCTAAATTCAAAGTTCAATATGAGGTAATTAATCTCGTTTCTTGAGTGAACATGATTAAGCATTAGAAGATTACTAGCAAATATAAACGTCCAGAATCAACATATAACTACAAAACTTAAAGGAAAACCCTAGAAATCGAAAAATAACTGACCTCGAATTTGACCTTAGGAAGAGGAGGCAAATCTTTAAGAAAATCGGCAGGTTTTTTAAAGCTACGGCGCATTTCTTCTTCAACTAAGAGATCGACCTCTGCTTTAACCCTAGGATTGGAATAATCATCGTCGATATAGGGCAAGGCATCGATTACTTCGGCATTTGCTGAAATATGCCAAGTTGGTTCAGATGGCTGTGGTGGAGCTTCGAGCATGAGGATTTCTCCGTTGAAATCCGCCATTGATTCAGCTATGGAAATGGAATACTCACTGTTTTTTAGCTTTGGATTTACAAAAGCTCGAGTGCCGGGAGAAGGGAGAAAGAGCTTGCTTACGAGGCGGTACGAGTGAAAATAAAGATGTTTTATTTAAGTATATATTTTCTTTCGGGATATATTTTATATAAATATTTTTAACATTGAAACTATAATTTAAATAATGAACATCAAATAAAATCGATTTTTTTAAAGTACACAACATAGCAATTATTTCCATCTAAATTTTAAATATGGCACAAATTTGATCTTTTTTCATTCAAGAAATAACACTATTGGTTTTCATGTAACTGTGAGAGTGAGGGTTAAATTTAAAAAATAAACTTTTGATTTTGGTCAAATATAAACTCACTTCTGTTAGTTAAAAATTTTAATTTTATACTCTTATAATTATCAAATTATATCATTTGACCTCTCCATACCAATGTTGTTAACTTTCTTTTAGTTATAAGTTTTTAATATTTAAATTTTGATTTGAATGATTAAAAATGTTACGTAATCCTTGTTTCGAACTTTACTCGTGGAATGGTCAATACAAAACTTTAAAATCATCAGTAGATAAAATAGTTATTATCATTAAAATATTAGGTATGATTGAAGTCATAAACATTTTTATTTATTAGTTATCTCAAAATTTAAAGTGACCGTAACATAAAAATTAAGAGAAATAAGATTGAACTTTTAATCTTATAAAAAAAAATACTTATGTCTAACTAGTCGAACTATGTTAAGCTTAGGGGTTATTTTCATATAAATAAAATTTATTTGCATACAGATTCAAATATATTTTTTCTCCCATTTTACAAAACGGTCATCTTATTAAAAATAAAATTTAATAAAACATTTTCTCCTTTATTTGATCATAAAGAATAAAATAAGTAATATTATTTTAAAGTTAAACCAATATCGTAAACAAAACCAATAAAAAAAAATGAAGAAAACCAAAACCAAAATCATAAATTTGTGTGCATACAAATTTAAAAAAATAAATAAATTGAAAGTTAAGAGAACAAATAACTAGATGGGTTAATGATTATTTTAATTTTAGGGGTATTGTAATACCAACATCATATTCGAATATCGGAGAATTATAATCTCATCCAAAACCAATTATAAATAATCAACATAAAAATTGTTTTAATCTTATAAATATTAATTATAAAAAACTAAAATTTAATTTATCATAAAGTGATTTTAAAAAATATAATTGATAAAATTGATCTAATTTGTATACAACGAATTAACTTTTAAAAATATTAAAGAGTCTTAAATAATAATTAAAAAAAATATAAAATCACATTACACCATTCTTATTCCTTCAAACCATTTCAAAAATTAATTTTTCAGAATACAAAATTTCATGTCGGTAAATCAAACACCTCTTTCAAATTTTAAGAATAGTAAAAAAGAGGGATTAAAAAAAAAATAATAATAAAAAAGAGATAAATATATAAATAGCCATATTTTCCCTATATCCACCATCTTTAAAACATCACAAAAAAGCCACCTCTAAATGCAAAAAGTCTTAAATGCCCATAATGTCACATCAACTTCTCTCTCTCTCTCTCCATACGTCCATCACCTTCTTTTCCTTTTTTTTTTTTTTTTTCTTTTTTTTTCTTTTTAAATATTAACACACTCACTCCAATTTTTCAAAATATTTTCCTCCTATTTTTCCCCCCATTTTCTTTAATATATTTTATTCTCTCTCCTCATTTTCCTCTCATTTTTTTCATTTATCCTCTCATTTCTTCTTCCCCTCTCTCATTTCTTTCTCCATATTCTTCCTATTTTCTTTCAAACCTCCATAGATTTTTTCCTTTTTTTTCCTTCTACCATTTTTCTATGTCATTCCTTAATTTCTCATTTACTATGTCTTTCCCTACTTTATTCCATTCTTTTTTTTTTCATATATATTTTTCATCGTTTTTGTTCCGGATCTTGAAGATCTAAACCATAAATAGAATTCTTCTCATTCTCGTTTTTTTCATATATATTTTTCACCGTTTTAGTTCCGGATCTTAAAGATCTAATCCAAAAATATAATGGATTTGACGAAAGGTATTAGTTTTTTTTAAGCTTTTTATATTTTTTTTATCATTTTTGTTTTCTGCTATACATGTAATGCATGCAATATAGTTTTTTTTTTTGGCAATATACGTAATATACATATTTTGTCTTTCGTCTGTTTCTGTTTTGCGTAATGTAATGTCTGTACTATACGTACTATACATAATATACATTTTTCTGTGGTCTGTTTACATATATATTTTGTGGTCTCTCGTTCTGTTGTTGTTTTGCTATACAATATGTAATATACGCAATATACTTTTTTTTGGCCTGTTTAAACATATATCTGTTGTAATATACGCGCTATACATAACTATGTGTTTTTCTTGATATACAGTTTGTAATACACGCAATATACGAAATATACATACTATACACAACTATGCGTCTTTCTTGATGTACAGTCTATATTTTCGTTGTTTTATGTACTATACATAAATTCTTAATTTTTTGTTTTCTGCTATACATGTAATGCATGCAATATACGTTTTTTTTTTTAATATACGTACTATACATATTTGTCCGTCGTCTGTTTCTGTTTCGTAATGTTTGTACTATACGTACTATACGCAATATACATTTTTCTGTGGTCTGTTTAAATATATATTTTGTGGTCTCTCGTTCATTCTTTGTGTTTGCTATATACGAGATGTAATATACGTAATATACTTTTTTCCGTTGCTGTTTAAATATTTATCTTTTGTAATACACGTCTATACATAACTATGTGTCTTTCTTGATATACGACCTATATCACACGTAATATATGATATATACGTCTCTATACACACATACGAGTTCTTCTTGATGTACACAATCATCTTCTACACGTAATATACGATATATACGCTACTATACACACCTATGAGTTTTTCTTGACGCACACCCACTTTCTTTTATGTTCGTTTTGTAATATACGTAATATAATATATATTTCTTTTTGTTTTGTTTGCATATTAAGTATCTTTTTTGTACATTTAGTATTATTGAATTAACACTCTTTTTGTTTTCATTTGCAGGTTATATGACATGTATATTACGATAAAGACGTACAAATGAAACACTACGACGCTATACGAACACTATGGACGCTATACTAACTATACCAAAATCCGGGAAATAAAGAATGTAATATACTAAAATGAATCTATAAAATTGAATTAAAAATCGAAAATGTAATATGAAATCAAAATGCAAAAATAATAAAAGTATAAAACAAATACTAAATACTTGAAACAATATGGACGCTTATACGAACTATACCAAAATCTGGGAAAGAAAGAATGCATTGGGAAAGAAAAATGTCGAAGCTGTCGGTGCATACGTGTCGGATGTGTCGATTATACCGCCATACGAAAAGGGCAAAATAGGTATATTGAAAAATTAAATAGTAAAAAGTGGCTAGATATCACATTTTTCAGCTACATGGCTATAGGGGAAAAGATGGTCTCCCAAGTGGCTATCTTGATTTTTCACCCAATAAAAAATAGGGTATTATTTCAATTTTTTCCCAGAAAAATGTAACTCTAAAATAGAGAACGCGCGAATAAAAGGAGCTTGGATTAAGTTTGACAGCAACGGAAAGCGCGCGACATGAAATTTGAAAAACATTTCGCGGTAAAAATATTATTAAAAAGACCGTATTGTCCTCCCCATAGACAAAACATTCAGACCCAATTGTCTATTTCATCGGCTTTGCTTTAGCATCGCCTCCCGCCATCTTCTCCGCCATTACTATTACATCAAGTTTTTTCAATTTTGACCATCAAAATGCGATAAAATCTGAAACCCAGAAAAACAAAAAACGCAAAAGAGGAATTTTATCAAATGGGCATAAAAGACCTTCTCAGATTCATGAAGCCCTATATTGAACCCATTCACATCAAGAAATATGCTGGAAAACGTGTAAAGTTTCCTCCTTTTTTTCTGTTTGGTTTCATTTTTTGATTCATCTTTTGAAATTTGACTTTTCTCCAGGTGGGTATTGATGCTTACTCATGGCTTCACAAGGGAGGTAATTTTTATTTTTCATTACTGCACTGTTTTTTTTTTTTTTTAATCTATTTGTTGAATTTGTCTTTTTCTTCTTTTCCCAACAGCTTATTCATGTAGTATGGAGATTTGCCTGGATTCAGATAGTGCTAAGAAATGGAGATACTTAGATTACTGTATGCATAGAATCAATCTACTTTGCCATTACAAGATTGTACCTGTTGTTGTTTTTGATGGTGGTAGTGTTCCATCTAAGTCTGCCACTGAGCAAGAGAGGCACAGGCATGAATTCTGATATGGCATTTTTTCTCTCTATATTCTTGTGTTTTATTTAGTAGTATATAACATATGGTATATGCCTTTTTTTCCCTCTTCCAGAAGGCGAGATGCTAATAGGGAATTAGCGATGGAGAAATTGAAAGACGGAAATGTCGGTGCTGCCTCCGAGCTTTTCCAGGTATTTTACATACTTTGAAGTTTGATGCTTGGCTCAATTGTAGTTATAGACTTCTAGTTCATGTACTTTATTTATTTATTAATTATTTTTTTTGTAGCGAGCGGTGAATGTTACCCCTTTCATGGCTAATCAACTCATAAAGGTAAATGTTCTCCATATGAATTGAAGATACATTGGATCAACTAAAGTCAATTCTGCTTTGCTCCCATAGTAACTCTTTTCAGTTTCAATCATTTATAGCTTCTTAGAGCACAGAACATTGAATTCGTGGTGGCCCCATATGAGGCTGATGCACAGTTAGCATATCTTTCTAGTCTTGAAACAGAAAATGGAGGAATTGTGGCTGTGATTACAGAAGATAGTGACCTGATTGCATATGGTTGTAAAGCTGTAAGAACTTCCAAAATGATTGGAGGTCCAGTCCTCTCCCGTTACCTTTGTTTGTACAATCTATTACATGAAAGTGTCAGTGACTCTTTGTCTTGATTGGTGCTGCTTTACAGACAATCTTTAAGATGGATCGGTTTGGCAATGGCGAAGAGTTGGTGCTAGATAATGTTTTTGACTCTGCAGACCATAAGCCTTCCTTCAAAAATTTCGATAAGGAACTGCTATTGGGTGAGCTCTTTTTTTCTACTCGAAACTTACTTCTGCCTTGGGATTGGAAATGGGAATGACGCTTGATGCAAGAAACTGTTTTCATGAAATTGTATGAATTGATTAAAACTGAGTCTGATTCTAGAGATGTATAAATTTCCACATTGTTATTGCTGCTTCATTGGGTAAACCCTTAATGAAATCTTAGACAGTTTCAGAAATGGATTATATAGTCGATGCACTGAATAATTTCTCTTGGATTTCATAACATGGGTTTGAAGCAATAACCAACTCATATCATTCTGCAATCACAGGTATGTGTGTTTTAGCTGGCTGTGATTTTCTGCCTTCTGTTCCTGGAATTGGCATTGCAAAGGCTTATGCCTTGGTTTCTAAGTATCGGAATTTGGAACGTGTAAGCATCTCCATTTGTACTTGGTTCCTAAAAGTTTAATTTTTGATTATAGTCTATGCTACTCAAGCTTCAAGATGATAAACAAATTAAAACCAGTGTTTACCTCCCCTGCTCAAATAGCGGTCATGACATGCACAATCAAGTGACTAGTTGCTTAGAATTTTACACTTCTAAGACAATGTCTGAAACTCGTCGTTATCTAAAGATGGTTTTAACAGGCATCTTTTGCAGGTTCTTTCTGTTCTGAAGCTTGACAAAGGCAAACAAATGCCCGAAGATTACTACCAACTTTTCAGACAAGCTATGGCAGTTTTTCAGCATGCACAAATGTGTGTACAATTTGAGAAATGTGTTTTGGACCAACCATCATTTTTACAAGTATTGACTTGTTTTAGTTCCGTGCAGATACGATGTTGAAATGAGAAAGCTTAAGCACATGAAACTGCTTCCTGAAGAGCTTCTGCAGGCTCTAGATGGAGAAATTGATTTCTTGGGACCGTATCCACTATTTAGTAACAATTTTTTCATACTTAAGTTTGTCTTTTTTGATAAGAAATGTGTAGTAATAGCCCACATATTTGCCTTATTTTTCTTTGATCAATGAGAAATAGAGATATGCCTCCTTCAATAGCTGCTTCAATTGCTGAAGGGAGATTAAACCCCATAACCATGGAGGCCTTTGACTATTCCCCAAGTAATGAATGTCGTCAAGACGCACAGAAAATCAAAACCATCAAGAGACTTCCAAGACCTGAGGCAGCTGAAGTATCTCCAGAAGAGAGTTGCTTTACAATCTTCTCCCGTTCAGACAGAGAAAAACATGTTCCAGGCAAGTTCTTTGACATAATGGGATGTTACTAATTCAAGCTACAAGTTTCTTCCAACAATATGATAAATTTTCATTTTATATTTTTTTTAATGAATGACAAGCAAAACTGTAGAAACTGTCAATGATGCTGCTACCTACCAAACATAATACAGAAACTAAGACAGACTAGATTAGCCAGAAAGAGGGTCAAAAGCAAACTGAAGACATTAAATTAACATAATTGTGATTAGTTGGCAACACTGTTGCTTCCCATATTAACATCTTGGTGGATGCTTCTAGCTATCTATGAACACCCTGAAGGTTTAAGCTTTCTCACAAGGACTATTACATTATAGGGTCTCACTAATGTCACTGCATCTGTTTAGGTGACAAGATCTTTAGATATAATTTTTTGATAATTAAGGAAGCAATCGATTCTTTTCAGAAGGATTGTAAGGGATTGCCATTGCTAGCATAACACCATTGGATAAGTCTTCTTTCGTACTTTATCTACAATTTGGCTGCCTACAAAAATGTCTCCAAAAGTATGGAATTTGTCTGCTTGACTTGAAAATAAACCAATGGTAGTTTTTATTTTGACTTATGGATGTATTTTTAATATGGAGTTCATTATATCTGTGATATTGATCAAGTACATTGGGTTCTAATAACAATTTATATTACTATTTTTTGACAGATAAGAGAATTAAACCAGTCGCAGACAACAAGAATTCTAAAGAAGTATTAGCCCTTGAGAAACTGAGTTTGCCATTGGAAGTTCAAAGCACAAAAGAAGACAAAAGTGTTCTTGACTGCATATCATTTAAGATTCCTGATAACAATCCATTCAAGAGAAGGAAAGATGAACCGCACTTGAATTTGCAGAGTGTTGTTGAAGAAATCTCGGTCGTAAACGAGGTTGAATACATAGAATTATCTTGTGATACTACTGATGACTTAATATCAAAAACTCCTGAAAAATCTCCCAAGAAAAGAAAATTGAAGAAAGTTCTATCAGATCAGGTAGATAATTTTGCTGAACAGATATCAGGGGTGACACAGG
Source organism: Gynostemma pentaphyllum (assembly GCA_028015215.1). Lineage (NCBI taxonomy): Eukaryota > Viridiplantae > Streptophyta > Magnoliopsida > Cucurbitales > Cucurbitaceae > Gynostemma > Gynostemma pentaphyllum. The sequence goes on along the minus strand of CM051346.1, from coordinate 48,596,486 downwards.
AAGAGAATTTGGAGTGTTCAAAATTGATACCAGAATCCCAAGAGAGTGTAAATTCAAAGACAAACAGAGTCATTGGTAGAAAAAGAGTTGTAGGTAAGGAAAACAAGAAAAAAAGTAACTGTAAAAGTTCAGGGGTTCAAAAGAATAGTATATTAAACTTTTTCTCTAGAGTATGATTATGATCAAACCCCTTTTCCATGTCATGAAAGTATATTCAGAATTTTTTTATCATGAAAATCTTCTGTTTTTTTCTAAATCAGTATACTTTATTTTTTTAATTGGAGATGAGAGACTCAAGCTTTCGATCTTAAGAGAAGAGAGGAATGTTTCTTCCATCAGTTTACTTTAGAGTTAAATTTAAAAATATGGGAAAAAAAAGTTTCAATATGATGCAATTTTTCATGAAAAGACTGTTCAGCACTTCTGCCTTGTGCAATTTTTAAACCACCTCCATCAATTTCATATATCCTTTTGAATTATGCAATTTTTTTTTACCTCAGAAAAAACACCAGAGTATGAAGATCTCACTCTCTCTAAAAATTGAAAATAAAGAAAGTAAAGAATAAATCAATAATAGATCTTGATTGTATCAATTTACTCACATAAATCAGTCTCACAACAAAGAAACAAAGCAAATGTATTTCAACAAATAACAAAGTCAGTTGAAAAAGGGAATAATGAATAAGAAAGAAACAAAAGCAAATGGAAAAGGGAATCTCAGAGACGTGGAAAAAAGGAAACACGGAGAGGAGACAGCAAATAGCTTTCAGGGACCACCAATAAGCCAATATAACCTTTCCTTTCACAGTAATGTTTTTTCAACTTACCATTTTCTTGTAAACTTTTTTTTTTTGAATAAAAAGAGAAATAATATATGCAATCTCTACCACTAATTTTACTTTTGTCTTCTCTCTGTAATTCCATCCCTATCTATTTTATTTATTTTAATATTCGTGAGTGTTTAGGCAAGTGTGTAGCTCGACTAATCTTATAGATCATCCATATCTTTCTTCAATACAACATATAAATTCTTTGATCATATAAGCTTAGAAATCAATTCAAACCTTAACTTCTTGTGCATTTCTTACCATAAGATTACAAATGCAGGGAAATACAATATTACAGCTCATAAAGAACTAAAGCTTTGAGGAGGAAACTTTGCACTAACATACTTATTAACTTCCAAGTTAAAAAGTTTTACCTCATAAAAGTCACTCACTCTAGGGGCTCAAACTCAAAGAGTAAAACACAAGGAAACAAAGATTGACGCTCTCTTAATGCTTCTTTTTGTCAATCAGTTGCTTGAACCAATATGCAGACATCTTTGGGTACCTCTTGAGATTACTATAATCTACGTAGACGATACCGAATCTCGAAGTGTAGCCCAACCTCCATTCGAAGTTGTCGAGCAGTGACCAAGCGAAGTAGCCGACGATGTTAGCTCCTTCATCGACTGCCTTCTTTAGCTGAGTCAAATAGCCTTTGTAGAAATTGATTCTAGTGGTATCATGCAGACCTTTTGGAAGTGTGACATTACCTGGATCATCCATACCATTTTCTGATAAAATGACGATTGGATTTCCATAATTCTTTTTTATGTACATTAACGCTTTGTACATTCCCCATGGGACATTGTAAAGCCAATAAGAATGAGCCTGCAAAATTTCAAAATCATAATGTTCAAAATGAGCTATACAAATCTTGTTTAATAAAATGAATGAAAAAGTGAGATAGAATTGAAATTACTCTTGGACCAACAGGCACTCCATTCTTCTCATCTGCAGTAGTCGTTAAGCATCGATTAGTGACGGGAGGCTTAGATGTTAATGCTTAAAAGGAATTAAGTGAAAGATATCTTACAAGCGAATCCGGCATTCCAGTCCTGTTGGTAGCCAGGAACTTTAGGCTTTGATTGATGAGGATCATATATGTAGTATGTAGTGTATTGGTTAATTCCAACAAAATCTATGGATCCTTTCACCAATTTCACTTCCTCTTTGGTGAATTTCGGCAGCCTAGACCCGACGATATTTTGCATCGTTCTGGGATATTCACCATATACAATAGGATGAATGAACCTATATGAAGTCAGTACATTCATGAGCAAAAACTTGATAAGCATGAAATTGATAAAAATCAATGGTGCCAAGCATTTACCATCCAACATGAAAATCTCTTGCTCTTTGAGCAGCATAGTTATCGGCCTTCGAACGAGTAAGAGGTTCATACCAAACAAAATCCAAAAGAATACCAATCCTCCCCTTTTGTTTTTCCTACCATAACAAACATATAAATTAGATTGGAGAAATCCTTTAAATCTTTTCAAAGACGACAACAGAATGTTTAATTTTACTTGATATTTCGCACGGTATCTTTGAACTGCAGCAGCGTGGGAGAGAATCAAATGATGCGCAGCAATATAAGGTTCGGTTCCTGAATTACCAACAGTGCAATTTCCATATTCTTTAGAACACCTCCCAGGAGCAAAGAAACCATTGTCATATCCTAAAGCTGCCACAACTCTTGGTTCATTAAAAGTCATCCAATTCTTAACCCTGTCTCCAAATGTCTTGAAACAAAAGTCTGCATAATCTGCAAAATCCTTCCTACAAAGTTTCAAACATTCAAATACTTAGAGCTCGTTTGGGATAGTTTTTAAAAATGTTTTTTAATAGTTATCGAAAACACTTTATTTTTTTTAAAACACTTCCAAAAGTTATCTTGAACTGACACTAATCAAACTTCCAAAAATTACCTTTAAAAACACAAAACTGATAATATAGACTGATAACTTACACTACTCTGTCACTCAATAGGCCTTGATATTCTTGCTCAAGTGCTAGAGGAAGATCATAATGGTATAGATTGGCATAGGGAGTTATTCCTACAAAACAATGTTTAGAATATCGAAAAACCGTGACATCTGTTGTTTAGTAAATAATCTCTTTTTGCCTTGATCTCGGGCTGAGAGATCACCTTTTTGCATATATAAACTACATTTAAAAAAATATATCTTTTTTTTCTTCTCTCTCACCTCTTTCTAGCAAGTAGTTAATCAATCTATTGTAGTATGCAACTCCCTGCCAATTCACTTTGCCTTTCCCATCTACACATTCACAAAAGAGTTGCAAAAAAAGTTGAATGAAAAAAAGATAGAGACTTTCTGATCTTGATTTGTTAAAAGCATATAGCATAAAAGAATGGTAGATTTTTAAATATATTTTACTTGGAAAAATTCTGGACCATGAAATTGAGAAGCGGTATGCATCAAAATTTAGCTTGGCCATGATGTCAATGTCTTCCTGTGACAGACAACATAGAAAAGGATCCATTGAGAGTTTAACATGAGATATTTTAATGCTCAAATTTTAATTATAAGTACAAAATTTATTTTATAAATCACTTAAAATGCTATGAGAATTGCTTCAAAAATACATTTTAAACACTTTTCGATAAGATTATTGAACATAGCAACATTTTGAATCACCGTTTATAAATTTACGATTTTAGAAAGAAAACAACTCAAAAGAAATTTTTTTAAAGCATATTTTTTACTAAATTAATAAACAATCAATCATATAAAATTAAAGTTTTATTTTTAAAAAAAAAAAAAAATTCACAAAGAAAAATAAGTAATTACCTTGTATCTATGATACTGGTCCACTGAAACCTCTCCATTACCATTGTTTGCTACAATCCCTGTTCCCAAACAAACCACATTTCCAAATTACAATGAAAAACCAAAACAAAAAACAAAAAACAAAAAACCAAAAACCAACCTATACATAAAAATATGAAGAGAAAGAAAGAAAGAAAAACCAGGTTTTTTAACAAAGGCATCCCAAATGCTAGGTCCACGTCCTTCCTTATCAGCCATTCCTTCAACCTGATAAGCTGACGTCGCCGTTCCAAAGATAAAACCCTTTGGAAAGCTCCCTCGACTGAGCCCGCCCGTGTCGAAATGGACGGTTTCCGGCTGCATCGCTTCGGTGCCGGTGACAAACAGGTTCACCAGCATGCAGAGCAGCAAAGCCATTGCCAATGGATCTCTCATCCTCAAAAAAACTTAAAACACACTGCCAGAAGTAAAGAGATTGGTGGGTGATATAGTTTTGAGTGTTGAGTAATGTAGAGCTTGAGTGAGTGTCTTTTTTTTATAGATAAAAAAATAAAAAAAATTCCTAAAAGAAACAAAAATCTTTTGGTTCCTAATCTCAATCAATAATCAAATGGTGCCAAACAAACATTATTGAGGTTGATATATATCTTTGACATTATATTAGATACATCACGTGCATGGTTTGTTTTACAGTTTTACTTTTTTTTAAAAAAAAGTTTATGTAGTAATTTATGAGAGATTTACGTAGACATTTTAGTTTAAAAGAAAAATGGTGAGTTTTAGCTTAAGGATGAGCTTCAACTCCTCTTATACGTGTGGATCAAAAATAGAAATACTGCTTGATTGATTTGTCTCGGTCAAGAGATAAGTATTTTCCTTATTTTTTATAAGCGATGAATTGGAAACACGAGAATTAGAGAGGTCTGATTTGAGTGTGAGAATATATGTCATTACAATTGGACTATATATATTTTTGGAGACATAATATTGATAAATTTTTTGATATTTTTGAAGTGGGAAATTAGAATTAATTATTAGCCTTTTTAGGTGAGTTGAAATTTAATGAAAGAATATGATTGATAAAGGAATGGGAGTGACAAATATGGGGGATACAATGCAATTGTGGACCAAAACTTCAATAATGAAACGCCCTTTTCCATTTGGGACAACCGACATCAAAGCGTGGTCTTTCTCTTACGATTCATCATCAAACACAAAGATAGAGGATTGCAATTGCAAAGACTTTTCTTATAATAGCTAGTCTCCAAGAAAAGTCTTTTTTTTTTTTCCTTCTTTTTTTCCATCTTTGAATGATGAAATTTACCTTTGCAAAGGAATGGGGTCACTTACAATTGGTTACTTTTAGAAAATGATTTTCTATTATAAAATATCACAACTTCCATTTTCAACTTTGAAAAAAAAGGAATATACCTGATAAATCAGGAGGATCTCCTCCTATATTCAATTTCTATTGGTTAAAAGTGAAATGGTGGACCCATATAATTAATAAAAATATATATTAATTATCTTTTATTAATTTTTAACCAATAGGAATAGAGATGAGGAGGAGATCCTCCTGTTTTGTCAGGAGGCAAGTATTCTCCAAAAAAAAATTATTAGTCATATGAAAGTAAAGAGTTTCACTGATTAATTATTATTTAGGATAGGTTCATGTATTTTATTTTAAATAGTAGTTATATGAAATTTTTTAGGCATGCAATAATATTAGGAATTATCTCTTTCGTTTTTTTTTTAATATCACGTAGGTTCCCCTAAGATCAATGATAAGTTTTTTTTTCTTTTAAAATTTCAAAACAATTTTAAAAATTATTCTCATTCTATAACTTTTTTTTTTCTCATTGTTTTTATTTTGATTCTCTCTTATTCTTATTGTTATTAAGTAACTCTGGGGATGAGAATAAATCTCATATCGATGTGAATACATTACGAGTATAACCATGCTCTATGAACCATATGTTTCCGAGAGTTGAGCATTCAATTTTCTAAGACCAAAATGAGGGACTTTTTTTGCTACTTAGCCTATTTTTTAAAAGTAAATGTCCAAACGTTTTAAGTATTGAGGGATATGTCCATTTTTGGTGAAGTTGGGTTTTGAAAACCCGTCTTTAACTAAGTTTTCACCACATATCAAAGACAAGTTTTTAAAAACTACTCTCTTCCCATATGGCAAAGAAGGGTTTTAGAAACCCATCTTCAGTTTTTTTAAAATCTTACTTTTTCTTAGTTCCATCCCTTTTAACCCTATAAATTTTTTAACTTTAACTATGGATTTGAAGCAAGAGATAAATGTTTTGAGTAATGGAGAGGATTATGTTTTGAGTAATGGAGAAGAGAGATTATGGTGTCGAAAATGTCATAGTCAGGAGGATAATCTTTGAGGATTTGATCAACTTGTTTAATGCCATGGAAATTGATTATATTTACAGAATCAGTTAAAATTCTGATGGGTTTTTCGCATTATGTAGTTATTCCTTTGAGAACAATTTCCCATTGTAAAAGCTTTCGCTGGACTCCATGATTAAACTCTTGATCAGTTTTTTTTAATAGTCAAAATTGATTATACATGATTACTGCTATGGCCACGTCGGTGAAGTATATTGAATTGAAGAAGTTATTTATCCAGACTCCAAGTAAAACCCTCATTGCAGTTACTCTTTCGGGGTTGTTGAATCTCATAGATGCGATTTGATTTTGAAATCGGACAACACCGAAGAAGTTGTTGAAAGTTTTGTTTTGTTTTTTTTTAAATGAAGACGAGTTTCTAAAAACCGTCTTCGCTCTATGTTAAATAAAAAGACATATTCCTAAATACTTCAAATATTTGGACATATAGTTAACTACTAAAAAAAAAAAAGGCTAAATAGTAAAAAAAGTCCAAAAATGAGCCACCAAAGTTGAATTCCAGCAATTCAAAGACACCAAAACCCCACTATGCTTTTCCCACTTGACTCAACTTATTATAGAGCCAAAAAGAAAAGAAAAGAAAAGAAAAATGTTTGAAATTTAAAGCAAAATTGGCTAATTGCTTGCCACAATTGTGGGCCCATGTATGGTCCACAACTGCGCTTGTTCGGCCCAACCATTTTCTACTTGGTCATGTCCGGCCCATTTGCGGATACGAATTTGATGTTTGAAATTTTATCATAAATACCCCTTAATGAAGTGTGGTTTTCAAAACTACCCTAAGAAAAAAATAGTTTCTTTTCTACCCTTAATTGGTAGTTTTTATATAGTTAGTTATAGTATCTCACCAATCAATTGTAGCCACTTGTCAATTTTAAGGTAGTTTTGAAAAGTTTAAAAACATTAGGGTACTTTTGATAACTTAAATCATAAAAAGGGTAGTTATGAAAATTACCCTTGATGTTTCAACAGCAGCAAGCCCAAGTTACATTTAAATTTAAATTAAATGTTTGTAAAATGAAATAAATAAATAAAATTATAGTAGACTTGTAATATATGTACATGTATTTTTTTTCATTGCAAAATTTAACTGAATCTGAAGTAAATTACAGTTGTTTTTTAGTACACGCATTCTATAGATATACTTTTGTTTTGGTAAAACTTGCATACATTATAATTTATATTATATATAGGTACATATTTTAATAATTGATAATATTCTTTTCTTGCTATTTCTCTTTGTATTTCACCTAATTATATTATGGGTAAAATAAAAATGAGAGCTCGTAGTTTTATCAAATGCATGAACATTCTTTGTAGTTTGAAAATGACAAATCAGAGCTCTATAGTTCCAAATTATTTCAATGAAACCCTCCCTCCAACATCATTAACTTTGTTTTAACCATAATTTTTTTTGTTTAAATTGCGATTTAAGATGATTCAAGATGTTTAGAATCCTCATTTCGAGTTCTATGTTACGGTCGCTTTGAAACGTCAAAATTGTCAATAAACAAAAGGGTTTATTTTTATCAAAATACTAGGTATGATTGAAGGCGTTAAGCCTTTTATTTACTAATAATTTAGAATTTAATGTTTATCATTGATTTTTGCTATATTTACAAATATGTTTTAGAGTTGTTGTAACGTCCCGTTATTTTTGTGATAAATTTTTTATTTTATTTTATTTTAATTTAAGCATTTAAAGTCTATTTTAGAATCGGTAATTTAGAAGTTAGTAGTTTATTTCGGTTTAAATCTTTTTAAATTACCTTTTTAGTTTAATTTCGTTTTAATGGTATTAATAATTATTAACGGGCCAATTAATAATTATTAATCACCATTGGGATAGTTTAAGAACTTCGAGTTTCGATTTATAAGTCAAAAGTCATTAAAGGACGCAACCGTCATTTCCAAAGTTCTTAAAAATATCAATTCACTATTCACTCTTCTCTTTAAATTACCTTTGACCAAGATTGACTATCATCTTCTCATCTTTTTCTCTCCCAAGGCCGTAGGTCTCAAAGCCAAAAGAGGATTTTTTTTTTGTTTTTCTTCGATTCTCGACGGATCGACTCGATTTTGGTTGCATCGGAAAGCCATTGAGTCTAGGATTTATTTCCACCCAACCATCGTGCTTTCCACCCATGATCTACGGACTTCTCGGTAAGTTAAACTTCAAACCTCAAGCTCTAAATAGTGTTTTAATGGAGTTTTCTCTTTGATTCTTTGATTTCTTGCAGGGAAACTCGATGATTTTAAGTACGGGGGTTGTTTTAAGTGTTTTTGGAAACAATCCCATAACCCTAAAACCGAGTTTCAGTCGAAGCCCTTCCCGTTTGAAATTTACATCGTGGGGTTGTTTTAGGGTTTATTTTGTTGATATATTGTTTATTGTAATTAAATTCAGGAAATTACATATTGTCCAAAAACCCTAATTATCGATACCCATTGAAATTGGGAATTACTAAAGTACTTGAAATCAACCCAAAACACTTCTAAATTGCATAAAAGCCGGAAAACCAACCCGAGGCCTATTTTCCTTGTTTTGGCCGAGAGCACCCTTTGGGAAATTATGGGGTTTTTCGTCGTTTTATGCTTTTAGATGTCATTTGATTGTTATTTGGTAATTATTGATTGTTAGATATAATGATTTGTAGGTGTTTTTGGACCTTTGATTTGATCACCTTACCGGAGGTTTGGAGCGAAACCACTTCTACTAAGGTGAAAATAATTAGGATTTAAAGTAGCTTTAGAAAGCGAATAACAATGATTTGTAGGTTTGGAAGTTAAGATTTTGATTCGAATCAAAACATCTAAGGAAAGAGAGCTAGTTTTCTTAGGTTTAGGAGCTAGTTCTTTGAGTGGGAATTTTAGGAGTTCTAAGTTAGATCGATTGGAGATTAGGATGGATCATTGGGAATTAGAAGATCCATACTTTTAGATAGAATGGTTAAGGAATAATGAATAGAGAACTTTGGATTTTATTTGAAAGTTTAGAATCTTTGGAACTTAAGAACATACTTCTATTAAAGTACCGTTCAATCGGTTTACTTATTGTTTTTCCGAAGTTCATATTCATTTGCTTTATGCCCTTTACTTTATGCTACATTCATATTTATGTTTATTTACTTTTGCAAGCATACGCATAACATCTTGCATCATTGAAATAAAAGAGAAGGAAAGTGAGAACAAAAAAAAGGTGAATGTGGATCCGACGGGAGTCCCATTACCTTCATGCATAAAGGTGAATGCGAATCATACGGGATGTCTTCATTACCTTCATGCATATTATCAGTGGAATTACATCATAGAGCAAGAATTGTATATTTCATAATGGGAAGCAAGACAATAAGAAGAATTAAGATGTTATGCTCATGCAAAGTTTATTTACTCTTGCTTATATTTGTCTTAACGAATTATTGGATGAGAACTAGACCCCGTGCGCTAGTAATATCATCAATTGGAGATTATAGTTTATGGAAGTACCTAAAGTTAGAGAACTTTAGGAAAGATTATGTAAGATTAATTGGACACGAATCGAATACGGGTTTGAGGTCTATTGTTACTTTTTATTCTTGTTATTCTCACTGGGCTTTGTTGTTAGCTCATGATATTACAAACAATTTCAGGTAATGCTCTTGCTAGAGGTTGTGTGAGAGGAGCTGGTGCTGCATGATCGATGGATGATGATCTCGGGATGGACTAGGTGTTTGTAAAAGTCCATGGACTTAGTTTTTGTGAATTTTATACATTTTGGGATTTGTACATTTGTATATAGCTCTTAAGAGCTTTTCGTCTTTACTTTTATGATTATAACTCTTTTGAACTCCTGGATAGGAACTTAATGTTCCTTGTGTTTTTAGATTTCAGAATTTAAGATGTAAACAGGTTTTGGTTAGCCAACTTTCAAACATAACCACGCCATTTTTCTTAAAATATAAAAACTTCTGCTGTGTTTATATTTAAATGAATTTAAAAAGAGTCGGGTCATCATAGTTGTTTTCTTTACAAATATTACTAAAATTTTTTGCTAGATTTGCAACTATCCATTTTTATTACGTATTTTAGAAAATTGTATTTCTTTGAACTAAAAGAAAAAAATGATATCGTTGAAAATATTCAAACCTTTTGTTTTTTTTAAGAAATATCAATTCATAAAATACTATGTTTTTTAAAAAAAAGTGAGGAACCTCAACATGGTAACTATGGCCTTATTTGTAATAAAAAAAAAATATGGCCTTATTTAATGATGTTTTTGTTTTTGTATTTTTAAAAGTATACTTTATTTACATTTTTTATAAATTAGTTTCTAGAACTATTTTTTTTTAAAAAAATCTTCTAATTTTTAAAAATTAAAAACAAATAGTTTTTAATCTATTTTATGCTTTTGAAATTTCCATAGAGCAAATCTAATTTTTAAAAACAGATTTTTTATCAAAACCTACAATATTGAATATAGAGTATAAGTTTTCTGCAATATCAGTTATAATTGTTTATTAAATTATAGATTCTCTATATCTTAAAAAACAAGAAAAAAAGAAGAAGAAGAGATTCGATATCTCTGAAATCTTGATCTGAAAAACAAATCAGATATAATCGTTGGTTAAAATTATAGATTATCAACCTTTTGAATTTTAATCTGTTCTTAAGGTATGTAGCTATATCAATTTCTTATTGACATCTTATTGAGATCGATTTCTTGTTAAAGATTTAAATTTTTTAAAGATAATTCAATCATATCATAGAAGATAGCTTAATCCTTAGACAAATCTTGCAATTTAAAGTCACACATGGGTGAAATTCTTAATAATCTTGGGTTTTGAGTGATTCTTTTTAAACTAATAATTCTTCAGCTAGGTCAATTTTTGAACCGAAAACTCGATTGAATTAGTTGACCTCTGATAGTTTTCATCTCAAAACCAATTCGTAAAAAAGATGAGTGACCATAAATTTTATAAACAATGTTAAATCCTTTTATCTGAAGGGAAATTAAGGTTTAACGAAATGAGAACACATAAAGTAAAAGTTTTATTCTATTGAAACAGACAGTAAGGAACAAAACACACGAGACCATACATAATTAAACATCAAACCTTAATTTAAAAACAAACACAAAAAGGAGACTTCAAAGACTGTTTGGAAAACAGTAAAGTATACCCAATACTTCTCTCCTTTTTTCTTATTTCTTGACACCACTCTTCTTGCATTTCTCCGACGCCATTCTCAAGCCATAGTATATTTCTTGGTTGCTGGTTCCTTCTGAGAGTTGAAGTAGGTGGCGGCCACGGGCAGATCAAGATCGAGTTGTTGCGCGAAATAGCGGGTGTTGAAATTAGCACGGGTAGGCGGCTGGTTGATCGGACCGATAGGACCCTTCTGCTTGAAGAGCAGAATTATGTAGCGATGAATTCCAATGGGTGGTCGGGGACCAGCATATGGCAAAATCTCCCTCCCTGTCCCAAGAAAAATCAAGTGAGTAAATGAAAAATAATTAAATTTCATATCCTCTTTAATTTCTTTTTCAGAAAGAGGCTATGACTGTTGGCTTATTATTTTTTTAAGGGACAAATGGCATGAATGTGACATAATGACTGAGGCCTAAAGGGTTGTTTTTTAGCACAAAACGTGACATGAGTGACACTTGTGTAATTCAAATCGGTTTTGAGAGCCATGCAATTTAAGAAAGAATTGAGAGAAAGTTTGATTGTGATGTGAGAAATTAGAGAGGGGAAGGTTTTGATGTAATGAAGGGGGTAAATGCTTGTATATATAAGAACAAATTAATTTGTTTGATAGATCTATATGAAAAGATAATAACTTTTTAATCACGCTCGTGTGGATTTATATGGTTGTTTTTTAAGAATCTGCATTGATTTATACAGTTGTTTTTGCAGAATCTACATTCTGCATGGATATACAGTTATTTCAGTTGTTGATGGAGAACCTGCATGTGTTACAATTATTTCTGTTGTTTTTTCATATCCTATTTTGTAGAGCCTACATGCATGGATATATATAAGGTTGTTTTTGTAGATTCTGCATGCACAAATAGATATACCGTTATTTTTATAGATTCTGCATGCACAGATAGATATACAGTTATTTTTATTTGTAGATTCTGCATGCCCAGATAGATATACTGTTATTTTTGTAATGTAAAATCTTTATAGAACCTGCATGCATGGATAGATATACTGTTATTTTTGTAAAACCTGCATGCATGGATAAATATACAGTTATTTTTGTAAAACCTGCATGCATGGATAAATATACAATTATTTTTGTAAAACCTGCATGCACAGATAAATATATGAAGAATACTTGCCTTCTAACAAATCAGGAGATCTCTCCTAATCTCCATTTCTATTGGTTAAAAAATAATAGGGGATAATTAATATATATTTTGATTAATTACATGGAAACCATTGAATTACTTTTAACCCATGTAAGGGATCAGGAGGAGATCCTCTTGCCTTGTCATGAGGTAAGTATCTTTCTAAATATAATGTTATTTCTCTAAAACCTGCATGCAAGAATAAATATATTGTTGTTTTTCAAGAACACTTTCATAAAACATGATGGAAATATATGCATGCAACAATTTTTTTCTTTTTTTTAAAGAAAAATATTTCTCTCTTATTTCGCTTAATTAAAAGAAAATAAAATGAATAGATTTTAAATAAAAGGAGAATTACTTTCATTTCTTTTCAATTTTTCAAAATAAAGTAGTGATCGTGGTATTATTGATGATCAACAAAGAGTTATATGAAAGTTACATATAACTAGCTTTCTCAACTTAATTTTTTACCTTCAGTCGGATTTGCACCTCCAGGTATGTCTACAATTATCCTGCACAAATCATGCAAAAGAAAAACAAATGTGAATGATTTTTCAACATCAAGTGAAAAATAACCTTTATGAGACACAAAAAAAAAAAGAAAAAAAAAAAAGAGATTTGTTAAAAACAAAGAAAGGCAAAACATATAAAACTTAACCAGTGAATCCATTCCCTCATATGAGGTTCACTAGGACTTGGAGCATCTGGATCCGTCATTACCTAAATAAAAGAATTAATCAATAAATAAATAAATCGATTTGAAACATGAAAATTAGTGCATGCAAACTAAAATTAAAACTCTAAATTATGTTTAATTAATTAATTTCTCTTAATTTTATTTTTTACAATAACTATGTGAGACTGAAATAGAGGGAGAGACCAAAGTGTAAAGTTCACAAGGATGGCCAGTCATGACAAGTCTTGGAGGATTAACAGCAAGAGATGGTTTGATTTCACAACCATTAGTAACATGTTTGGAGTTGTAGTAGGCAGACAAATGAGCTGTTGGCACAAACATATCGACCACGTCGCCGATCACACGGCCGAAGATTAGAGGATTGACAGAGGCAGCCATTGCAACAAAGAGAGGAAACAAACACAAAAACTCAAAACAGAGAAAAGGGAAGATTTTGAGGACAATGTGAAGAAGTAAGTGAAGAGAGGTAGAGTTTATATAGGAGTGGGAATGGAGGGCTATCATGGAATTTGTGTAACCTAAAGGACATGCATAGGCTATTCATAAAGTTTACTGCCTAATTACTTCACGTGTGCGGCCAAAACAACCATCCCTTCCTTCCTTCTACCACATGTCATCATCATCGCCTTCAGTTATGCTCACTCCTTCTCCATATTTATTAAAAAAAAGGAGAATACTTGCCTCATGACAAATCAAAATGATCTCTTTCTGATCTCCCTTTCTATTGATTAAAAAATAATAAGCGATAATTAATATATATTTTTATTAATTATATTGGGCCCATTGATTTGCTTTTAACCAACAGAAAATGAGGAGATTCTCCTGACTTATTAGTAGACAAGTATTTTCCTTAAAAAAAATTAATATTTTTTTGGGAATAAATTAAGAAAATAAATACCTCATTTCGAGCTTTATGTTAAGATCTCTTTGAAACGTCGAAATTGTCAATAAACAAAAGAGTTTATTATCATCAAAATACTAGGTATGATTGAAGCCGTTAAACGGCCTTTTAATTATTGATAATTTAGAGGTTTTGAAGTGACTATGACGCAGAGCCCGAAATAAGGAATCTAAATCATCTAAATTGGAGTTCAAACGAAAAAGTTGTGGCTAAAATAAAATTAATGATTGGAGGTGTGAGATCTCATTAAAATAATTTGAAACTATAATGGTATGATTTACCATTTTCAAATAATAGAAGGTGTTCATGCGTTTGACAAAAACCACATAGAGACGTTATTTGCATTTTACCCTTATATTATTGGTGTTTTCATTGTAACAATATTCTATAATTTTATATTTTCTACGTGATCACATGTCACACCTATCATAGATGAGAATATGATAATTAGCATTAGAAATCCCTAATTACATTTAAACGAAATGTTTATAAAATTGAAAAAGAAAACTATTATTACTTCCATGTTGTACCTAAGTATAGTGTATCAAAGCAAACATACAATATTGGAAATAATAGCATAGTGAATAGCTAGAGTAACTCATTTTCCAAATCTACCTTTTGAGTTGAATTTGGTGTAGAATAAGCTAGACTTGATTCTCTTTTGGGTTGAAAAAATTGGAAATTTTTGTTGAACTAAAATTTTGAGAAATCATGTATAGCTTGTAATGGAAATGGAGTAAATCCTTGGCCAATGATAGATAAACTTGTACCTTTTAAGTTTAAGATAGTAAAAAACATTTGTATTAATTATTTATTACATCAGTTTTGATAATTCTGATTACATTTTTGTAAATTATTGTCATGACTCGCGGATGAAACGTTTTCTTGTATTTATATTTTTTATGTGCGTTTACTTTGATCTACTAATTTTTCGTGTTCGACAAAATGAAGTAAGATCTACTAACGAAGAATATGAAGAACAAACAAGTCTTTGAACACCACACAAGAGATTATGATTCATCGGACTTCTCGATCATAATTAAGGTGAGTTATTTTTTACTTGTTGCGTCTTGGTTTATTATTAGAAATCAATTTTCATTTTTGTTAAATGAATCAATTTTCAATTTGAGACTTATTAAAGGATTATTTCATCAATTCTTGCTATATGATTTTCCCTTTTTTCAATTATTGTTTAGAATCAACAACCTAAATCAAATTGGGGAATATATAAGCAAATCGAATGAGGGAATTGACGAAATTAGGACAATTTTTTGTTCCCCTTTTGTTTGGAAAAACCCTTGGGGGCAAAAAGAAAGGGGAAAAAAAAACCTACAATCACTCTTTTCCATTTCCAATATTTTCAATTTATGGATATGAAGTTTTAAAAAACTGATTCAACAATTTTCAAATTCCATTATTTTGAGGGTCGATTTTGATATTTTCCTCATACCATGATTTCCAATAAGCCTTTTCTTTATTAGTATGATCAGGATACCGCAATAAAATTTATTTTCGGAAAACAATTTCAAAATAGGCAAATTTTAAAATTTTACCTTCCTTACAATCATATTTATATTGCACTTATGATTGTTATTAACAATATAACTTACATGTTCCAAGAACATTAGAAATGAATCACTCTGTTTTCTCAATTTAATAGCAAAATTTCTCTAATTCATTTTTTTATAGTATTAAAAAAAATATCCAATCTATATTATTCTATATTGATTATGCCAATCTTATTCTTTTATGTAATAGGCAGGAGAGATGATTCAAATCTCAAATCTGATCGAGAGGCCAACCTGAATATAGTTTAAGTAATTTCTCCCTTTCAATTAAAGGTTCGAGTCTTACCTCCATCGCTATGTTAAATTCTGGTTGATATGTCTTTATACCAATCTTGAAAGTGTTATATGTTTAATTCTCATCTTTGTTGCCTAAAAGCATAGAGATTTTCTCTTTAATAAATATGTACCAAAATGACTTATAATTTTCTTTTCCATTTTACTCTAATTATTGTATTCACAATAAATAATATCAAACAAAATAAAAGGTAATTGGATCCTTGTAGTAAAATTGGAAGCGATCCAGTTACTTTTTAAAGTAAAAAAAGAATATAATTTTTTTTTATTTAGAAAATTTCATTAGGTGACAGTTTTTTGATGCAATATTTATAAAAATAAAACTATTTGTAAATATAGCATTAATTAATGATTAACAGTTATTAATGTGTGAGTGATAGTAAAAATATATAATTTAATGTTTATTATTGATTCACCGATCAAAATTTGCTATACGTATTTTAAAAATAACATTTCTTTGAACTAAAAGGAAAAAAAATGATATTCTTGAAAAAATTCAAATATTTTGTTTTTTAAGAAATATCAATTCATGAAATACTTAAAAAAAAAAAAAAGTAAGGAACCACCAACATGGTAAATATGGCCTTATTTAATGATGTTTTTGTTTTTCTATTTTTAAAAGTATACTTTATTTACATTTTTTATAAATTAGTTTCTAGAACTATTTCAAATTTTTTTCTTCTTCTAATTTTTAAAAATTAAAAACAAATAGTTTTTAATTTATTTTATGTTTTTGAAATTTCGTTAAGATTTCAAAAGTTGAAAACTAAAGAATATAATATTAATAGAACAAATCTAATTTTTAAAAACAGATTTTTTTATCAAAACCTACAATATTGAATATAGAGTAAATAGAGTTTTCTGCAATATCAGTAATTGTTTATTAAATTATAGATCCTCTATATCTTAAAAAAAAAGAGATTCTATATCCCTGAAATCTTGATCTGAAAAACAAATCAGATTTAATCGTTTGGTTAAAATTATTGATTATCAACCTTTTGAATTTGAATCTGTTCTTTAATCTAATTTAATCTTAAGGTATGTAGCTATATCAATTTCTTATTGACATCTTATTGAGATCAATTTCTTGTTAAAGCTTTAAATTTTTCAAAGATAATTCAATCCTGGGTGAAATTCTTAATAATAGTGAGTTTTGAGTAGCTCTTTTAGACTCACCATTCTTGAACCAGACTCATTTTTAGACCGAAAACTCGAATGAACTTATTTGTCGTAAAAAGACGAGCAACTATAAACTTTATAAACAATATTAAATCCGTTCATTGTAACGGAAATTAAGGTTTAATTATTTGAGTAAATGATATGAGAACACATATAACGTAGAAGTTTTATTAGAGAAGAAAAGAGGAGAGTTAATTTACACAAAGTAAGATTATCCCCCTATTGAAACAGACAGTGAGCAACAAAACACACAAACAACATACATAATTAAACATCAAAACCTTAATTTAAAAACGTACAAAAAAGGAGACTTCAAAGACTGTTCAGAAGACAGTAAATTATACCCAATACTTCTCTCCTTTTTTTCTTATTTTTCTTACAACACACCATTCTTCTTGCACATTTCTCTGACGCCATTCTCAAGCCAGAGTATACTTCTTGGTTGATGGTTCCTTCTGAGAGTTGAAGTAGGTGGCGGCCACGGGAAGATCCAGATCGAGTTGTTGCGCGAAATAGCGGGTGTTGAAATTAGCACGGGTCGGCGGCTGGCTGATCGGACCGATAGGACCCTTTTGCTTGAAGAGCAGAATTATGTAGCGATGAATTCCAATGGGTGGCCGGGGACCAGCATATGGCAAAATCTCCCTCCCTGTCCCAAGAAAAACCAAGTGAGTAAATGAAAAAATAATTAAAGCTTCATATCCTCAAAAAGAGGCTAAAGGGACAAATGGCATGAATGTGACATAATGACTGAGGCCTAAAGGGTTGTTTTTTTAGCACAAAACGTGACATGAATGACACTTGTGTAATTCAAATCGGTTTTGAGAGCCATGCAGTTTTATAAACAAATGAGAGAGAGTTTGATTGTGATGTGAATAATTGAAGAGGGGAAGGTTTTTGATGTAATGAGAGGGGGGTAAATTCATGGATATATAAGACCAAATTAATTCAATAATTAGATTAATTCGTTTGATAGATCTATGAAAAGATAATAACTTTTTAATCACACTTGTGTGAATATATATTGTTGTTTTTTAAGAATCTGCATTGATTTATACTGTTTACCCTGCATTCTGCATGGATTTACAGTTATTTCGGTTATTGTTGGAGAATCTTTATATCAGTTATTTCTGTTGTTTTTTCATATCTTATTTTGTAGAGCCTATATGCATGATAGATATACTGTTATTTTTGTAGATTCTGCAGATTCTGCATGCACAGATAGATAAATTGTTATTTTTGTAGATTCTGCATGCACAGATAGATAAACTGTTGTTTTTATAGATTCTGCATGCACAGATAGATAAACTGTTATTTTTATAGATTCTGCATGCACAGATAGATAAACTGTTATTGTATGCATGGAAAAATATATTGTTATTTTTGTAATGCAAGTCTATCTGTGCATGCATGGAAAAATATATTGTTATTTTTGTAATGCAAGTCTATCTGTGCATGCATGGAAAAATATATTGTTATTTTTGTAATGTAAGACTTGCATGCATGGATAGATATACTGTTATTTTTGTAAAACCTGCATGCATAGATAGATATACTGTTATTTTTGTAAAACCTGCAAGTATGGATAGATATACTGCTATTTTAGTAAAACACCTCATAAAACATGATAGAAATATATGTATGTCAACAATAATTTTTATTTTATTTTTAAGTACTTTATTTCTTTCGTATTTCACCTCATAAAAAGAAAATAAAATGAATAGATTTTAAATTAAAGGAGAATTACTTTCATTTCTTTTCAATTTTCCAAAATAAAGTAGTGATCGTGGTATTATTGAAGATCAATAAATAGTTACATGAAAGTTGCATATATTTAATTTTTACCTTCAGTCGGATTTGCACCTCCAGGAATGTCTACAATTATCCTGCACAAATCATGCAAAAGAAAAACAAATATGAATGATTTTTCAACATCAAGTGAAAAATAACCTTTATGAGACAAAAAAAAAGAAAAAGAAAAAGAAAAAAAGAGAGATTTGTTAAAAACAAAGAAAGGCAAAACATATAAAACTTAACCAGTGAATCCACTCCCTCATATGAGGTTCACTAGGACTTGGAGCATCTGGATCCGTCATTACCTACATATAAAGAATTAATCAATAAAAAATCGATTTGAAACATGTAAATTAGTGCATGCAAATTAAAATTAAAACTCTTTATTATATTTAATTAATTTCTCTTAATTTTTTTTATTTTTTTACAATAACTATTATGAGAGTGAAATAGAGAGAGAGAGACCAGCGTGTAAAGTTCACAAGGATGACCAGTCATGACAAGTCTTGGAGGATTAACAGCAAGAGATGGTTTGATTTCACAACCATTAGTAACATGTTTGGAGTTGTAGTATGCAGACAAATGAGCTGTTGGCACAAACATATCGACCACGTCGCCGATCACGCGACCGACGATGAGAGGATCGACAAAGGCAGCCATTGCAACAAAGAGAGGAAAACACACACAAAAACTCAAAAGGGAAAGATAGCAAAAAGAGAAAGAGAGAAAGGGAAAGTTTTTTAGGACAATGTGAAGAAATAAGTGAAGAGAGGTAGGGTTTATATAGGAGTGGGAATTGGAGGGCTATCATGGAATTTGTGTAATCTAAGGGACATGCATAGGCTATCATAAAGTTTACTGCCTAAGGATACTACACGTGTCAGGCTAAAACAACCATCCTTTCCTTCCTTCTGCCACGTGGCATCATCATCGCCGTCGGTTACGATCACTCCTTTATTCCTATTTAATTAAAAGAAATTTTGAATAAATTAAGAAAATAAATACCTGAATTTAGATATTTCTCACTGGGCGCGTATTTAGATGCTTTGTTTTCAAACCAATTTTTTTTTCTTTCACTTTTTATTGAAAAGGTAAATGTTAAATAAAAAAATAGATATTTCTGAATAGTGATTCTTAGATATATCAATATCTTATTATCTAAAATGATATTAAAATTTGTTTACTAGTTAAGTTTTTGGTTTCTAGACATCATTAAATCTCAATCAACTCTTTTAAAACAACCAAAATTTTAAACCCACTTATTTTTAGGTAAGTTTAACTAAGATTTGGAAAACATTTTTAAAAATTGAAAAAAAAGTTTGTTGAGAATCCCACATCAGAAAGATACAGGGAACTCACATAGTTTATAAATATAAGGCCCCTCCTCTCATAACCAATTGGTTTTGAGATGGATGCCCACATTATTAATATGGTATCAGAGCCCAGCAAGCCCAAACGAGTATTCGGTCCAAAATGGGATCCGACCCAAGAATGGTGAACCCAAAAGAGGCACCATCTTGAGGGGAAGAGCCCCTTCTCTCATAACCAATTGGTTTTGAGATGGATGCCCACATTATTAATAAAGTTAATAACAATTTTATTTTTAAAAAATAAGAGGCTACGGAAATAATATTATCAAACTAGGTTATCATTTTATCATTTAACAGTGAGATTTATATATTTATAAATTAATTAATTAGATAATTTCAAAATTTTAATACTCGTATTAGATTTTACCAATATTCTTTGCATAATACATTAAATTAATTTAAATGAAAACTAACTTGGATTAAATTTTTTTTTTCTGGATATCCTTAATTTTATCACTTATAAAATTGATTCAAGCTTCTTAACTTTTCATAAACGTCAATTTCCTGTTGAGATTAACACTATTCCATAATGATTTTATAAACTATGGAGATTAAAATGAAACTTTTTAAAGAACCAAATTAATACAAATACATTAGATAAGGGGTTGTTCATAAAAATTTCATTGAATGATACTTTTTGAACAACTTATTTTAAAAAGTAGTATTTTCTTTTCCTTTTAAATTGCATTTCTTCACAGTTTGTGTAAACTGGGTTTCAAGCTCGCTTTAAATAAGGGAGAAGAGAATATTGTTCTTAATAAAAAAAAAATTACATTTTTTTATAATATCAATTAAAATGTAATTTTTAAAAGAAAACCAAACCCTAAATGCAATTTTTGAAAGAAAACCAAACCAAAGTTTATGATTAAACATATAATTTAACCCGTAAAATATTATAAAAATAATAGAGTTGTTGCATATTAAAACAGAGATTAAATTCCGATATATATAATTTAACCGATAAAATATTACAAAAATAATAGAGTTGTTGCATATTAAAACGGAGATAAATTCTAATACCTCAGTATCAGAAAACATCTTTCATATTTATCCTTTTAAAATATGATATTCATTGTCAATAACAAGAAATATGAAGTCCACTGATTTTAGGGTTAATTAATATTTTAAGAAAATATGAACATAATTTAACTGATTAGATAGAGATACCCTCTAATAAAATCGAACATTTGAGATTATCGTTCCATTATACCTTGAAGGAAAAAAAGAAAAAATACTGAAAGAGGAAAAAACAAAGTTTTATAATTTTTTTCGGTAAGAGGGGGACCCCACTGGGTCCACAGATGGGTATGAAAAACCCTAATGCACCAAAAAAAAAAGCCTTCTTTGTAACTCTCGCTTCGTTTTCTCTGTTTTCTGCCTTTTTCATGCAGCGTTTTAGTGCAGTTTATCGAACAGATGGCCAAAAATCAGTGGTTATGTCACCAAGGAGATTCTCCTTCCAACTTTCCATTTTTATTTATTTATTTTAATATCAATATAAATTTAGCATTTCTTGAACTTTAATATACATCAAATCAAAAAAAAATAAAAAAATTAATATACATTTATGATATACAAACCACCCATCCACTTTTAAAATTCAAAATATAAATTTAACATTTCTAGAACTTTAATATACATCAAATCAAAAAAAATAAAAATTAATATACATTTATGGTATACAAACCAGCCATCCACTTTTAAAATTAATGAATTTGAAATAATCTATAGTTAATAGTATCAGTTAAATGAGATTGCAAGAAGAGCTATCGACTCTTTTTACTTTGCTTTAATTTTTAATGAAAGTTTATCCCTTGAAAAAAAAAATAAGGATTTCAGCATAGCTAGTTTTAATGAATTTCAGACGTCGATTTGAACATAGTTCAACTGAACGTTAGACATCTTCTTTCTAATCTAAATTTGAGTTTGCTTAACTATATGAAACATGTAAAAAAAGTGTCTTTGGTTTGATAATATTTCTACATATATAATTTGTAGAATATCTGTCTTCTGACAAGTCAGGAGGATCTCTTTCCTGATCTCCATTTCTATTGATTAAAAATAATAAAATATAATTAATATATATTTTTATTAATTATATGAGACTCATTGATTTGCTTTTAACCAATAAAAAATGAACACTAAAGAGATCAAGAACTGATCCTCCTAACTTATCATGAGGCAAGTATTTTCCAAATAATTTTACAGAAATGGACTCAAACCATAGATTTTAGATACTATAATTTCATGCATGTCATTATTTATTTTTTCATAAAATAGTAGACATTATAATTCAATAATTTATTAAAATCATAAATTGTTGACTTAGAAATAAATTATTAAAATCAAATTAATAAATTTTTAATAAAATAAATGTATTATTTCCTATAAAAATTAATTTAGATGATAATTATTTCACTCAAAATAAAATTTATAATAATAAATATTAAAAGTCAACATATCAATAATTTATTGAATTAGAAAAATATGTAATTTCAGTAACTTTTTTTAAAGTTGTGCAATTTGAATAATAACATTTTGTTTCTGATATTTAAGTTTTTCTCCCTATATTTTAGTGTAAATGAAATTTAGTAGTTTAATTGTTGTTGTAAATTTATTTTTTATTACATAAAAATGATTATTTTGAATTATATATTAAATCATTTGGGTATTAGGTAGCCTCATCAATGGGTCGGCCCGGCCCTTAAATGAATAGGCCAGGGCCGGGACCGGACCGGACCTAGAAGGCTTGATCAATGAATGGCCCGAGCCTGGCCCGAACATGACTTAAAATGATAAGCCCAAGCCCAGGACACGGGTTTGGACCTATGAGATAAAATACGAACCGAGCCAGCCACGTTTTTGCGGGCTTGGGCCCAGTCCGTTCAAACTTTTATTTAATTAATTATATTTTCCATTAAATTTTTAATTGCATTTTTAAAACTTATTTTTAACTTTTTAAACTTAAACTTAACTCTAAAATGATGAAAAAAAAGTTAATTTATTTTTTTGCTATCCTATTCATTTTTTTATTTATATTTTGTTCTTATATGTTTATTAAACTTAAACTTAACTCTAAAGTGATGAAGATTAAAGTTAATTTATTAATATTTTGCTATCCTATATAGATTTTTATTTATACTCTGTTTTTATATATTGTTCATTAAACTTTTATCATTCTTTTGAGAAATAATTTACATCATTGCAATATAAATACATCCCAACAAGGTTGGCACCTACTTATACGTATTAATCATGTGCATTTTTCTCAAATATAAAAAAAATTACAAGAAATAGCAAGACCTGATGGGGCTCTATGGATAAAGTCTGTGGGCCGAGTTTGGGCTCAAATACATGATTCATATCCAGTCCAAAGATTTACAAGTCGGACCGGGCCAGACAGGGCTTAGGTTGGATTTGGGCCGGCCCACGAGATTTATCCATGTGATGAGGCTTAGTATTAGGGTGGAATTACAAGGTGTTCTTTCGTTAAGATGTATTGGGAAAAAAATGAGGGGGTGGTTAAGCAAAAGTTACCTTATATATTACTTGAGAATTACCAATTTTTAATTTTTCAAAGATGAATTTTCAATGCACACAAAGACAATTATTCTAATTATATGCATAAAATAATGGGGCCGTCGTAAATCTAACAAATTTTTTTAGTAATATTTTTAAAAATAGAAACTCTAAAAAAATATTTGTAAATATAGCAAATTTTGATCGGGTGTGAATCAGTGATAAACGTTGAATTACATTTTTTACACTAAATTTATCACTGATACACATTAATCATCGTTAGTCTCTGATTAACATAATAAAAATTGTTATATTTGTAAATATTTTTAAAATTACTATTTATATAAATATTGCATCAAAATCTGCTACCTAATAAAATTTCCCTAAAATAATTATCAAAAGTATCATTGACTTAGATAGAAAGATGAGAATTTTTAATTAATTCAAAATTTACCGTATCACTTCCAACCATTAATAGAAAATAATTAGTTCAAACCATTTTAGTATCACTTCATGGATAAAATGTAATATTTAACTACTATTTTAGTTTAATAAATATAAAAATAGGTAATTAAATTCTTAAATTAATATTACTTTATCATTTATAACCCTGAGTTTATTATTTAATAAAAAGGCTATTTAGTTGCATAAAATTACAATACGAACTATTAAATTAAAGGAAAATTATGCGTGGTAGCCAACTTTTAAGTTTTGTTTTCATATATGCCACACTTTCATGTTTATATCAGATTTACCCATTTTTATGTATTCTATTAATTTAATGATATATCATTGATGTAATTTTACAACAATAATTTATCAGTAATGTAAATTCTAATATTAAATTTATATCAATAATATAAATTTACAAAAATAATATATCAATTATAATCAAATTTTCACAAAAAAATTATGGGTTAATTATGTGTTGGGTAATTTTGATATTTTTCAATGTTTGTGGTTTTTTTGAAAACGAAGACTCGATATTGGGTATATGTGATAATAGCCCTAAATTAAATTATAAAGGTCGTCTAATCTGAACCAACTCAACCCACAGTCATCTGAAATATAAAAAATGACATGCATAAAATAATAACGAGTAGAAATTCCACAAATGTAATAGTTAAATAATAAAAAAATAAATTCTGCATGCAAATAATAGATTCATTGAACCATATTAATTAAATTAGATGAGATATGAATGTACTAATATTCGAAACGCACGTGTAGATGATATAAAAGACAAAACCTTAGGTTATATATATCGCCCGTTGTATTATTTTAACTATGCTTTTGTGACAAACCAGCTGTTTTCCATTTACAATTTTCAGCCTTCTCTCTCTCTCTCTCTCGCTCTCATATACATAATACTGTGTGCGGAGGATCGATTTTTGATTCAGCCTAAAAAATGGAATCTTCTCAAAATACATTTTAGAAAAAAAAATTATAAGCTAACCCTAAAATTAAAGGGTGATAAAAATTACACTTAGAGCTTTTTATTTTAGATATTATGTTAAATTGGAGAAGGAAAAACTCGAATCTTTCTACCTCAAAGAAAGGAAGCATATATCTGATCACTTTAAAACTATGCCTTGATTGGCAATTCTCTCTCTAAATTTTATAAAGTTTAAAATATAGACCTATAAAACATTATTTAAATTAAATTATATTTTGAAATTAAATATTATCATTAATTATCGTAGAGACGTGTAATACATTTTTAATGTCAACGAGATGAAGAGAATTAAGATCGGAGAAGAAATCCTCATCTCCATTAATACGAGAGTTTTGAGGTCGAGATCGAGATTGAGGATATGGGACCCTCGGATACCCGATCTCAGAGAGTTTTCATAAAAGTAAGTGTAAATTTCATTTTGGTCTATATAGTTTGAGTTTGGTTTCATTTTAGTCCTTATAGTTTTAAAATTAATAACTTGGTCCCTCGACTTTGAGAATTATACTTTTTTGGTCCTTCTGTTATATTTTCTATAATCTGACCTTTGGTAGCTCGCTGACGTGTTATTTTTTATGACGTGACAGGGTGACATGGCTTTTTTTATCAATATTTTATTTTTTAATGCTTTAGTTGGCCACTTTTTTTAATTTTCCTTTCTCTCCTCTCTCTCTCCCTCTCCATCATCCCCTTCACCACCATAAACACTTCTTCTCAACCCTCATCAATGGCCTCTATCAAATCCAGAATTCCAAAGTACAAAAATATATAAAAAGAGTTTCATGGAAGTACGTAAAAAGAAACAAAATTCAAATGGGTTCCCACTTTTTTTCAATCTTTTGAAGGTACAAAGAAAACTTTTACTCTTTGAGATGATGAATAAGTAGACAAGAAAAAAAGTTAAATTTCTAAGGGTTTTAGGAATGTAGAATCAATTTCAATAAAAACCCTTTTTTTTCTTGGAATTTTCTCGGACAAGGAGAAGAAGGGAGGCTGGAGGAGAAAGCTCTTACAGGATTCTTTGGAATTCTGTGTTTGATAGGGTAGGGCATTGGTACTCATTCAAATAATTACCATCCGTTTAAAATATTAAAATTAAAATTACATTTTTAAAAGGCAGGGTTAAAAATAGTATAAAAAAATATGTTATTATTTACATAACATCATTTTTAAAAATTTATCAAAATAATATATCACTCTCAGTACAACAAATTATTGAAATAAAATACAGCGAATGAATTTTAACTTTTATTTTGAATATAGGATAATTATCATTTAAATGAACTTTTAGAAACTAAAACTCTCATTTTATTATAAAATATTTATTAATTTTATTTTGGTAATTTATTTCTGGTTTTAACTAATTCATTGCTTTGATTTTAATAAATATGTTTATTTAAGTAAAATAAAATTAATGATATAAATTTTTTTTTTTTTGCAGGGTTTGGATTTTTCAATGAAATGTATGACTATTTCAATAAAGAAAAATGATGAAACAATGTGTATTGTTATGAAAATGTTGAAGTAAAAGGTTGTAAGATTAAAGACCAATTAAGCAATATTTCAAATGTTTAAGGATAGCGCTCTCTTTTTTATGAGGTCAAGGTTTGAATCTCCACACTATGTTGATGTGATATCTATAAAAATAATAGGCAAGACTAAAGAAAAATGGTTAAGAACCCTCAATAAATATGTAAGTAAAAAAACACATGACCAGAATTTTTAAAAAAAATCAGTTCAAAAAGGTTAAAATTGCAATTATCAAAGTACAATGATAATACGAAAATCCCTAATATACCAAATCTACTAAACCGATTATTCTATTTTCCATCACAAAGCAAGTAAATTTAGTGTGGAAATAGTGACATTTTTCAAACCTTGGATGCGTGTGGCTCGTAGGTTTGGACAAGGTTATTAAGTAGAGATTGTTATATGTGTTTGAATTGTGTGTACAATAACCACTATTAAATGCAATGAGTTTGTTAAAGATGATGAGTTATGAAACCTACCAACTCAAACTCTTTACGAGAACATGTGAGCCAAACCGTCCTAAATGCAATTAAGTTTCATTTCTTCCTTTCTTTTTTATGATATTCAAATTTAAAGAATTACGTAAAACAGCTATTTGATTGACAATATTTTCTTTTTTACTTCATTTTATGACCTTAAATTTTGTAATATGTTATAGGGCAGTTGCAATTCTAGTAATCTTTTTTAGTAATAATTTTAAGTGATAATATATTTATAAATATTACATCAAAATTTCTATCAATGAAATTTCCCTACGTTATATTATCATTCTTCTCTCTTGTTTTATGTCTAACCTTTGCTTGCTTATTATTTTTCAATCGCCAACGAAATCTTTGGTAAAATTTTCAGATTATATGATAATTTGCTTTGTCTGAGACAAAATGATAACAAAAAATACTCAAATCTAGTCATTTAATCTGTGAACAATTGTATATTACAACTTCAATAGAGGTATATCTCACTTCATTGAGTTGAAATAACATTTGCAATTGGCATACAAAAACCAAGGGACAAAATATTACCTATGCTTAGATGCTTGTTTCTCATTCTGTAATGTTGACTCGATCGGGACAACAACCGTATCGCACACGAAACATCGTAAGATCTTTTCGTTGCGTGAACGTATCGACTAAACGAGAGGATTTTTCTGCTCTATATAATTCAATAATTTATGAATGAGGAGACAAAGTAGTAATGAAATACTATTACTAGATGACAAGTTAAACAAAAGTTAAGTTTGTCTCATCAAACATCCTTTCCTAGGAAAACATGTGCAAAGAAAAACTTTCTAGCTACTTCCTGTCCTTAGCTGTAAAATTCAGAAGGACACTGCAATCTTTTAAGACAAACCATCAACTTCTCTGGCTACAGCAGTTATTTCTTCCATCCGCATAACGCATAAAATGCCCAAGGAAGGAACAATTCAAAGGAGAAAAAAAAATTCCCATCGTCATAAGAAAATACTGCAAAATCTTTCCGAAGTACGAGATAAAGACGAAGAACGATACGCTACAACTAACAGAACAGCTAGCTGGCTAGCGCACAATGGCTTTCTATGCTCGGGGCTCGCTTCTTCAAGCTCCACCCTCCATTTGAAAGTCTATCTATATAACTTGCTCATACCTCAAATTTCTTTCTTTTCATTTCCACTCTCATTTAGTCTTTTTAATTATGAGTCTAAGACTTTAAGCAGTAAAAGCTTATAAATATATATGGAGTAGTAGATATATCACAGCATTTTTTTCTTTTATTTTTTATAAATAATATAATCACAGAAAATCAACCAGGACAGATAGAGCAGCTAATAGTTAATCACACTTAGCATCAGAATCTAGGAAAACCCAAGATGCCAAAATCCAACATAAACCATTATAACAGTTTTCAACTTGATAGCCTACTGGATATCACACTACAAGAAAAACTGTTTTTGGAGTCCCGGCTATAGCGACGAAATTCGCCTCTAAATGTATTTAGCGACGAAATTAGCGACGAAATATTCGATCGCCAAAAAGCGCGTCGCTTGAGAAAAATAGCGATACATTTCGTCGCTAATAGCGACAAAAAAAAAATGAGACGCTAAAATATGTTGACCGTTTTAGCGACGAAATTAGTCGCTGAAATAAGAAATAAAAAGGCTTATTTTAGAGACACATTTCGTCTCTAATTTTAGCGACGAAGTGTGTCTCTATATTTAGAAGCGAATTGCATCTCTAAAATAGAGACGCAATAGTTATCTATTAAAGTCAACCAATTGACTTTAGCGACGAATTTCATCTCTAAAATAGAGATGGATTAGTTCTCTAATAAAGTCAATTAGTTGACTTTAGCGACAAATTTCGTCTCTAAAGTAGTTATGGAAAAAAAATTAATTACATATATAGAGACACATTTCGTCGCTAAATTTTTTGATTTTTAAAAAAAAATTAATTTTAATAATTAATTCTAAATAAAATTAATTATTTATTAATAATTAATTTTAAATAAAATTAATTATTAAAATTTTTTTTTTTTAAAAACAAATAAAAGATAATAGTAATGAATAAAAATATAAAACATCCAAACAAATATTGTTTATAAAAAAAAAGTATTCCAAAACAATTCTAAATCAAATGTTTAGAGAAAAATTTAAGGAGGGCTCGTATGACTGGAATCAGGATGCCTAGAAGTAGACCGAGCCTGGCAACCGCATTCATGTTCATCCATAACTGCACACGTTCTTCCAAAGCAACCTGCCGAGCATGAAGTTCATCGTCGCGTGCTTGACTGCGGATCTCATTGGCTTCTATCCGTAGGCGCAAGGATTCGTTCTCTCGCCTCAAAGCCTCCGACTCAGCACGTGAAGAACTCGTAGCACGCGGCTGGTTAGCATAAAGCTCCCTCCCGTAAGCGCCAAGACCAGGGACCGAACCATCTGAACGAACACCACCGACTGCAAGAAGGAAAGCATCGCGATGGTTTTCTTGAGTAGGCTGGGACTCTGGAGTGGGCAATAAGGAAGTGAGCTTTTCTTTTACTTTTCCCTACAAAAAGAAGGGAACAAAACTATTTGTGAGTAAATATAAATATATATTATTAATAAATAAATTAAAATTCACGAAAAAAATAAACTAACATGTAATTCTCGCTAGATCATCTACATAAGTGACCCCATCGTGACCCTTCGTATGCAGATGGAGAAACAACTCAACCGGGGCAACCTCACTTCCATCCTCAGTCTGTGAAAATGAGAAAGAGAAAAAGAAAATATCATGAAAACATTAAATTAATTAAAAACATTAAATATATAAACTAAATAATACATGTACTTACCATGATCTCGTAGTACTCGTCATGGCTGCGAGTCCCACCGGTGTGCATAGCCGGGTTTGCCAGTCGATTGGCTGAATTGATTTGAGAGATGCGCAACTCCTCGGGAGTCTGACTATCTTCTAACAGCTTCAGACGAGCCTCCTCAGTCATCCACAATAGTTTTTCAGCTGGTTTATTCTTCGCCTTACTGATGGTATCTCTATAACGTTTCCCCGCCATTTTGTCCCATGGTTTGTATATGATATCATCAGTGAGATCACCGGGGATCGTAAAGTGTTTCGAAAAGAAAACAAAAGTATAAATTTGTTAGAATTTTAAAACACTATAAAAAAATAAAGTTACATAAATTTATATAATTTACCTTCCATGTCTCAAACCAACGTAGTTTGGTGGGAGCAGAAATGTCCTTCCATTTTCCAAACTCGGGGCTCTTCTTGAAAACATCGGTGAAAATTGAGAAACCCTACCCGATGGATGCAATCTATAAAAAATACACAAAAACATATATAAGTTAAAAAATAATTAATGTATAAAAAATTATTAATTAAAAAAAATAAAAATAAAAAGAAAGTGCACTCACTTATTTTTCGACATCCTCAAGATGACCCCTGTGATAGGCAACTGCTCGATGGCAGGGGTGTCAGCCGATGCCGCTGATGTGGTCGGGACAAGTGGGGTAGGTGTGATGGCCACATGTGTATCCCCTACTGCAGCTGCACTATCAGATGTGGCAGGAGTATCGAACTCCTGAGAACGGGGTGCATGTCTCCTCGATGTAGACATCTACGATAACATTAACATACAAATTAAAATAAATAAATAACAAACCTTAAATTAAAAAAAGTAAAATACTATTGAATTAAAAATAAATAAATAAAAACATACAAATTACTTAATTAATTAACATTACACTAATTTTACCAATTCAATTAAACTAATAACATACAAATTAATCAATTAATTAAACATATATATTTACATACGTTTTTTTAACTAAATACACTAAAAACATAACAATTAACCCTAATTTTTACAAATTAAGAATTAACATATATAAAATAAACACATTACTTAAACATTAATTTAATTAAATCCATATATGAACAATAAACATACTAATAAACATACTAATAGACAAATGAATATACTAATTAACAATAACATACAATTCAATTAAACTAATTTTACCAATTCAATTAAATCAATTAACAATATTACACTAATTTTACCAATTCAATTAAATCAATTAACAATATTACACTAATTTTACCAATTCAATTAAATCAATTAACAATATTACACTAATTTTACCAATTCAATTAAATCAATTAACAATATTACACTAATTTTACCAATTCAATTAAATCAATTAACAATATTACACTAATTTTACCAATTCAATTAAACTAATTAATATTAATAAAAACATTAAACTCATTAATTTTACAAAATAACATACAAATTAATCAATTAACATACAAATTAGTAAATTAATTAAACATATAAAATTACATACTTTTTTTTATCTAAATACATTAAAAACATACCAATTAACACTAATTTCTACAAATTGACAATAAACATACTAATGAATTTGAAATCAATAAATAACATACTTAATTAATTAACATTAAACTAATCAACCCCATCTTTTAACAATTAACATACTAATGAAATTAAAATTTACTAATGAAATTAAACAAACTAACATGTTATTTAATTATAATTTTACCAATTAACATTAACAATAAACTAAGTAAACTAATTTTACCAATTAAATTAAACTAATTAACATTAACAATAACACTAAAGTACATAATTTTACCAATTAACAGAAACCAATTAACAATAACATTAAACTAATTAAAGTAATAAAACTAATTAACAATAAAATTACATATATACATTAACAATTAACATTAAGATTAACAATTAATTAACAATTAACTGAGAAATTGAGAGAAATTGAGAGAAATCACCGTTGATCGATACTTTGACGGCAGTGGAGGCAGTGCGTTCGGGGGAAGGAGGAGGGGGTAGGGGGAAAGTTCGGGGGAGGGAGGAGGGGGAAGGGGGAAGATTCGGGGGAGGGAGGAGGGGGAGGGGGAAGGTTCAGGGGAGGGGAGCGGGGGAAGGGGAAGGGGGGGGGGGAGGGAGGCGGTGGGGGAGGGCGATCGGGTGGGTTTTGGGGAGGGGATCGGGAGGGCGGCGGTGGGGGAGGGAGTCGCCGGGTGGGTGGGTTTTTGGGAGGGGATCGGGGTGGGAGGCGGTGGGGGAGGAAGTCGCCGGGTGGGTGGGTTTTTGGGAGAGGGATCGGGAGGGAGGCGGTGGGGGGGGAGGCGGTGGGGGGA
This sequence comes from Gynostemma pentaphyllum, assembly GCA_028015215.1. NCBI lineage: Eukaryota > Viridiplantae > Streptophyta > Magnoliopsida > Cucurbitales > Cucurbitaceae > Gynostemma > Gynostemma pentaphyllum. Next base: position 48,564,141 of record CM051346.1, on the reverse strand, counting down.
AGGTTTTGGGAGAGGGGAGGGAGGCGGTGGGGGAGGGTTTTGGGAGAGGGGATCGGGTAGGGAGGAAGAAAGGATGAATGAGAAGGGAAAAGGGAAAAAGAAAAAGGGAAGACTTTTTTATATTTTATTTTAGCGACGAACTTCGTCGCTAAAATAAATTAAATTTCCGCCTAAATTTAATGAAAATTTTTAAATGACGCGCCTTTATATTTAGATTAGCGACGAAATTTGTCTCTATATTTTAAAAAATTCGTTCAAACTTATGATATTTAGCGACGAAATGTGTCTCTAAATGTTGATCATGCTAGAATTTGAACCTATTTTAGCGACGAAATTCGTCTCTAATTTTTGAACATTATATAATTTTTCTTCCAATTAGCGACGAAATTCGTCTCTAATTTCTGCACATAATATAATTCGTCTCTAATCTCTATATTTTAAAAAATTCGTTCAAACTTATGATTGACATTTTGTAAAAATTTTGATTTATTATTTTGAATAGGTTAATAGATAAGGATCGAAATTGAAATTTAACAAAATAATAAATAAAGATTGAAATTAAAGTTGAAATTTAACAAAATAATAAATAAAGATTGAAATTAAAGTTGAAATTGAAGAAAATAACATAGTTAGAGATGAAATACATCGCTATTATATATGATTTTTTTTCATTTCTTTTGGTTCCCTTACAAGTTTAACAATTTAAACATCATCATCAAATTCATCGGTGTTGGATCTAGAGTCGTTGTCCTCGAGTATCTTGTTCTTCCTCCTCGAAGGTTTTGGAGATTGATCATCAATGAAAGGGAGATCAATATATAAACCGTCGGGATCAAACAATGTTTACGTTACGTCATTTAAGCCGTCGGCCGGTTTTGAGTTTATTCCTTCGTCTATTTCACGACTCGCACCTCCTCTTCTTGGAAAGCTACAAAATCCTCGCTGTCTTTATCTGGAAGACTTTCGTCAATGTGACACGGCCGCACTTTACAAACAACTAACCAATCATTGAATTGTCTAGAAGACGGATAAGGTAAAAAATATGTTTGAATCGCTTGTTGTGCCAACACAAATCGATCATTTGTGCGCATTTCCTTTTTCTTATTCACCTCTAAAATATGCAAGTGTGGTATTTTTCGCATTCCACCTCGTCGAATTGTCTCAAACCACGTACAGTTAAATAGTACCGTACGCTTTACACTCCCTCCTGCATAATCAAGCTCAATGATTTCATCAATGACTCCAAAGAAATCTTCTTCACTGTTACCAAACACTTGACCCTTGATGCATACGCCGCTGCTATCTGTTGATCTATTTTGTGAATGAGATTTTGTTTGAAATTTGTAGCCCATCCCTAAATAACCAGAGTAAGAGTTGGCAATTCTAGCAGGTCCTTTTGCCAACATTACAATGTGATTGTTTGTAACTGGTGTCGTTGGCGAATCAACCTGCACTAAATTTGGTTGAAGAATAACATAATTGCAGTTAAGATGAACAAATATAACATGTAATCATACTCACGTAAGCATAGAACCATGAACGGAAGTCTCTGTCAATTATAATCCCCTCATCGGTTGCGTTCAGTCCAGGATTTCTTGGTCGTACGAAAAACTCAACAAATAACCTATTATTGAAAATTATATATTATAAACTTGAAAAGGAAGTAATATAACTCTAAACCATATTATTTTAGTTCTTGCTTACTCGATATAAGGTTCCACCTCCGGACAATTACACAACACATACGTTTGTGCGATGTGATACTCTTCCTCGTTTAGGGGTCTCTGCACGGGTTTTCCAATAGTTCCGCCTAATATCGTAAAAATAGACAAATCGGTTGGATCGACTCCAGAAGGAAGTGAATCTTGAACAAAATTCCGCTTCTGCGTTCGTATTGTTTCCGCAATTCCTGGTCAAAGTAATATGAGCAGAACGTGGTCGTCTCATGTATTTGGTATGCATTGCATATAGATCCTTCCACTCTAGCCTTGTTTCCTACACTTCTTTTTAGCCTACGTAAATACCTAAGATAAAAAGCAAACAATTAAAACCAGGAATTTATATACGAGTCGCTAATAAAAATAGTGAAATTATTTACCTCTCAAAAGGATACATCCATCGATATTGACCTGGGCCTCCCAAGAGACGCCTCGTACGGTAGATGTATCGGTAGATGCTCCATCGAGTCGAAAAAGGATGGTGGAAACATTCTTTCTAACTTGCAAATGATGACAGCAATCTCACCGCTCAATGACTCCACGGTGGTCCGTGTGCCGGTTCCGCAGATGTTAACTCCCTCAAGAAAACGCTTAAGCGTGCACCGGTTCCCAATGTTTCGCCAAGAAATGGTCGAATCACGGTGGCATGAGTCGTTGCATGAATACGTGACAATCATGACTCTTCATCCCAAACACAGTATGACTATGCACATCAATGCACCTGGGCGATTCAAACGTATCCGCCTGGAAATTTAATCGATCTCATCCACTCAAACAATGTTTTCTTCGATCCATTGTTAGCATGTACTTTGCCTTGGCGTATTTTTTTCCGATTTCGCCTGGCTCTAATTCAGGTCGATGATGATTTCTGAACGCGTAATGCGTGATCTCGATTGTCTTTCGTTTTGTTTGGTATATTTAGAATCGTGTTGAAGACATTGTCGAAAACGTTCTTTTCGATATGCATGACATCTAAATTATGCCTGATCATTAAATCTCCCCAATACGGTAGCTCCCAAAAAATACTCCTTTTTTTCCATCCAGTATTTTTCCCAGCTGCTTTATTCCATGCCTCACCCCCAATCTCTGTAACCATTCGCATGTCAAGCGCATCTAACTGTTGCAATACTTGGTATCCATTGATAACTTCAGGCGGGCCTTGATTTCTTACAGTACGCCCTTTATACCAGTCAGTTTTGTTCGATCGAAATGAATGATTAAGAGGTAAGAACCTTCTATGATACCAAACCAACATGTTTTTCGACCATGCACCAACGAGAATGCACCGGTATCGTCCATGCAATGAGGGCATGCAAACTTTCCCGAAGTGCTCCACCCTAACAAATTTAGTTAGGGTAGTATACATTCGTTACGTTAGGCGTAAACCATAAATTTTAATCTAATATAAAATAGTGAAAAATTATAAAATAACGAATGAAGTAATTGAAATACAAATTATTTTACGAACGTACCTGATAACATAGAATATGCCGGGAAGTCACTTATCGTCCAAATAACTGCTGCTCGCATCAAGAAATTCTGTTTTTGTGAAATATCGTACGTCATAACTCCTTCGTTCCATAAACTACAGAGCTCAGCAATTAATGGCTGGAGGTAGACATCAAGCTTCTGCTTTGGACTTTTTGGGCCAGGTACAATTCACGTTAAGAAAATCACAGGATCTTTCATGCACATCGATGGAGGCAAGTTATACGGCGTCAACATAATTGGCCATGATGAATATTGAGCTCCCGAAGCCCGAAAGGGTTGAACCCGTCAGACATAAACCCAATCTAACGTTTCTAATTTCTCGAGCAAATTCAGGATGACAACAATTTAAATGCTTCCACGCCTCGCATCGGAAGGATGTCTCATTACTCCATCATCTTGAGAGTGCTCGTGATGCCTCCTCATGTGCGAAGCGATGACTTCGACGCGTGCAGATCGTTGGAGACGTTGTGTGATCGGTAAGTAAAACATGCGAGTATGCGGAATAAGACTTTTTTTACCTTGTTTGTATCTCGAATGATTGCATATTTTACACATATGAAGACTTGCATCATCACCCCAATATATCATACATCCGTTTGGGCAACAATCAATCTTCTCCACAGGTAAACCGAGACCCTCCACTAATTTTTTAGTATCATACAAAGCGTGCGGCAACGTGTTATTTGCAGGAGCACACCGATGAAACCATTGTGAAATCGAGTTAAAACCTCTTTCTGGGATATGAAACTCGCCTTGATATTCAATAGTTACGTCGCAGCACCGAGTTGAGTTACATCACATCCTGGGTACAACGGCTACTCGCCGATTCTATCATGTGAAACATTCTTTCCGCATCCTGGATTTAAATCTTCGTTTACTAAATTATGAGGATCATCTCCGTGATAACCGCATCCATCAACTACCATCCGTTCTAATTGCCGTCATCGATGTTCAATATTTTCGTAATTATCATTCACATTCGAATAGAATCGTGAGTCGCTTCCTTCATTTCGACATGACTCGCCCCTCCGCATCGTACATTTCTATAGATTCTCCCTGATACACCCAATGATAATAATTATCAACGAAACCACGAGAATACAAGTGTAACTTCACATCATCTTTCGGCAACAACTTCTTATTTCTACACTTTTTGCATGGACATCGTATCTTTGTCCGTTGTTATAAAAAATAATCGTGGATTCCGAATTCAACAAACTGTTCGACCCCAGACTACAAAATCATCGTTGAGAAACCCTCCAATCAAACGAACGTACATCCACTCACGCATTTTCTCTTTCTCGGGAAGACGTTTTAATGTAACTTGATTTCATTTAAAGTGATTCCGCATGTCTATTTATAATTTTTCTCATTGCAATTTTAGCGACCAAATGTGTCTCTAATATAGCGGGAAATATTCCCTTGGAAAATATTGGGGGGAAAATTTCCGCTTAAATTTAGCTACGAAATTTGTCTCTAATGAAAGCTAATTAGCGACGAAATGTGTCCCTATAATAATAATAAAAAATTATGTAAAATAGAGACAAATTTTGTCGCTAATATAGGGACAAATTGTGTCTCTATTATAAGGACTATGATAATTAGCGACGAAATGTGTCTCTAATATTTCCCGCTAGAAAAAATTAACTTTGATAATTAGCGACGAAATGTGTCTCTAATATAGCGGGAAAAATTCGCGCCAGAAAAAATTGGGGGGAAAATTTCCCGCCCAACTTTAGCGACGAAATACGTCTCTAAAATTAAAATACATGTAATTTCAGAGACACATTTCGTCGCTAATTTAGGGACAAATTGTGTCTCTAATATAAGGACTATGATAATTAGCGACGAAATGTGTCTCTAATATAGCGGGAAATATGCGCGCCATAAAAAAATGGGGGGAAAATTTCCCGCCCAACTTTAGCGACGAAATGTGTCTCTAAAATTAAGTTGAAACATGTAATGTCAGAGGCGTAATTTGTCGCTAACATAGGTACAAATTCGAAGGAAGAATTAGCGACGAAATGTGTCTCTAAAATCAATATGAAAACATGTAATTTAGAGACAAACTTCGTCGCTAATGTAAGGACAAAATGAGATAAATAGCGACGAAATATGTCTCTAAATTAAAAAAAGTGATGTAAAAACAGAGACAAATTTCGTCGCTAAACTAAGCACAAAATGACTTAAATAGCGACGAAATCTGTCTCTAAAATTTTAAAAAAACTCATGGAAAACAGAGACACATTTCGTCGCTAATATAAACACAAAATGAGCTAAATAGCGACGAATTATGTCTCTAAAATTAAAAAAAAATCATGTAAAAACAGAGACAAATTTCGTCGCTAATCTAAGCACAAAATGACTTAAATAGCGACGAAATCTGTCTCTAAAATTTAAAAAAAAATCATGGAAAACAGAGACACATTTCGTCGCTAATATAAGCACAAAATGAGCTAAATAGCGACTTAATTATGTCTCTAAAATTAAAAAAAATCATGTAAAAACAGAGACACATTTCGCCGCTATTATAGGGACTAAATTAAGCCGCTAAAAGTCAAACTTGCAATTAGCGATAAATTTCGCCGCTAAATAGCGTCACACGCTTTTTGTCGCTAAATTTACGTCGCTATTTCCAGTTTTTCTTGTAGTGTCATTGTAGGGTCGTGTGGTTGTCCCATTAGATTATATGAAGTGCATGCATGGTCCCGACACTCGCAGATATTAAAAAACAAAACTTTAGAAGCCGGCCACACTGATACATCAAACTAGTGAGCCAATAGAAGTGATCTCTGCTTAAAGGACTAACAAGAGAACAGGGAAAAAAAACTTTTCTTTTAGTTATCCCAACACATGCATGATGCACTAATGCTAGCATTTTTCTATAGACTATGAACAACTCTTAGTTCTAGTACTGAAAAGATTGCTTTCTTTCACTCTAAGGGAAATAAATGGATGTGAAGTATTTTTCTTTAATTAATGTAAATATTGAAAAGATATAGATGTTTTTCAATCTTCTGAAAAGGAATGAAGAAATTTATAAGTTTGTCTTCATGATGTAATGTAACATTCTTTATAATCCTACCTGAAAAGGATGTTAGGACAACAAGTTCTCCAAATGGATATTGCTTTTTGTTCTACCAAAATGGCTCGTATCAACGGAAACTTCCTAAAATCTAATCGATGTGAAACATTTGGTCAACCTTTGTTGAGATATATGATTAAATTTACATTTACCCATTAGATTAAGCTTTTGGCATAGTGATGATTTAACATATTTAATATGATACCGTAGCAGGTAATATATGATTAAATTTACTTTTACCCATTAATTTAAGTATTTGGGTATAGTGGTGATTTAACCTATTTAATAACCCTAATTAAGATTTACCGAGTAAACTTTAATGACTTACAACAAACATTATGCAAATTATATCACATGTACATATAATTTGAACATCAAATCAAGACTAAACAAAGAAAAAATAGCATGTTAATTAGTGTTGTTGCATAAAAATGGAGAGCTTCCACGTAGGCAACGAACGTAATTTATAGGATGAATCGGAGGTAGTGCGATGCTTCGACGGCGTTCTAGGTAGGTACCTGCACAGGAAAGGAAAAGAACAGGTGCGGGTGCGCCTAACACTAACCCCCGATGCTTAAGTCAGAGCTAGTGTGCCAGAGAGAATTCGAGTAGAATTGTAGTAGAAAAATGTTCCCTAATGAATGAATTTCTTCTCCTATTTATAGGAGATTAGGTGGATGACATCATCGCGCCACGTGTCACTTCAGGATTGGTCCATGTGTTGGGTATTGAATGGGTGTAGGTGTGTAGGTAGGTGTGTAGGTGTGTTGGTAGGTGTGTAGGTGCGTAGGTGGCTGGTGTGCACCTACGCTTCTCTGAGGTGGGGGGTAGATGCGCGCAGCGCAATAGCGGAGCTTCTTTCTTGGACACTTAGTCTATTTCTTTGAGATGGGTCCGCGTCTATATGCACCTCTCTTGATGGTATGTTCTCCGCTAGTGGTGGAGGTCGGGTCCGTCATGCGTGGCATGCTCATATAACTAGGCTCACATGCGTAGGCCGAAAGAGTTTGAAATTTCCTCGTGTCTCTTTGTATGCCCGACACGTGGTCATTTTACCCTTAGCGATATTTCACCCATAACAATTAGAATTGTAAAAAATGAAAAGATATGACTAATGAGTTGAATGCTATGATTTCCATAACTCCAAGAAAAGAAGGAAAATAAAACCTTTAGTTTTCAGTCAGCATTAGCAAGAATGTTCTTTGGCTTTTAAATCTCAATGAAGGGTATTTGTTACATAAATTAAATAGAAATTTAACTTAAAATCAACTTTAATTGCAAAGTGGAAATTTTTTAACAAAATTTTTTAGAATATAATTAATAGGGAATTAAAGTAATTGTTTTTTTAATTAAAAAGTTTTTCTGGACAGATAATATGGGAAGCCACCCTTTTAATACATCTGAGTCTGACTGACCGCCATAATAATATGATAAGGTGGGCCGGCTGCCCGTGCCCATTCCGTAGTTGACCAAAATTTAGCGATTTGAGAACACGCGCTTCTCTGCATCTCATTAACAATATTTAAAATGGTCTAATGTTTTGGATAATAGCAAGCCACGTAGACAAATTAAATTTTAAAACATATATATTGATCATATTAGGTTTGTATTATTTTAAAATTGGAATAGAATGAATTGATTCAGTTATCGATGTGATCGATTTTAATTCAATTTAATAAAATTTAGATTTTGGCATCGATTTTTTTATTTTATTAAAGGGTAAAATCTGAAATAAGGCGCTCAGGTCTTTTCAAAATGATGAAACACTCATCTTTGAAAATGGCAAATCGCACCCGTGGTTCCATTTTTTCAATCGGACTCCTTCAATGTCAATAATTTCTTTTAGCCATAACTTCTTCGTTTGAACTCCGATTTGGAAGATTCAATATGTTTTATAATCCTCATTTCAAGCTCTACATAAAAGTCACTTCGAAACTTTGAAATCATTAATAAATAAAAGATTTTATTAACATCGAAACACTAGGTATGATTGACATCGTTAACTCTTTTGTTTATTGATGATTTCAAAGTTTGGCGACGATTATGTAAAGCGGGAATGAAGATTCCAAAACATCTTGAATCATCCAAATCGGAGTTCAAACGAAGAGTTATGGCTAAAAGAAAATTATTAACATTGAAAAGAAGTGTCCGATTGAAAAAATTGAACCACAAGGTGTGATTTGCCATTTTCAAAGAAATGCGTGTTCATGCATTTTGAAAAGACCACAGGGGTCTTATTTGCATTTTACCCTTTATTAAATGGAATAGAATCAAGGTTGATAAAAATTATTTGAATTTATTTAATATGATTGTCATATTTCGATTTTCCTATAATTTTTTTAATCCCCATTGATAAATAAAGGTGATTTTTTTTTTTGAGATTATATTAAAATGGGGAGGGGGACTCGAACTTTCAATCTCAAGAAAAAGAGAGTATATGTCAAACCAATTGAGTTATGTTCATGTTGGAAGTTAAAATAAAAGAGATTTTTAATGAAGGTAGAGTTTGAACTTTCATACTCACGGATATAAATTAGTGAAGTTTTGTCACTCTATCAATTAATTTTGTGCTTCTTAATAATTTGTTAGATTTATAATTTATTTTCCTCTTCGATACTAATATTAAACAATCAATAAATATAAATTATGCACGTTTAATTTTTCCTTCTTTTGTTCTCAAAGTGATAGAAGCGCGTGTTTTTTTTTTGGTTTTTTTTTTTCCAATTAAAACCAACCAAACATGACTTTTCGTATTAAAAAAAGTCAGGCAGCCGTAAATTCATGAACTATGTGGCTATTTTTATTATTTTATTTTGATTTGGTCAGAATGTTTAGGTTTTTTTTTAGCTTTGTTAAATCATTCCGATTCAGTTCTTTTCCTTTAAATTGTTAAATGAAACAATTGCTAATTATTTGGCCTTTTTTTATGTCCTTTCTCCTATTTGACGATGATTATTTCCTCTTGGTTTTTTTTTTTCTAAGTATTAAAAAATATTTGCATCTACCAAACAATTTTAAATAAATATTATATTATTTTTATATAGTGTTAAAACGGTGACCCAACGTGTAGAGTTATATTAAATAGTAATAAAGATTAGTGTTATGAGAAATTCAATTAATTTTTTTATTTTTTAATCAAATTATTGATATCTAAAAAGAATTATAGATTAGATTTCCTTAATAACACAATGTAGAATAGAATGAGATTGTCTATTACTAATGTTTCGTACAATAAATTTAATGGAAGATAAAAGCTCGACTAGGGGCACAAATAGCAAATTTCATTACTTTTAAAAAAATTATTGAGAGTATTCGTAATTTTCTTTTATCTCATGGTAATTCCTTATCAACAATTTTGGTCACGTATCTTTCATGTTTACCAATAGTACTATAGAACACATATTTATGTTTTCTTTTTCAGATAAAATTTATTAGTAGTCGTATTTTGTAAGGAGACAACTACATTGGTTATTATATAGCTTTTAGAAGTCTGCATTCTTCTTATTTTTTAAAAAAAATATTTGCTTCAAGCTTCAACATCATGAGTATGAACTCATATTTATTATCTTTAAAATAAGTTTTGTTCAATTTTATTCCATGTTATAATAATTTAGTTGTTTTGAATTTTTATTATATCAATTATCCATATAATGATATAATTGGATAAGTTATAAGAACAAAAATATTAAAGATATCTCAATCAAATTAGAATCTCTGTAATTTTTTTTTTCAAACGATAAACTTCATTAAGAAGGAGAAAATGAAGCTACAATAGAAATTAAGCTTTTCCTAATAAGATAATTGGCTTCAATATTAACAAACCTACTAATAAACTGAAAACTAATAAGCTAAAAAAAAGACATAAGAGTCTTAATGTCTTTCAACAGACAAACAAAATCTTAAGGATAATTACTTCCATTGATTATATCAATCAGGTCTTAGCATATGAGAGACCCTGAGCTTAAGACTCTTATGGATAATTTTTTCATCACAATGGATTAACATCCAGTTTCGGCTCTAGCAAATTGGTTTTAGAAGCCAAAAAATCACGACAAACTCTCCACATAAAGTGTTTAATTTTTTTAGAGGTACATGAAGCCTCTAAATCAACTTCCAACAATCATCACTATTCATGACAAATTACTACATTCGCCCTAATTTTTCATCTTTCGACCTCTTAGGTCACCAATAATTTAATACATAGTGTAAAAACTATATTTTCAAAAAAGAAAAAAAGAAAGAAAGAAAAACTTTAAACTATTCATGGATAAGGACTAAGTAGTATACCAAGGGGATGTTCGGTAGAAGGGTTAGGGTGGGTGAGCTTTATTAGTCTATCTCATGTTTGTTAGGTAGATTTATTAAATCTATGGATTTTAAATAGCAGTATGAGTGAGTTTGCTAACCTTCTTAAAAAAATTAAACAACTCAAAACTTAAATTAAAACTCACCTATCAAATATAAGTTATATAAGTCTAGGTTTATGAAACTCATACTCCTATACATTAAAACACAGACTATTTAAACTCATGCTTCACAATCACATGCTATTAAAACCCACCCAACCAAGTCATACTACCAAACACAGTAAAAAATTAGTATTTGATAAAGGAAAAATAAAAATGAAAACTTTATACTTTTAAAACTCAAGCTCCAAAATTACGTGCGACGTCCGCGAAAGATGCAATAAATTCCAAAAGAAATCCTTTGAAATTCCAAATCGCATTTATTGAATGTGGGCTTTTTCGAAAACAAGTGGCAATAAACCAATTCTTTCCATCCAACTTCTGCGTGCCTCTTATTATTTTGTCAAAAAAAAAGTGCATATTTATTATCTATCTATCTATACTATCTAAAAAGTAGTTTAGAAAAAAAAACTTTTAATTTCCATTTTTACTCTTATAATGCATTTAAATTTCTATAATGTCATCATTCAAAATTAATAATCATTTTAATACCAATTAATTAAATACAATACCAATTAATTAAATACAATAAACAAATTTTATACTATCTAAAATTTTCTAAATATACTTTCTTATTATTAATAATTGAATATTATTACCAATTAATTAAATACAATAAACAAATTTTATACTATCTAAATTGTTCTAAATATACTTTCTTATTATTAAATTAATTAAATACAATAAACTAAAATTGTCTTCGTTCAATAAATATTTCAAACCCTATTTTATCATGAGCTTATTTCAAAAATTAATTTAGTAATAATTTATTTGTCATATTTATAAAATAAATAATTTCATAGACTTATTAGATTTAAAATCAAACCCAACAATCAAATTAATTTTTAATAACATTTGTCTACTATTTTCTCTAACAAACCTTTCCCTTCCTAATTCATTTTTTTTTATTATATTAAGACTAGGTCAAGAAGGGGAAAACATACACTAAAACAATTTTCTCTCTAATTTGAATATATAATTACGTTAGTGTGATTATTTTTTAAAAGATCAAAACCAAAGGACATAACATACCATCTTGTAACACCCCAAATAAATGAGTAGTAGAAAAGTTTTATAACTCACTAATTGGATTAAAAACTTATTGAAATTTTATCTTTTAATTTACTATATATATACATGTAAATAGAGGTGAACTAACACACCAATTTAAAAAATAAAAAACTAGATGTTTGAGGATAGAGTTATGGACAGGAAATGCATAATTAGGTATGAGTAACAAGATGATATAAAATCATTATTAATCTTTAGTCATCTACATGTATCCATAATCCATGAGTAATAAGATGATATAAAATCATGAAATTTAAGTTTTTTTTATCTTAATTAAAGATATTTTTTAATATGGGTTACGTTAATTTCTTCCATTTCATTATAAAATTTGAATTTTCAAAATATTAGTTAAAAAAACAACTTCATAATTATATTGACATTTTTATTATAAAATTTGAAAGATAAACCACGTGCCCCACGTGCATGGCACGTGTGAAAAACCTAGCTATATTAAAAACAAATTGCCCGTACCAAAAGAAAAAACAAAGTAAACACGAACATAGTTTTAATGGTGTTATTTGAAGTTTCTACCCTCCCCTTCTCTCCTCAAATTTAATGTAATATAAGAAGGAAAAAAATGACTTTTCTTGATTAACATATTATAAAATATAGCATCACTACAAATTATTAAAATCGTCAAATTAGATATGACAAATTCAATTTCGTATCTTTTAAGTTGTTGGACTTTCTGAATTATTATATCAAAAAAGAAGAAGAAAATCATCTAATAAATAAAATACGAAAATTGGCACTTTAAAAAAAAATTAAATAGTGTAAAATAGCCAATAGTTGAAATTTGAAGAATCCGAGAGGAGATAAAGAAGTTGAAGTAAGTCAAAGCATCCCTCGAAGAACCAAATGAAAAATAATTATTAAATTTAAAGGCATAGATTTTTCGAGGCATCGTTTTCCATTTTTAAAATGGGGATTTTTTATTTTATTTTAATTTTCCCCTAAAGTAATAAAATTAAATTAAAAAGTTGGAAAACTCCTCCCTCTTCAATAGGGCGTTGGTTTCTAATGCGACAAATCACCACAAAATGGGGAAAAAAAGAAAAGCATATATATCTCAATGTCATGATTTATCACTACTTTTTTTTCCTTGCTTTATAGTGTATTCAAGCTGGATAAATTCTAGATAATTTTTTTAACTATTAATATAAATTATTCTAAATAATAGATTTTAGATTTTTATTTGGAGAAATTATTCAAATAGCGTAAAAATATACCTAATTACTCATAAAACACAATTTTTAAAAATTTATGAAAAATAACATATTTCTTTTAATTCACTAACTTAGTGAACTCTTTACTTTTAATATTTATCATTTTTATTTTTATATCGGGTGGAATAAATATCATTTAGATGAGTTTTTATGAACTAAAACTCTGATTTATTGAATTTGTTATACAAATGTCATCAAAATTGCATACTTTTTCAATTAAATTAGTGATTTGCTATTTAAGTGAATAATTTAAAGTAGTGATATAAAAATAAACACATATCTAAAATATGTTATTTTGAGATAATTTCTTATTTTGATTTATGACAATACTTTTAATGTTTTTTAAAATAATATATTTATATTTAAATATTTTATTAATAGATTGTCATAATTAAATTAATAATTAATTTATAATAAAATGAGAGTATAAATTCTTAAAAAATCATTTGACATTAATTCAATTCTAAACTAAAATTAAAAAGCAATTATACATTTATTTTCAATAATTTATTGAAAATTCTACTATATAAATAATTACATTTTTTCACCCATTATGGTAATTTCTCTCAATTATATATAGGGTTAAATGCATGAATAACCCTTGCATTTTGAGAGTTTTTTAATTTGCACCTCTACACTTCTAATTTGAAAATTCTCACCCCTACACTTTCATAAGCCATCAAATGTTAAGTTTCCATCTAATTTAATAGCAACTTATTTATTTAATAATTTTTTTTCTCTTTTAATATTCCTTTGAATATAGGTCATATACCATTAACCCTTGGTTAAACTAGTTAAATCGATCTTCATTTTTTTTTTAAATTTCTCAAACCTCTCTTTCACGCCATCATCACTCCGAGGCAACAGGAGAACGAAACTAAAGACCAGGGCCGTTCCTACATAAATAAGGGCCCAGTGCGATATATAAATTTGGGTCTCAATCATATAATTCATAATATAACAAAACACGAAAATATATATAAAAAAACATTATTTTTTTTTATTAAAACACAATATCAATAAAAGAGTATAATAAAAGAATGACATAAAATTATCAAAGTAGTATAAAAAAATATAAAAATTGAACTTTGAACTTATGTTGGGATCAAACTCAACTCACAATGACGGGTATATAGAGATATTGTAGGGGGAATATCAACCAACGTAACTTAAAATAAATTTTCATTTATATATTATTAATACTAAACTTTGAATTCGAGATTTGGGACCCCAAAAGTTCCAGGGCCCTGTTCCGTCGCACCATATCAACGACGGCCCTCCTAAAGACAGCTTATTTGTGAGGAATGAAGCTACGAACTAGAAGATCTCTGAACGCAAATCATGTTACAAAAAACTCCAAATTTCAAAAGATCTTTGCGATTTTAAGCAATCGGAAAACCAATCCATGGCACGAGCCTGACGTATCATCTTTACTTCTTGGAACATGGTGAAACAAAAAAATCTGTTGTATCAATTTGTTCAAAGCAATTTTAAAGCAATTTTTTGAACTAATTGATTGGAACATCCTGATACAAAATGATACAATAAATATAATGAACAGAAAGGCATTTTCCAACCATCTCCATAAGCAAATTGATACAACATCTTTTTCCTTCGTTCGTGGTTTTGAATCTTCGCCTGAAATTGCAAACAAGTAAGTCAGCCTAATGGTGAACATAAAATAGATTGTCGTTAAGTAGGGGTCATTCATGAATTTAACTCTCATATATATGATCATCTACTTTATCATTTATGTATATTTAATGCTAGTACTTCATTTAAAAAAAAGTTAGCAATAAGTAAATTACATTTCATTACAATTAGTTCATCATTGACTTCTTCAATTAATTGATTTGTTCAAAATTTATAGACACTCCTTTAAAACTTGTCTCCAATATTATAATCTATTTAATTAAAAATTGATCCAATTTCATCAGAACAAAAAGAGAGATTTTAATAATAAATAAGATTATATTTTTTTAAATATGTAAAAGACTATTGATGAAATGTGCATAATGTAGGAAATAAAAGGTAAAAATAAAGTATAAAATCTCTCTTCCTTATTTACCTTTTAGGTAGTATAAATATAAATAGAGATAATTGTATAAAATAATAATAATATATAATGTAACTTTTCATTTTAAAATATGAATTTCACACACAAGACAAGGAATATACTATTAGTTTAACCAAAAGGGAAGAATCGGAAACAATCGTTATCGAGAGAAAGAAATAGATGCTGCAATTTTATTTTTATTTAATCTCAATTGAAGTTTTTTTCTTTCTTTTTTTTTACCACAAATATCTTTGATATGACATTATAATTGCACCTAATCATATGTTTTATTTTTTCCCCGCTGCTGATGGCATGGGGGACCGAATATATATTTTCTATTCATAAGATAGATGAATTTATATTTATATTATGAACTGTTTTATTAATCCGCCCAAAATTCAACTAGACATAATATTAGTTTTACATTTTTTTTAATCAATAATATATTCATAATTCATATTAAGAATACGAACTATCGTCGTAAGATATCAACTTGAACATAGTTTAAGTGGTTCATCCCAATAAAATCAAAGGTTCAAATTTCTTCTCTGTTAATTTAACGTAACATCTTAAAAAACGAGAAAATAAATGAAATTTCTAGTGTAGAGTGCTCAGTAGTAGATGATGGTTTTAGTTTTAATTTTGATTTTTTTCAAAATTAAATTGATATACTAGAATTAAGATGATTTAGTGAAAAATCATTATCCATATGAATTTAAAATCATTTTTATGGTCCCTCGTGAGATAAGAAACCATGCATACATAATATTTTTTTCACATCAATTTCCCACTAAACTAAAAGTATATTAATTTTTTAATCAACAATTCAAGAGAGAAAATAAATGAAAATTAAAACTAAAAAGGGAGCTTTAGGGAGGTCATTATCCAACATTGATAAGTTTTGCCCATATCCAATAGAATCAAATGTCAACTACAATGTTCAATTAAATATTATAATGGAGGCTTACAGCTGCCTCAAATCTTTCAATGTCTACCCTACATAATTTTCTTCACCCGCATTCTCGAAATTTTAAAAAATAAATAATAAAAATAATTGAAATTGAAATTAAAAAAAAATACATTTAAAAAAATTGTAATATTTCAATTTTCAGAAGTGAGTCGAATTTTCGTTAAATATATTATAAAAATTATATGGAAACAAAAATTAAAAAAAATAGAAAATTTAAACTAAATTTTAGTTGGGAATTAATGATAAATGAAATCACTCGTTTGATTGCTAGTTAATATTTACCTTGTTAGTGAAAATTCATAATCCAAATTCCTGATAAAAGTGTCTAAGTCATATTTTCATTAAAAGGTAAATTACAAATAACACATATGTGGTTTTCGGTCAAATTCATGGACAACCCTTGTAATTTAAAAATGAAAAATCACACCCTTATAGTTCCAAATTATGTCAATAAGACCACTTCTCTTTAATATTGAAAACTTTCTTTTAGCCATAAATTTATTTGTTTAAACCATGATTTGAATTATTCAAGATGTTTTGAAATTCTCATTTTGAGCTATACGTAATAATTGAAGTAAAAACATCAAAATCGTCAATAAATAAAAAAAGTTTTTAATCATCAAAATATTAGATATGATTGAAGTCATTAATCCCATTGTTTACTGATGATCTAAAAGTTTTCAAGTGAACATAACACAGAGCTGGAAATGAGGATTCCAAAACATTTTAAATCATTCAAATCGGAGTTGAAACAAAAAAGTTAGGGTTAAAAGAAAATTTACAACATTAGAAAAGAGAGATTTTATTGACATAATTTAAAACTATAAGAGTGTGATTTGTCATTTTTAAACTATAAGAGCTGTTCATAAATTCGAACAAAATCATCGGGGTGTTATTCCAGTTTACCTTTTCATTAAATTAATTTATAATTTTAAATATAATAATTAGATTTACAATAGAACCACTTAAAAACGAACATTATATAACTTTTGTTCAACTCCAACCAAGAATATAGACTAACTATTTTTATCAATCAAGCTATTACGAACTTGAACATAATTCAATTGATTAGACACCTGTTGTTTTCTATGAAATCGAAGGTTAGAGTTTCTTATCTTTAAATTTGATGTAATATCTATAAAAAAAACCATGGTTGAAAATGGAAAAAAAAAAAGGATGAAAGCCGTCAAAAGCTAGTACTGGTTAAGCCAGTTAAAGTCTCAGTTTTCCTTCTTGAATTGAAGTTAAAGTTGGAAACTTTAGCACATGCAGTTAAAATTAAAAACAGTTATTTTTTTTTTCATAGAGGGAAGAGGAAAAAATGCAATGAACGAATTATAATATCCCTTCCCTTCCCTTTTGCTTAAAATAGTAAAAAAGTCTCTGGTTCTTCAACTTGTTCCATTTTTATATTCCATTTTTGTGTAACCCCACCATATTTTTCCAACTCATTATATCATCACTCTTTCACTTTGGATAATTAGGATTCCAAGAGGAGAGAGAAACAGAATTAGAGAGAGAGAGATTTTGCTCTTTATTTTCTTGGTGTGAGGAATTTTTTTTTGTTGTTCTTTGAGCAAATGAGCTAGTTGGGTTTTGTGTTTCCCAACAGTTGAGTGAGTCTTTTTTTTTTCCTTCTTTTTTCTGGGACCGCAAAATCCTTCTTCTTCTCCCTCTCTAACTCAAGTGGGTCACTCTCTCTCTAACCCACTTGCTCTTTTCTGTAATGTTTTTACCTGCCCCTTTATTGAACCTTTCTTCCCTCTTCAATCACCCTTTGTGTTCTTATTTCTTCTTCTTCTGAATCTTGATTAAGATCCGTGTTTTTCATGTTATTAGACGGTTATTGAATTTAAGCTTTGATTTTTATATCGTTATTGCTTCTTTTCTCTAAAGTAGGAGGTTTTTGGTTTAACATAAGTATCTGGGTCAGTTGATTTTGGGGCAGTTTTTAGTTTGTGGAGCTTCAAATCGTTATTTTGGCTTCTGGGTTTTGATGGGATTGGTTTAAATGCAAGGACCCTTTGCTCAAAAAGGGTTTTTGGCTATTGATTTGAACTTTCAAAGACTTTTTGGTGGTGACATAGAGTTTTGAGTTTGATGCTAATTCTAAGACAATGGAGAGGCTTATGGCCAGATTTTTACTCTAACATTCAGTTGATTAACTTAGTGAAAATAATATGAAGAATCTTCTCAAGAAGTTTCATATCATGTCTACTAGTCAATCAGATGAAACAGCAGAAGGTTCTACTTCATCAAGGGGCAGTAAATCAATCGAAGTTTCATCATCTGATAGGTTTCAATCTCGGTCTAGGACTTCCCATTTGAATTCTGAGCATAAACCCTTCTCAGGGATATCTGGTTGGTTGAACTCTGTTGCAAATAGAAATAGCCCCAGCCCTCCATCTTCTTCTACTGTCACTGCAGGAGAAAGAATGGAGCCATCTGTAACTAGCAGAGATGCTGCCATGGATATATCAAGGCCTGATTCAGGGTCAAGTAACTCAAGGGATCCTGATATAGAGGAAGAGTATCAGATTCAGCTGGCTTTGGAGTTGAGTGCCAGAGAGGATCCTGAGGCTGCTCAGATTGAGGCAGTGAAACAGATCAGTTTGGGCTCTTGTGATCCTGATAACACTCCAGCTGAAGTTATTGCTTTCAGATACTGGGTAAGTCTGTTTGTTTGTTATGTTCAAGCTTATTTGCTGTGCTCGACTTTCAGATTCTACTTTAATTTGAAACTTATTGTCACATATTATAATGCTAATGCATTAGTCTAACTTCTCAACCGGACGTGAATTATAGTATTTCTCAGTTATAAAATTCTCTTTGGGGGTGTTTGGTTGAGGGTTTGGGAAATGGAAGCCTGGGTTTGTGATGCCTGGGATATTGAATGATGGGTTTGTGATGCCCATGTTTGAATTGTGTGGGAATGAGAATGAATAGTAGAAATAATGTGAGTGTGTTGGAATGAAATGTCAAATCCAATAGTAACCATGGGAATATGATGCCAATGCCAAGGAAAAATATGGTGTGAAACAAACATGCACAAACCCATTCCCAAACCCCCCAACCAAACATCCCCTTTATAGTAAATAAAATGAAATAGAGTACCACGGGAAGTCAATATCGATATTTTGATTATTGCCGCTTCCCTCCCTTCCTCTTCTCAAGACCCTTGTAAATGTTTTATTTAAGATGTGATAAGTACACTATACATGGTAATGTTTTAACTACCTCAGCATGCGTGGGGGGAGGGGATGCCCCAAAACATTGGAGTTTGGCTTCTTTGAGCCGTTGAATGAAGGAATACATTGACTACTTACCAAGTAGCTGTAAGAGAAACTGTGATTTTCCTCGAGCCTTTCAGTTAAAACCTCTTGTTGCTTCAAATAGTGAACATTCATTTTGTCTCTTTCTTCTAAAGTAATTGTTTGCTTGATTAATCCAAGATGTATGAATCTCTATCAGCAGAATAGTTCATTTCACATTAAAAGCAGATAATCATTCAGTTTATATTGCACTTTTATGTGTAAATAGTATGTCTTGTTTCGTGTTTGACCAGTACAGAAATAGGACTCTTTTGACGTGCAGAGTATGCTTACTGTTTCATCTTTTTCATATGTTGAAGCGCAGGGAAGTTTAATGATTGATTGATGTCAGAATGCCTGCAATTAATATCTTTGTGACTTGTTCCCAATTTTATCTTGACTCATCCATTTTCAATTGAAGATGATGATAATCGATAATACTTGTCACATAACATTTCTCCTTAATAATACTGTTTTCATTTTTGTTCAGTAATCATTCAAACACTTGTTTTGACCTTACCCATGATATTTGAGATATCTTCAAATACCATGTTTATCTCTGGTAGCATAAGTAGTTCGTGCAATTTTTTGTTCCACATTCATTGCCACAGTAGTGCACATATGTGTAATGATGAAAGGCAATCTGTTAGATTGCATCTTTGTATTCTGTCCTTGAATTTTTTAGTTGCAGGCCAAATTTCTTGATAGTTTATTTATAAACCAGGTTCTTTCAAAGCACTACACATCTGTGTGATTGGATGTGGAGCTGAGTATAAATTTTTTCCCCAAGGCAAATAGAGGGACAGCATGACTTAAAACTAGAGTGGATTCTTTGTGGTCTTTCGATTTTAATGTTTTAGTCACAATCATAAATTTGTTATTCTCTATAGTTGGTTTAGTGGGAGTTCTTTATTTTTTATTTTTTTTTGGTGTCCTTTTTTGGGTAATGTTTGCTTCTATGTTTTTTTGTTCCCTTTCAAAGTTTGAGATTCTTTGTGAAATAAACTGTGGGAGCTAAGGCATCTGTTTTAACAGAAGAGCCACGAGCGTAATTGGTAGTGATTTTGAACTTTAGATATATTAAATGTAATGAGTGGTACTAAATGGGAAAAAAGGTGGATTTCTTTAAAAAAAAGGTTCAATTAAAGGTAATAGAAAACACAAATGGTACAAACTAAACAGGAAAACTCATCAATTTCTTTTTATATTTTCTTGTCCGACTCTCCCTATTTTTCTTGATTGTTCTACTGCCTAAAGTTTTAACATTCTGTAAGTTTGTTTAAGCTCCAACCATGCATTTGCATAATAGGATTAGTTATTTTCAGTTTATTTCTATGCATTTTTCTTTCCTTTATTTTCGGTGATCAATAAACATCTACGATACTTACCACCACGTTTTGACTTTCCACTTTAGCAAAATTTTTAGATTTCCGTGTATCATAATACACTTGATGGCATGCCTTTAATATCCGTCTCTAATTTGTTTTTCATTTATTCCTTTCTAACCATCTCATATCGTAGATTTATGCGTGCTTCACAGAATTACAATTCTCTTAGCTATGATGATAAGATCTTGGATGGCTTCTATGACCTGTATGGAGTCTTCACTGAGTCCACCTCAGAAAGAATGCCTTCCCTAGTAGATCTGCAAGGAACACCAATGTCTGATAGTGTCACTTGGGAGGCAGTTTTGGTCAATAAAGGTGCTGATGCCAACTTATTGAGACTTGAACAGACGGCATTGGAGATGGCTATCAAGATGCGGTCGGAATCTCCTATTTCTGTAGATAGTTATTTGGTGCGAAAGCTCGCTGTTTTAGTTTCTGATCATATGGGTGGACCGGTTGGGGATCCTGAAAAGATGTTGAGAAAATGGAAAAGTCTTAGTTACAGCTTGAAGGCAACTCATGGTAGCATGGTTTTGCCTCTTGGCTCCCTCACAGTTGGGTTGGCTCGTCATCGTGCATTGTTATTCAAGGTATAACCCCATATCTTTTTTTGGATTACATCAAACTCATATTGAATGTTTCTATCACATTTATGACTTTGAAAATCCTTGATTCAGAATTTGAATGAGCTAACTTCACAGAAAGTGACTGCTTAATGTTTTTGATAAATGTTCCTTCAAATGCTATAATGATTAAGTACTATTTTTGTGTAAAGTTTGATAGTAAGAGGACCTGTTTAAAAGGTTCTGGAAGTATAATTGAGAATTAAAAGTTTGTAATATAGAGTATTAGAGTGAGTCAAATTTGTAATTTGAGCACGTATTCGATGCATAGTATACAGTGACTAACGTTAGGCTTTTGAGTTGAACTTGTTTTGTTGAATGTGTGGAGCACCCCGGATAAAATCCCCCCTCCTAGGTTAAAATGTTTTTTCTCCTTGTCCTTTAATTAACACATTCCCTGTTTGTGAACCTGAACACCATGTAACTGCCAAATGCCAATGAGCGTTTTGTAATAGTTTTCATTTTGTGTAATCTGTGGAATAACTTTCATTAGAATCACCAAACATCGTATACCTTGTTATTGGCCTTTGTAATGAATGAGTTCCACTAGAGTACAAAGGCATTTTGGGTTCAAGTAAAAGGATAATGCAATGTTGTTTTCGTGATTCCTAGTGATTGCTACTGGTCCTCCACTGATAATTACATTTGATAGCACCTAAATTTAATGCAAGTCTTTTTAGATTGTGGCTTGAACAGTGAAGCTGCTTGAGTTGTCCTTAATTCTTGTGGAGCAGTCTTGGAAGAAACACAGGCAACAACATGTGTCCTTGGATAACCATAACCACGGTTAGGCCTCTAGTTTTGGAGCGGATATTTCTTTAAAGCTTGGTAGGGGCATAGAGTTATATTTTGGGTATTCAGATGGGTAGTGGAATGCCCCATAACCACCTTGTAGTCAAAGTTGTAAGGTGTACAATAGGGGATTTGAATCTTAGGTCCTTGGCTTATTTTATTACTTGGTGTACAGGTCTCAATATTGGAATCTGATCTTTAAAAGACGATTGAGACGAAAATCTAGGATTAAGTTGTACTTTTTTTTTTTGCAAATTAAGTTGTACATTTACATAACCTGGATGGTGAGTCTTGACCTCGGGAGTAGATACTAGGGTGCTCAGATTCGTCTGAAATCTTTTCTTGTAGTTAATATATTTTCTAGCTAAAATAGAAATATTAGGTCCTTAGCCTTGATATTTTAAGATGATTGGAATCTGAAGATGTCTAAAATGTTTTAATTTTTAAAGTGGTCATTAATGTTTAGATCAACAATGTTGAGAGGATTGAGAAAAGTCACCTCATAATGCAGCTAAACTCTTATATCTGCACTCTTCTTTGTGACATGATGGATGAAGACTTTGATCATTTATCTGTTCATTGCCATTTATAGAAGAATTTGGAAGAATATTTAAAACAACTTGGATTTGGTCACTAGTCCACCCCTCTTCTTGTACATGTACTTTGTTTTTTAATATAAGATTAGTTATTTTTTATCTTTCTATAAAAAAAAATTAAAAAAAATAGTTATTTCTTATCATACAAAAGAAGGAAAGAAATAGTGTCTTATTTTAGTTCTTGAATTACCACACCGAAGTGTTAACTTATGCTGATCTCAAAAGCTTAAGCTATTATGTAAGAGTATACTTAGTCGTTTAATTTATATTCTTATTACCGTAGGCGCGCGCTTAGTTATTAGTTTGATTAATGTGCAGCAATGTGTGGACCATTGACATTAAACCAAGGAAACATTTGAAGTTATTGTTAAATCACCACTAATTAAAAATTAAGTTAATAGTTTAAGATGCATTTTTAATCATTTAATTAGTCTTACTTATCAGGAAGTATAGAGACTGATATGTCTGGATAAATAATGTAATGACCTCCACTTTCCCCAGAGTTGTAGTTTCATGTGCTCAATTGGTTGCTTTTGAACTTTTGCTGTTGAAGATCTTTGTCATACCCTGAGGCTTGCTTTGTCTGACTCTTATTTTATATGGTTGCAAGCTTTTCGCCGATGGAGTGGGTATTCCTTGTAGGTTGGTGAAAGGACCAGAGTACACCGGTTCTGATGATGTGGCAATGAACTTCATAAAGATTGATGATGATGGAAGGTAGTTGCACACTTGGTATTATGTTTTGCATCATGCAGAAGTCTGACAGTGTCTGGATTTTCTTTTAATTTTACTCTATTTTATTCCTTTTTGGGTGTTGACACTGTTATTTATTTATTTATTTCTCATTCCTCGTTGGATTGTGATATTTAAAAAGTTTTATAATTTAATGAGAGGCTATATTATCTGACATGCACATCTACAGGAAAGGTGAATGTATTTGCATCTTAATTTTCATTATTTATTAAATGCTTGATTTCTCTGGTTTTTGAAACATAATCATGAGGAGAACAGTGATTAAATAATTGAACCATTTATGTTTCTTATTACTTAGGGATTACAAAGTGATAGATCAGGTATTGACATGCTGATCCTATGAATTCCAGGGAGTACATTGTAGATTTAATGGCAGATCCTGGCGCACTCATTCCGTCTGATGCAGCTGGATTGCAAATAGAATATGATGAATCCTTATTTCCAGCCAGTCCATTTTCTAGAGATGTTGATTCCTCTCAGGCAGCCTCTTCGAGCAGTGGAGTTGGCAGTTCACTGGAGGAAAATTCAGATTTTGGGACATCAGATAGGAAACCAAGGTCCAGAAATTTCGGTGTCGCAAGGAAGGAATCTTATCCTCCCAATGTCGAGAAAGGGTTATCAAATGATCTTGCAAGCAAACCTAATTATCCGTACGCCCATGCAAGATCACCTTCTTGGACGGAAGGTGTTAGCTCACCTGCTGCCCGTAGAATGAAAGTAAAGGATGTTTCGCAGTACATGATCGATGCTGCCAAAGAGAATCCACGACTGGCCCAGAAGCTTCACGACGTGTTACTTGAAAGTGGTGTAGTTGCACCCCCTAACTTGTTTACTGAAGCATACCCTGATCAAATAGATGTTGAGTCCAGGTCACCAACTGAAGACATGGATCAAAGTAGAAAGGTGACTGGTCTCAGAGATAGTTTTGATAAGAATGATACTCGTCCAGTGAACTTTTTGCCTCCCTTGCCTCAGCACAGACTACATTTTAAAGCAAGCCCCACCCATGGCCAACAACAGCATCTTAAACCTCTTGACCTCAGCTTTTTTCTTGATTCGAGAGAAGCTGCTGGGCCACCTAATGCCTTACCATTTGAAGTAACTCCAGTGAAGTATGGGAGAAATGTACCTGTTGCCGCTGCAGCTGCCGCCGCTGCAGCTGTTGTCGCATCTTCAATGGTAGTGGCTGCAGCAAAGAGTACTGATGCAAACATTGAAATCCCTGTAGCAGCTGCTGCCACTGCTACTGCTGCTGCAGTGGTTGCAACAACTGCTGCAGTCAACAAGCAGTATGAGCTGGCTGAGGCAGATGGTGCCGGTTATGATCAGCGGGGCAGTGGGGATAGGGAACATGAAGCCTTAGGAGGAAATTCAGAAGGTGAACGAATATCAGATCGATCTGCAGGTAACGAAAGCACGAAATCCGATGTTACACTTGATGACGTTGCAGAATGCGAGATCCCATGGGAAGAAATCTCCGTGGGCGAGCGTATTGGGCTTGGTATTGACTACAAATCCATGCATTATATTATCCCATTGTATTAATTTAAAGTTTGATTCCATATGAGCTTAACCCTGGATGGTTTTTAGCATCTGTAAGTAAAATTAAAATATCTTTGGTGTGTTCTCTGTACTGCAGGATCATATGGGGAGGTCTATCGTGGAGATTGGCATGGAACTGTGAGTTTTCTTACACTGACAGTTAAAGTTTGCTTTAATTGATTATGTTGGTGTCTGCTTTCATAACCTTTCCCTTCTTTTATGACGTTCATTAGTTTATAGCATCATATTACAATTCGGTGATGAGTCCAGAAAGCTCCCTTATTAGAGTTTAAGCTTTATTTAGTTTGAAATAATTTGTTTTAGCTCTCATCTGTTTTGAGCTTTCAGCTTATGTATTCTATTCGCCCCTCAGTTTTTGTTGGCTCATCATTTGTTATCATGTCTTATGGGTGTAGGCATTATAAGATCTTCTCTTTTTGTAGGAGGTAGCTGTGAAGAAGTTTCTAGACCAGGACTTTTCTGGTGAAACACTAGAAGAATTCAAAAGTGAGGTACTGCCTGATCCTAATTTTCCTAATTTTAAGTTTAGGATGTTTGTGATTGCAACTGATGACCCAAAAATGTTAATTCAATCTCATGGATTCCTCTCATGCTTATCCTTACAAACGCTTCACGGATGATTATAAATTCAAGTGGTTTTGAAAAATGTTGGAAACAAGCTATAGTTCCAGGACTAAATTCTTCGAGTTCTAAAGCGTCTAATATAATGAATTTATTTTAGATGTGACTTGGCTGTTACGATTTGTGTTGTTATATTAGTAAATTGATTCACAATTCAATCAAATGTGGAAATCAGTTGATCATTCTGTCCATGCATTTTATTTTCTGGAAAGTGGAAGAGGAAGATTCTCTAGCAGTTGGGATGCTGCCTATTCTTTTGTATAGGAAAAGAACCTGAGATCATTATTTCCAAGTGTACAGTTAACGTTGCCTCGTAAATTATGAAGGGTAAACCTCAGAAAACTTCGGGGAATCTTGACTGATAAAAATAAAGTTCTCTTTTTCTAAAAAAAAATTATATAAATAAAATAAAATTCTCGGAGAAAAAAGTTGCTCGACTTTCATTAACGGAAACTCTATGAATCTCCTATGGTTGAATGTTCTCTATAAAATAGTCATTATGTCTAAAAAAAATTCCTATCGAGCATTTCATTGATTTGTAAAATTCTCAAGATTTGCAAACCGCTCTTTTTCCATTTTATTCTTACTAAGTGCTCCACCTGTTTCCTTCTGTATAATTATTGTAGTTTGGATAGTAAGGAATTGCTATTATTATCAGTATCTTATGCTTTCATTTCTACTCCAAGGTTCGAATAATGAAAAGGCTCCGGCATCCAAATGTTGTTCTCTTCATGGGAGCTGTGACACGTCCTCCCAATCTTTCAATTGTTACGGAATTTCTTCCCAGGTATATCAGCTCTACATCACTTGAACATTATCCAGCCTATTTGATGTCCACCCCTTGTTTTGATTGAAAAGGATTTGTTTTCTTATGTTAAATATGAATACTAGGATGCATCAAGTATCAGGACAGGATGCAAATTTTTTTATTCTTGACATGCCAGAGAACTGTTCTAATCCGTGCATTAACATACTCAATTTTAATCAATATTTCAAATGGACAAACTGAACAATATATTCTTCTAGTAGTTGGACCATTAGGGTTTATTTATGGTGGTCATCACTTAAAATTGTACTTTATAAATCAGTAATCTTCTGCATTGCCTTGTACGAAATTTTTATTACCATTCAACTAAATTTCAAAAATTGGAGGTCCGTGTTCTAAAAGGGTAAAAAATGGCATTTACACTTAGTTCTTATTAATATCGATTATGATATTATTCTCAGCCATCATAGTTATGAGGGTAGGCTGAAAATGTAAATCATCTGATGGTATTTTGGCTGTGCAGAGGTAGCTTGTACAGGTTAATTCACCGACCCAACAATCAATTAGATGAAAGAAAGCGATTGAGGATGGCCCTTGATACGGTATGGTTTAATTGTTTTTTACTTGTAGTTCCTAATTAACTTTCCAACTATTCATATCTCCAGGATTTTCTCTGATTGGCCTTTTTCTTTCTAATGATCGATATGATTTTCAGGCTCGGGGAATGAATTATTTGCACAATTCCACACCTGTTATTGTACATCGTGACTTGAAGTCCCCAAATCTTCTTGTTGATAAAAACTGGGTCGTGAAGGTGGTAACTCTGATTTCATTACTGAGATTTTATCAAGCTAAATATGACCTTCTGGCCTAACCCATTTTACTGTTTACAATATTTCTCTCTTTCAGGTATGTGATTTTGGTTTATCAAAAATGAAGCATAGCACGTTTCTCTCCTCAAGGTCAACTGCTGGAACAGTAAGTAACTTGTTAATTTAGTTCTTTTTCATTCATTCAGCTGTTGAATCAAAAGGTCTGGTCACCACAAGGGAAACACCAGCTTGTACTGAAGGACAGTAGATGTTGATTCTAACAAGCTTTGGAGGAAGGACCTGCTTAAACAGATGGATAGCATTTTCCTCACTCCTTTGACAAAGCACACACTGATCGGGTGATGACATTGTCGGTAGCCTCTTCTGCAGCTTTTCATTTGTGTGTAATCCCTCGAGTTATCGTCTGGACTTGCTTCCTGTCCAAAAAAAAAAAAAAAGAGTTATCGTTCAAACTTCTCCAGTCATCTTTTGTTTCTGTAAAATTTGGATCAATGTCCAATCTAAAAATTTTGATCAATGTCCAATCTATAATTCTCCTCGTAGTCTGGAGTTGATTTAATAGTGATTTAAAAGAAAAAATAACCAGAATTGCCAACTGCCTGAATTCTTCTGTACGGGGTTGATTGCTTTCAATGGTACTCATCAATCTCAACCATTCTCTGGGACCACTAGATTTTGTTGTATTATTTAAACTCTCAGGACTCCTCCACCCTCAAAAAAGTGAAATTCTTCATATGATTCCTTTTTTTAAACAATATAAACATTATGGACAGAATTTGAAGAGGCGTACTAATCTCTGTATCAGTCCAGACTCCACATAAATCTGTAATGTGTGAGAAGATGGTAGAAAGTGTTGATCATCTTTACGTCCACTGTAAGTTTGCTGGCTTATCATGGGACCTCCTTTATGATGGCATGAATCTTGCAAGGGTTATGCTATGCCCCCTTGTTTCTCAAGCTCGTCTGATGCGGTTTCTTCATGGTTCTCTCGTCAGATATAGGACTGAAACTCTTTGGATCAATGTAGTCTCTTTAATAATTCAGGAAATCTAGAATGAGAGAAATAAGAGAGTATTAGTATTTTGTTGATAGAAAATTACTATGGTAGAGGTTTGGGACTGCATTAGAATTCAAGCTTTAGTCTAGTTGGGTGTTTATTTTAAATAAGTTATTTTCAGTATGTAAATCAATAATTATTATTTATCCTTCAGGCTGAGTGGATGGCTCCAGAAGTACTGAGAAATGAACCTTCAGATGAAAAGTAAGATTTCTTTTTTTTAATTTCCACTTTTTATACTTCTGTTGATGTCTTGATGACATTTTTTTTTAGGAAACAAATCCACTTAGATGCCTTGCAATGGTTTGGATCCGTCATACATTTTATTATAAATCGTGTTCAGGTGTGATGTTTATAGTTATGGAGTCATTCTATGGGAGCTTTCAACATTGCAACAACCATGGGGGGGAATGAACCCAATGCAAGTTGTTGGTGCAGTCGGATTTCAGCATCGCCGTCTTGACATCCCAGATAATATGGATCCCTCCATTGCTGATATTATCAGGAGATGCTGGCAAACGTAAGTATTCAACTGTTGCTTCAAATATAATATTGTCTGATTAATTTGTTCTCTTTATATTTTTTTTCACGAGTTTGATGCTTGGTGTGCGAAAATAGAAGTAAGATGCATATGATGTGCATTTAGACAAAACAAGTTACCTGATGTTATTTGATCTATTTGAATGGTAGAGATCCAAAATTGAGACCTTCCTTTGCGGAGATCATGGCAGCTCTAAAGCCATTGCAGAAGCCACCAACCGCATCCCACGTATCGAGACTAAACACCTCCGCCGGTGGTGGCCGTGAGAAGGCTCAATTGTTGCATGCTGTTGAAGATCCATCAGGCTAGACAGATAAACACATAAGCAAACCAAATCCCGAACCTCGTCCTATCGCCATTGAAGAATGGCATTGGTTTGTATTGGACAAGTATGAGAAAGAGATTGCTTGAAGATGGAAGAACAAAACATACACTCAATTTGAGACTCTGATTCTTTTTCACATTTTTCTGGTTTCTCATCGTTATTAGAGATACCCCATTGTCAAGAATGTGCATTTGTTGTAAAAAAAAAAAAAAAAAACAAACAAACAAACAGGAGAATTGGTTGAAAATGTTGTAATCAATGTCTTTACTTCCTGGTACATTCATTATTGCATTTGCAGGTACTCATTTGAACAGGAGAATTTATGAAACATATTTCTCTCTAAATTCACAAACTTGTTATATGCCTTTGCAAAACTTGTTCCAAAAGAAAAAAAAAATAATGAATGAAAAAATGAGATCATTTCCGATACTTGTGGAACTAAAATTTTCATTTATTCTCATCCATAATATGTTATGTATATTTATTATTACTAATAATAAAAAAATAACGAGATTGATCACTTTCAATCACCTGTACATGACTAATTACTGTTAGAAGAAATATCAAAACTGGAAGTACGAACATATTATATTACTATCAGAATGTAGAAATTTTTCAGGATAGAAAGCCATTCAACTAAACTAAATATCACAAACAGAGATAAGGTGGGGACAACTAAATCACCCCACAATTCTCCTCATATTATCAATCATCTAAAATCTTACCAGAGGTTCTATCTGTTTCTGATAATGGCTGCTTTTTTCAGCTCAAGTTCATTTCTTTCCCATCCAATTGGGAGAATTCATCATCTAGCTTCCTCACAGACACCTTCACCTTCAACCCCACCTTCACAACCATCACAAACTCCACCACCATTTCCATCTCTGAGCAATTCTTCTTCAACTTCAGATGAACTAAAACCAGCAGCTCCAATAAAATTGGAGCAACAAAAGCTTACCACCACCATTGATTCCACAGATTGGATTGCTTCGAATTTGACGAGACGATTCGGGCTCGGTGCTGGCCTTGCTTGGGTTGCTTTTCTCACTTTTGGAGTTGTCTCTGAACAGATCAAAACTCGCCTTGAAGTCTCTCAACAAGAAGCAAATACTAGGTAGGTTCTTATTCTGTTTCCTTTTTCAATTACATTTAATAGATTACAGCAGATACCAACAGAGAAAACAGAAGATGCTATACTTTATTTCCCATATCATTTTTTGAAAATTATGCCAAACAAGTTAGATGAATGAAAACTTTTAGTGGGTAATATTTTTTAAAAAGTATTTGCAAATATAACAAATTTTTTAGTGCGTCGATGATCAATAGTAATCACTTCACACGAATACCTATTGATATGTTGTGAATAGTTTTCACTGAAAAAGAACCATAGTTGAATAGTAACTATAGAACATAAAGCAAGTTATCTGATTGGTTTCATCATTAGTGAGATGCTTCAATTGATCAAAGCACTGTATTTTTTGCAGAAATGTGGAGAAGGAAGAGGAAGTGGTGCTACCTAATGGCATAAGGTATGTTTCTATCAATTTAACCTGACCTCTTTGAATTCCGCCACGAGTACGGGTTAAGGGTGAGTTTGAGATAGATTTTGAAGTGTTTTTCATCCACTTAAAATCCTTTTTTTTTTTAGATGTTTAGTTGCATCAAAAAAAATGTTTTTGAAATTTCTAAAAACAGAGAAAACGTTTAATTGGTGTTTTCTCTTAAAGTATTTTGTAGACCTTAAAATTCATCCCGAACTCACCCGTTACGTAACAGGTACTATGAGATGAGAGTTGGTGGTGGTGCTTCACCAAGGACAGGAGACTTGGTTGTGATTGATCTCAAGGGAAAAGTACAAGGCACTGAGGAAATATTTGTGGACACATTTGGAAATGACAGAAAGCCATTGGCATTGGTGATGGGGTCAAGACCTTATAGCAAAGGAATGTGTGAAGGGTTGGAATATGTTTTGAGATCCATGAAAGCAGGTGGTAAGAGGAGGGTTATAATTCCTTCTAATTTAGGGTTTGGAGAAAAGGGTGCTGATTTAGGTTCTGATCATGTTCAAATTCCACCATTTGCAACTCTAGATTATGTAATTGAGATTGAGAAAGTTTCTATTGCACCTTCTTGAGCTGTTTCTAAAATGCACTTAAGCTGATTTAATATACAAGTATTTTTCCTCTCCCTTGCAATTTTTTCAGGTGTCTTTTTGATGATTTTTCTTACTTGTATTGATGGAAATATAGGAAAGGGAAAACACACTCTTTGTGATCTTTTTTATATTATGTAGAGGAGGAGGATCAAACCACTCGTTTGAGGGTGAGAATACATGTTTTACCATTGAGCTTAAGTCTTGAGTGGCAGTCTAGCAGATGTAAATAATAGTTGAGAGATGGTTTTTCGATGACTGCACTTTATTATGTAATTGTTCATTTACGATACACTAGATAATGAGTTTTTTTTATCGATAATTCTTACAATACTATTTTAATTGGTCAAATCAATATTTGTGAGTTCATGTAAAAAAAATAAAATCAGTACTTGTACATACTTACAACTTCATATTTCTATCTCACTAAAACTAACTACTCTTGCGTTGTAATAAGCATGTGATTGCCGTGATGATAAGGAACAGACTATTGGAATAAATGAATCTGTAGTTAGAAGAATGTTCAATTGTGAAGGTGAATGTTCGAACCTTATCTTAAAACTCATTCACTTTATTGATAGGTAAAAATAGTTTAATAATCAATATTGGGGTGCTTGAAACTATTTGTAGTGAATAAAACTTCATATTTATCTCAATCCTTCTCTAGTCCAATATGAATAATAAACATGTAACCTTTTTTTTTCTCATTGAAATCTTGAAATGTAACTCCAAAAGATAAAAGAGAAAAAGGGTCTAGTATGCAATTTAAGACCCAGACTTGTCAACAATTTTATGTCAAATTCATTCCTTTACTCAGTATTTGGTTGAATAGTCACTTCACGTCTTAAAGTTTTAATTTCAAATGTGAGTTAGAAAATTAGCCAACGTAGCCACTAAAACATTCAAACCCATTGAAGTAACAAAAAAAAAAAAATCAAAACCCCAAATCAATAACAAAAAGATATAATACAAGTCAACGATAGCATATCTTAAGTGGTATAAGATCGAAGGTTCGAGTCTCTCCTCTCCAATTTAATTTAATATCAAAACAAAAAAAGATCCAATACAAACCAATAAAATAGTCTCGTTCTTCCACAAGAATGATCACAATAAATTAATAAAAAATCTCTAGAAAAATAGCAATTTAGTTAATAAAGCATTAATTTCACGACTTATTAATAATTTGTAAAAAAAAATTGAATTAAAAAAAAAAGTGTGTAGTGTGAATGAAATGTGAATAGAACAAAGTGAGAAAAATCGTAAAGAAAAGAATAAAGGATTGGTTTTTACAACAGTCGCGTTGTTCCAATCCTAACCAGAAGCTACAATTCTTTTCTTTTGACATTTCCATTTTCAAAATCGTTACTTTTCAAAAACCAAAACTTTAAAACCCATCCAATTGCTTAAGAAACAGAAAACAGAAAACTGAAAATTCATCATCTTCTCCAGATTCATCTCCATGGGAACCGTAATCGATTCCCATTTCTTGGCACTAACAGCCATAGTCACTGTAAAACCCTGTTCATTTATTCTCTAACACTCTCTTCAATTTCACCTTATAATTGTTCTTTACTTTCTCACTCTTTTTTTTTTTTTTTTTTTTTGGAATCCTCAGGTTGGGTATCAGTTTTTGTTCTTTATAGTCACAGCTCTTCTCAAATTTGATAAAGTCACTGATTTTGCTGGTATTTCCTTTGCTTTCAACTTCTTTTCTTGAGAATTTGTTTCTTCAGTTGCTGAGAAATAGTAGGAAAAGAGTTTATCTGGGATTGAAATTAAGTTTTTCTTCAGTTTTTTACATCATATGTGGAAAGAAAAACATGGGATTTCTCAAAAAAATGGACTTTAAAAACATGGGATTTATAAAGATTCTCTCTTTTACAATACAGGTAGCACAAATTTTCTGATACTTGCTGTATTGACTATAGTTCTGAAAGGAAGTTGGCATTTTAGACAGGTAATGGTGTTTGATTTTATGAATACGTTTTACATTGTTATATTTTCAATTTCGTTGTATTGGAATCAAATTAATGATACAATTCCTTTTGTATTTTGAAATAATGTAACCTGAGAAGTGATGATGATCATTAAACAACTTTTTTGATGTGATGACTGCCATTCCTAGTTTCAAAATTTATAAATACTGTTTTTTCTGGCCGTCTCAGTTTAAACTACACATATTTAATCAAAACAAGTGCTTTAAGAAACCTTCAGAATTTTTGTTTGGCGTAGTTTATTGTTGGCATTTAGTTTTTGATAAATGCTCACATATCTACTGTTCTCTTCTTACTTTCAAACCTCATATTTACTGTAATTTTTAAGTAGGATTTATGCTTAAGAATATACTGTGAAAATAAGTTGACTTCAATGGAGGGATAGATCTTACTTGAGTCATTGGTGTTGAATGGTTGCCAACAAATGATTTTAAGGTTCTACTGTTTTCAGGTTGTTCTGTCTTTGCTTGTGGTAGTATGGGCTCTTCGCCTTGGTTTTTTCTTGTTGATGAGGTATGTTAACAACGTGTTATAACTCTTCAATTCATGTTCTCTTGTCATTTTTGGTGGTAATCGTGCCTACCACGCTGAGAATTAATATATGTGATGCACTCAGCTTCTTTTTCTTGATTCTGTTACAATGCATCCAAAATTGTTTGATTTTGTGAATTTTAATTATCTCTTATAGTCAGCCGTATTTTTTTTACTATCTCATCCTATTATACATTAGTCCTCCCATTAATGAGAACTATAATTACTTATTTACAGCTAGTTTTTTTTAGAAAGGCAACTAGGGACGGGGGTATTTAAACCTAGGATGAGCTGATTTTTCCCATTGGACACTTATTTACATCTACTTAAGTCACCTAATTTTTTTTCTCCTAACTTATATTTCCTCTCTAACATTGGTCGAATACAATTCAACTGTTCAAAAATAAATGTTCAGTTATGCCGGATGCTAATGATATCTTAAACCTCTGTTATAGATTGTTTCCATATCTTAAACCTCTGTTTAAGATTGTTTCCATATCTTAAACCTCTTTTTTGTAATTTGCGGTTCTTGCCCTTGGGTTTTGGTTGTTCTTTTCACTTGTTCAATGTAAAGTGTCTCCTTTTACTAAAAAAATAAAAAAAATAAAAGACATGATAAGGACATGATTTATAACAGGATTTCTGTATGTATTTTGATTTTCTGAATTTTTTTTTTATGTTGCTCCAGGATTCTGCAGTGGGGAGAGGACCGGCGTTTTGATGAAATGCGTAGTAATTTGGCAAAATTGGCAGTTTTCTGGATTTTGCAGGTTCCTTAGTTTGTTCTGTTATCATTCTCATACAAACCTAAAATTATTTTCTCATTTTATCTTATTTCTAAGCCAATTTCATTGATTCAGGCTGTCTGGGTCTGGACTGTGAGTTTACCTGTCACAGTGGTCAATGCAAGCAATCACAATCCATCTCTTCAACCTGTTGATATAATTGGGTGGATTATGTGGTCTGTGGGCTTCCTCATTGAAGCTGTAGCTGATCAACAGAAATTAGCATTTAAAAACTCTCAAGAAAATAGGGGGAAGTGGTGCAACGTCGGAATTTGGAAGCTCTCTCGTCATCCAAATTACTTTGGTGAGGTTAGGTCACTGCTAAATATACATTCTTTAGAACTGTTATTCTATGAATCCTTTCCCAATGCTCGTCTGAAAAATCTTAGCACAACAAATGATTTAGTGGTCTTCTTTCAAGTTGGGCTGTGTTTGCCTCATCATAGTTGACAATGTACAGAGCTTAGGCTGTTTTATTTCTAAAAAAATTACTCAAGACTCGAGTTATGAATCTTCTAGTATCTCAAATATTGACGTTTAGTGATGAAGAACTTGTGTTTCCCTATGTGGATGGAGGAAATGACCAAGAGATATTATTTCATTCTTGTTACTCTTGTCAAATAAATTGAACCTTCTCAAATGGTGGTAACAGATATTTCTTTGGTGGGGAGTCTTCGTTGCTTCCACACCCGTTCTGGAAGGTGCTGAGTGGCTTGTGATACTGGGGCCAATTTTACTCACATTGTTGCTTCTTTTCGTCAGTGGGATCCCATTACTTGAGGTTGCTTTCCCTTCCCCTTTTGATTTTTTTGATAAATCTTAACTTTATCTTATTAAAATATTTTGTATCAACAGGCATCAGCAGATAAGAAGTTTGGGAATGTGACTGAATATCGTCTATATAAAAGAAAGACTAGGTTGAGTCCCTTTTTCCTTTTTGTTTATTTATTTCTTCACACAAACATTTAACGACTATACTGAAAGAGTTATAATCTCTCTTAATTTCTATTTCAGCCCCCTTATCCCACTGCCTGCAACAATATATGGAAACCTGCCCTCTTGGTTCAAGAAAATTTTTCTATTTGAATTTCCGTTGTACAACCATAATCTTCCCCAAGACGAGCAGAATTGGTGAGAATGGATATTGTACCTTGTAGGTATATATTATTGTACATGTTTACATGACCCGCTCCAATGCTTGAAAAATGTAGTCAATTTGCTTTTATAGATTTGAAAGAGAGCTAAAATTTGAAACATCAATTATGGACTGATGACCATTCAGAATATATAAGAAAAATCAATACTGTTTATTGATGTTTGTTAGTTTGATATTTACTGCTGCCTGTCGGACGACCTTGTCTAACTAAGACATTATATTATAAAATCATATATGATTCTAGTCTACATGTGAAAAGAGTTTATAATTAATTGCATTTTTCTAAGTTCTATTTTAAATTCAAGGTCTTTGAATATTAGAGATGAGAAAAATCATCAGATTAAACGGGGTGGCGATATTTCTCTCAGTTTATCCAGTCATTCAGGCTGCCTGTTTATTATCCTAAAGTGAGTTTATACAATTCTTGCAAGGTATAGAACAAGCAAGGGAGAAAGCAGTGATAGATTGAAGATGGGTTAGCAAATCTAGACTTGGTATGATTTCTGTAATCATTACTGAAATGGCTTATGATACTGCTGGACTCATTCATTCTTTTGATTATAGAACCTGTACTGATGCTCATTTTGATTTATTACCACATTTTAAAGTATTGTCTTATTGATTCAAATTGAATTATTGTAAATTGAGTATAATATTACCACATGTTTTGTATGATATGATCATGTATTCAGGTATTCAGGTATGTTTGTTTTAGGAAAACTGAGAGGATATTGTTTGGGAAAAAAAAAACATTCAATTTTAAAATTTAAAGAAACTTTTGGAGCCCCTCCCTCCCCATACCTGTGGCTCTACTGTTGAACCCACTGTATATGAATTTACTTCAATTCTGATATCCTTCACTCATTGATTGCCTTGGCCCAGACCTTTGTAGTCCATCACTCATCATTTACCATCCATTGCATTCTGACCATCCTCTTTCTTTTCTACTTTTGTGTCACGCTCGAAGGAACATTTTTCAACCGCGCATCAGTTATAAACTCTTTACTTTATTCCCGTTTGGCTTTTGTAAGTATTCAAAAGTGTATTTTAATAAATAAAAAAAAGTGTTTTTATAATCATTAAAAAAAAAAATTTAAAAGTTATTCCAAACGGGTTCTAGTGTAAGCTCAGCCAACTCAAGTACAACAACAATTGTAGAAATGGTGTTTCTTAATATCTATTGTTGAGAACAATAATCAATTATTAATTTGTATGTTATATAATTTTAAGGATTAATGTAGTAAATGGCCCCTTTTGAGGGTTCTCAATCAATATATGGCCTACTCATTTTTTAAATCTCTTTATAGCCTATTTCAGATTTGACCGTTGATTTTATACCGGATTTACCCTCCATATGGCATTTAATGTTTTTTTGATTTTTTTTCTTCTTGAATTGATTGCACACAAATTTTATTCTCTCTCCATCGATTTCATATATATTTTTTAATTTAATCATGTTCAAGTTTCCTTATTTGATTTCCAATTCCTTATTTCTCTCGTTTCTCGTTTGAATTTTGAATTTTTTTGTTAGTTGATCGTGTTTTCTCCCATATTCGAACATCTAATCTCTAGTTTAGAATTTGATATATATATATATATATATATTTTAATCTTCTCACGATTTTAACTTCTTCTTTTTTTTTCCTTTTATTTTTTTTTTGTATATTTTTAAATTTTCATTTATGTAAGTTTCATATTTGATTCTTAATATTTCAAATTCCCTTAAATCTTGGGATTTTTAAATTTTAAATTTTATTTACTTTTTTACTCTTCTGTGTTCTCAACTGATTTCGCTATATCTTTTTTCTCCGAATCCTGAAAAACAAACAGACTATATGTTATAAAGCTCAATCGGTGTTTCCAGAAACAACCTTTCCCGGAAAAAAAATAGTGTTAACATCATCAAATCACTTCTAATGTACAGTACAATCTCGTCAATTAATTTTGTTAATCTCCAATAAAGATCAGACCTTTTAAAAAAAAATAAAAATCAAACGTTGTACCTTTTCAAATTCTCGTCATTCTTGCTTGTTTTTGCATTGATTTCCTTCTTTGATCGTGTAAACAAACAGATTTTATGTTATAACTGGACTATAGGATACAAAAAATGATTTTTTTTTGTAAATGCAATAAAAATTATAGTTTTTTCTCATTCAAATCACGTTTATCAGGAATGGTCTTTCAACCTAGATCTTCAATGGAAGGATTTCAATTTGAATTCCCCCAAATCACGCTTCCTCTAATTTTGTTTTTCCTTTTTTGTTTAATCGTTCATGGTAAGGGTATTATCGTAAGATTGCTGCTTCTCACTCCTCCCTAGAATGATGCAAGGGACATTTTTTTATTTTAATTTCCTGAAGGCCATAAAGTGTTATTTTAGGGTTTTTTGGGCTATATACTTACTTATCCCTAATTTTAATCTTATATATTATAAGGATAGTAAAAGCAATGTCTTGAATTATCATCTTGTTAAATCATCGTAAGACCTAAAAGCTTAAATTGTTAGTTTGATGTGAATTTAATCTTTTATATTAAGATATTTACATGAGGTCCGATTATTAAAATAAAATTAATCCTTTTTTATGAACAAATTCTTTGCTTGAACTTGATTGCTCTTTGAAGCACTTAACTGCAAGATTCCCGGAAAGAGCGGGTTGCTTTTCTTACACATTATTAGGCCAAATTTCTTTCGGCTGGTAGGCAGGGCTCCAAAATTAAATTGTTTTGTAACATAATTTTGACGACTATTGATAGTGATGTGACTTCACCCTTATTCTTGGCCTATTTATCAAATGTCAATTTAGGAAAGCGGGTTTGAACTATACAAATTTAAACCGGATTTTCTAAACTTGTATTTTAATTTTAATATCAGGTTAAACAAACCCTACATCCCATTCATTCATAAACCAAAACAAAAGCTACAGAAACACTTAAACCAGATTTGTGAGCAAACACTCTAAGGGGGTGTTTGGTTGGGGGTTTGGGAAATGGAAGCCTGGGATATTAAATGGTGGGTTTGTGATGCCTGGGATTCTGAAGTCTATATTTGAAATGTGTGGGAATGGAAATGAATAGTAGAAATAATGTGACTGTGTTGGAATGAGATGTCAAATCCAATAGTAAACATGAGAATAGAATGTCAATGCCAATAAAAAATATAGTGTAAAACAAACATGAGAATGAGTTTGTGAAACCTATTCCCATCTACAAACTCATCCACAAACCCCCCAACCAAACACACCCCTAAGGCTTACGGCAACTGTGACATGAGGTTAGTTTTTAACAGAAGCATCGTTTGAACCATTCTATCATATCATATCATATCCCAGTTGGTAACATTAAAATTTAAAGAAAAAGAGAGATTTTCATTGGATACCTACCCTAAACAGGAAAAAAAAAAATCACTTTTTCAGTCCAGCTTTTTCTTGGTGGTCTGGTTAGTAGAGAACAAAACTAAAATTATATTGCTTTTTTGCAATGCAATCCCTGAAATTAGAGAAATTATGAGTGGTTGGGAAAAAAAACTAAATGAAAGGAGACCTAAAATTTTGAAAATTTCAAAAGACACTACTGCAACTGCAAAGATTGGATTATCCAACCC
Organism: Gynostemma pentaphyllum; assembly: GCA_028015215.1. Lineage (NCBI taxonomy): Eukaryota > Viridiplantae > Streptophyta > Magnoliopsida > Cucurbitales > Cucurbitaceae > Gynostemma > Gynostemma pentaphyllum. The sequence continues at coordinate 48,524,670 of CM051346.1, read as the reverse complement.
AGCTGGCACGCTTTTCACCTTATAAAGAATAGATACAATACTTGGTCAGCATAATATTACCAAAATACCACTCCTTTTTGCCACTTGACAGACTATCTCATCACACATGATGCTGTCATTTCCATATCAACACATCTTTTAATTTTTATTTAGCAAGTTAAAACAGCTAAATCAGTCACAATAATCCCATTAGTTCACTTATATTATATTAAGGGAAAAGAAGGCAAGTAGATCTGACATTAGTCTATTGATTAAGCTATTACAAACCCGTAAACCACGAGAAATTATTCAATATAACCGATATAAACTCGGTAAGAACAGATACATTATGACGGGTACATTGAATAAGTTCTTCATAAACTCCTATTAAACAAAACTAATTAAGTATCATATTCTAGATAGAGAGAAGTGAAAAGTATCTTGCCTAAACAGAAGCACATGACAATCTTAACCATGATGGGGGCAAAAAGTGACCAAATAGTTGCTACCAGTACAAGTAGCAATGCTAGTGGGATCATCATAAGCATAAGAATAAGCCTTGGGACAAGCAGCCTTGAAAATCTTTGAATATGCAGTTGGCTTACAAGTCTGAGGATTCCCAAAGCTCCCTGTGCAACAATACCTTGGCGAATTGAATGCAAAACAAGCACTTTTACAAGCCACCACACTCCTGTTATCATGAGATCTGACCTGCAAACCAACAGGACACATCATATTCAAATCACTCACACACCCAGCATAGCTACATTTGCCTGATCCTTTCAAAGGAGTAATGGAAATGGCTAGATTATAGCCATCCACAAGGCTAACATCATAGAAATCTTGGTCATTTCCAAGGGTGATCTCAGCTAGAGTTGCTGGTGGTGTGCCACCAATGCCATTGCAGAAAAGGGCTCCACCGCAATCCCCGGTAGCGCATTTACCTCGCCCGGTTGCGTCGAAAGCGCAACCGTGCCGACCCCAAAAGCGGCCTGACCAGAGAGCTGGGAGGTGGAGGGAATAGGCTTTGTTTGGTTGGAGCTTAAAGCCACCTCTAGCAAGTATGGGCCTGCCGGCACCGGGTTGAATTCCGGGCCAAACGGCATGTGGGCATTTGTTGTAGAAAGTTACTGTTGTAGCAGAGACCAAAACTGCAGCAAAAATTGAGAGACATTAAAAAAAAAAAAAAGTACTGATTTTGAGTCATATTGGCAAAATATCAAACTCATAAAGTTCAGTTTTTTAAGGGAGAGAGATTTACCTGAAATGTGGGAAGTGAGGAGAATGGAGAGAAGAAGAGATCTCAGAAAAACTTCCATGGCTGATAGTAAGAGAGAGAAAGAGTGATTTTTTACTCTTTCTTCTTTCTCAAACTCTCTCTGGAAATGTATGATATAAGGGTTTATATAGAGAAATGGACAATGAAGAAAGAGAAAGAGGCAGAGTACTAAAGTTTCAAACTTTGAGTCAGAAAGTTGAAAAGTGGGCCTCTCTGCTCAGCTCTGCTTTGTAATTACATAATTGAATTGAAATGAATGTTAACTCCTATACAATACAAACTTTCTTATGTTTTATCTTGTCTTGTTTTACATCATTTTACTATCGATTATTTTTATTCCGTGAGTGTTCGGGTCAACCATATAATCTAAATACTTGATGTCGAGAAATTTATAAGATGATAGATTATGTAGATGATCACACGTAATTCTGAATCTATAATCTCGATATTTTAAGAAAAACTCTTTTAACTATTGGGAATAATTAATGACAAAGTTACTCAGTTCCCAAAGATGTCAGAAACAGAGGAAGGAGTGTTTGGCTGTTTCCAATTTCATCTTACAAAAAGGAAAACCCTTCACATGTCAAGGGAATCACTCTGCTTCCCATAACGATTCCAAAGACCTTCAATTTTTTATTTTATTTTTTTATTTTAATTTTTAAAGTTAAATAATAAAAAGGTGTGTATATTGGGATCTCTCTTTTCCATGATAAAAACTGTAAAGCACTACTTCACTTCTTTCAATGACCCAATTAATGACTGCTTCCCCATTTAAGATTCTTCCTTGAGAAACAAAAATTGCTACCATTCTATGCAGATATGTTTATTAATTTTTTTTATCGGAATTGTTTTTTATTTTATTTATTAAAATATAGTTTTAGTATATGCATTGATATCCGAATTGTTATTTTTTTTTTAATAACTTTTGAAGGTATTTTTTATAATTAAAATATGAGTTCAAATTTAATGATATGATACAACGAATATATTGATGGTAATAAGATAAGTTAAGTCTTAGGAACCATCGAGTGTATATAAAACTTATTAAATCTTGAGTGACTAAACTAAAGGTTGGTATAATCTTTGAAAACCAAAATTATACTTATATTTTTCTAGATTGATATTTTTTTATATAGTTTTTGTCATTTTAGAATAATATTTATTAGAAAAGAATCGTTTCATACCACCATCCACCCCGAATTTAATAAGTATGTTATTGTATGAAGTATAATGGTGAAGGGGCAAAAGTTCTTTCTAATTGTGAGGATGGAAATTCGAGTTAAATTTGCATCCCTATATTGATTGATAAAAAAATTGCCCTCCATCAATTAAGTTAATATTATTTTTTACATGTTTAGTTGAGAACATTTTTTATAATGGGATGAAACAACTTTTTAAAATATTGATTTTTATGTTTATGTTGATTTTTTTAAAAGCTATATTAAGGTATTTTGGTGAGCTTTTAACTTTTCTTTTTAATATAATTTTATGGTTACGATTGAGGTTTTTGTGGTTGAGTTTTAAATTTTCTTAGGTTAATTATATAATATATTTTATTGATTTGATTTTTTAATGATTTATTGGCGGAATTGTTTGGGTGAATATATTGTACCACTTAGAATTAATTTAATTTAATGAAATATTATATAAAGTTTAAATTGACTCAATTAATTAAGTGTTTCTTATTTCTTATCCATTTACTTTAGTTGAATTTATCTAATTTGTTGATTGATAAATATTTAAAAAAGAAAAAAAAAACCCCAAAAGTATTCCAGATTTGGCGCAGTGAAAGGGTAACAATTTGATCTTTTGGTATCAACGGCTCGCGTTGCTTTATCACGCTTTTTGGTTACGAGTGTGCAACGGCTATGCTGCTGATTACCGTACGGGAACAAAGGTAAGAGCGCATTTACCTTTATACCCTTCCCCCCTTTTTTTTTACCAAAAGAAAAAAAAAATGATTTCTTTACTGGGACCGACACCGGTGCCCACGTCGTAAAAAAAAGATTCTACTCGAATTATTGTCGTTTAATGAACAGACAGATCTAATGTTTGTTTTTCAAAATAATAATTCCAAAAAAGAAGTATTGATTTTGCAGCTAATTTAAATAATAATATATTTAGATCTGTGGGAAGAAATCGTTGAAAATTTAAATAATTTGATTTTTTTTAATTAATGAAGCTCACAAACCATCACTATAGATCTATTTGTTGCCATATAAAACCAGGTAAGCTTCAAAAAAAATCTCAGTTCGTCTTTTACCGTTTATTACATTTTCATATAGATTTCTAATAAAAAAAAAATTAGTTAAATATTATTTAAAAATAGATAAAAAGTTATAAATACGTTAGTTGAAAAATATATCAATAAGTAATTATTATAATTTTAAACAAATACTATATAGGTCACCCACCAATCTATAGAAGGATTTATTTTAAAATATATTATATTTATAACTATTTTTAAAAACATACACAACCATTAATATTTAAAATAGAAGCTATATATTTTTATTTTAGAAATTGCATTGCCTTTTCATGGGTATTATAAATTTTAGATTTTGTCTCAAATAAGATAAATCTATATACTGATTATTAAAATGTCAAACTTTTTAAAAATTACTCAAATATTATAATTATAGTTCATTTAATTATTGAACTACTATTTTACATGTGTATTTTCAATGAATTTGTTTGTTTTTTGCTTTTTTAAATTCAAGTTCAATAATATATTGAATTATTTGATGGTTTTCAATGAATCTATTATTTTTTTTCTTTTTTCAGTTTAATAAATTATTGAAGTATAATTATGATATTTGAATAATTTTTAAAAAGTTTTAACATTTCAACATTAATTAGTATGTAAAATAAAAATATGTTATTTCAGTAATTGTCCCGATAAATTTTGTGTCTTACATTACAAATATATCATTTTTATTAAACATTCATAAAAAGATGAAAAATTGATGCTATCATTTGAAAATAGCCAAAATTTTGATTTTCTGTTTTAAATTGACAGTTTAAGAATTGATATTTCGAATCTCTTGAGAAATGTCATTTTTTTAAATATGGATAATTTTGAAATTTAAGATATATCGATATTAGAAAAGATAATAAATTACAAAATTGGGGTAATTCTTAAAATTTCTCAAATTTTCCTCCATACTTTAGAAACACGCATGAAACGAGTGAACCATTTGTTCTGGTCATTGGGCCTGGAGAGTGCCAATACATTCAAACTGGAAAGCTGAGGTTTAGGCTTGGGCTTAAATTCCTGATTTGGACCTCAATTTCTCGTTGCTGGACCCTGAATCACAGGCCCAAGAAAGGCCCATCCCTTCAGGATTTTTTTTTAGAAGTACCGTTTAATCGATCTGTTTTCATTATCACACTGATGGTGAGAATTGAATTAAAAAAATACCCCATCCGTATCGTATACACTGATTTTGATTCAATGGCAATTGAAAAGGATAATTATGAAATTATATTCACTATTTTTTTATAACCAAGAAGTTAAAAAGGGCAGCGATGAATTTTTCCCTTCGAAAGTGAGTGCGTTAGTATGTTTATAGAAGTAAATATAAATATACTTAATACAAGTAATTGTAAATATAATATTTAAAGAAACTCCTTATCAGGGATGACAAAATTCCCAGCCCCCATTTTATAGGGTTAAGGTTAGAGGGGAAATTTTTTTACAGATTTGTTTTAGAATTAGGGTACGGAAATGGGAATACATTCCCCATCCCGCCCCCGATCCCGAACCCTATATTTTAATAATATTTTTTTCTTGGTAATACACAATGCTTTTCATTAAATATGAAAAAGCCCAAAAAGGCAAGGGGAGAACTACAAAAAGGCCTCCCAATTTAAAGCTATATCAGAGGGAGCATAATTACAAAAAAATTTACAATTTGCACTCCAAATGGAGGCTTTAAGTTTTGTCTTATTTACATTTATTTTTTTTTGTGATATTTATCTAATTATTACTAAATGTAGTCTTTTGCAAAAATAAAAAAATAAAAATGAAAAGGCTTGGACTCCATCCCCTTAGGAGCCGAGCCAAGCCTCCCTCCCCTACACACATAGATACTAGCTAGATTTTTGCCTATGTAGCCAAAATTAAACCACAAAATAGAGGCTTGGCTCCTTAAGGAGATAAAGCCAAAGTTTTTTTTTTTATTCTTCGTAAAATTATATGTTTGATCTTTTTACTTCATTAGCTATGTCAATTTGATCCATGTATCTTTTAAACTTTTCTTAATCCGTAATTGTCATTTGTATCTATTTAATCTCTATACTTTACTTTTGATTCTTATATTTGAGTTAAATCTTCCTGATATGGTCTTTGTCTTAATAAATTATATTAATTTAATAAAAAAATGGATCTATTCTTGTTAACTTCTTTTAGACATCTTTATCTTTAGCAATCATAAAATAACCTCAAATTTATTAACATCAATTTCAGGTAAAATTTAACCTTTTTTTTAGATATGACATCAAAATGGGGAAGAGGGACTCGAACCTTCGATCTCAAAGGAAATGATTAGGTGTGTAACCGGTTGAGCTATGCTCATATTGACATGTAAAATTTAACCTTATTCATTAATTACTATACATGAACTATATCATAAGATCTAACTTAAATACGTGGACTTTGATACAAGGTAAGTGTTGGGAAAAATCTCCTTCCCACATTCACCGTTAGGAATAAAAAAGTAATCGAGAAATTAAAGAATAAAACACAATCAGAGAAGACACAAGAATTTATACTGGTTCACCCAAATTGGCTACGTCCAGTTGCTACCGCTGCGGAATTCACTATGATGATTCAGAGTTACAATAGAGAAATATTCAATACACTAACCCGTGTATTAACCGCTCGAAAGCCCTCAAGAAAGTAAACTCTTTCTTTTACAATATTTCTCTCCCAACTCACATCATGCCTCTCTGCCGTCAAAAACCATGCAAGCAAAAAGGATGCCTTTTTCTTTCCCACGTTTTTCTCTTTGGCTGCACACCAAAATTGGTCAACCAAAGTTGCTGCCTCCAATTTATCTCTAGGTTAAAGACAAATTAAAAAGTAATGGGCTTGGGCCTTGATTTGTCTTCACAAAAAAACCCCAACAAATTCCACCTTGAAGACAACATCAAAACATCATGTCTTCACTGCAGCGGTAGCGATTCCAATTCCACCTAGACAAGATAGAATAATGCATAGCTTCTGCTATAATCATTGTCTTCACCGACAATCATAGTTCTCAAATTTGAGAGCTATCCTACTCCACCATATAAGTAGACCACTTGAAATATCACCTTTCAAGATTTCCCCTTTTCCGGCACATGTCGATAAACCTTGTTGAAATTATGGTGCAACTTCCAACTACTTGACTTCCCCGGAAGTTCTTCAACCATCGACATCATTCCACACGCCTTGCATTAACCGTCAAGTTAATGCCCGCGTGCATCCTCTAACAACGCATCCTCTATCATGGTAAAGCGGTCATACCATGAGGATGAATTTCCTCTTTCTTCAAACAAAGTCGTTGTCTCCCTTTACAAGAGAGACAATGTTAGCTCCCAACTCAGAACCCTTTGCCGAACCTGCTCTGTTTGGACAATATCTTTTCAGGTGACCAGATAATCCACATTCCCAGCAGCCTTTCTTTTGTATGAAATTCTTCTTCTTCCCATTGCCAACTACCAACATAGAGTTGTTATGTGAATCGCGCCCTGCACTCTTTCAACCTCCTCTCCTCTGATAAGAGTTTACTTGTAGTTTCTGCAAAATCTAAAGAATCCTTTCCATACATTAAAACTGTCTTCATGTGCTCATAAGATTTTGGAAGAGACAAGATAAGCCTAAGAGCCTTATCCTCTTCATCTACATCCACTTCAATTGCCTCTAGTTCTGAAACGATACCATTGAGAACACTCAAGTGATCTGAGATTTTTGTACCTTCATCCATTCGCAGTGTGTGAAACCGCTCCTTCGGGTACAACCGATTTGAGATACCCTTAGCTTGATACAAGGCTTCAAGCTTCTCCCAAAGTTCTTTGGCTGTCAAAATTCCATGCACATTTGCAAGAACGTTTTTAGCCAAACATAGTCTTATTGCGCTCGCCGCCCTCAAATCCATCTCCTCCCAATCTTCATCATTCGAACTAGACTTCTTAGCACCTCCACTAGAACCACTGCCAACTGATTTCGTTGAATCACCATCACCGCTTGACTGATTGAGAGTACCACCGCTCGGTCTTCCTTTCAAAGCTTTGTGTAACCCAGATTGTATCAATACATCCTTGACTTGCACTTGCCACAAGCCAAAATTGATCATCCCATCAAATTTCTCCACATCAAACTTCACCGGACTCATAAAGTTTGACATACTTTTCACTCCTAACTTGAATCTGGGACAATTATAACCTAAAGCTCGATCCGGTTGTTGGGAAAAATCTTCTTCCCACATTCACCAGTTAGGAAAAAAAAGTAATCGAGAAATTAAAGAATAAAACACAATCGGAGAAGACACAGAATTTATACTTTTGCTTCACCCAAATGGCTTACGTCCAGGTTCTTCTGCATTCGAATTCATTATGATGATTGAGTTCTGATAGAGAAATATTCAATACACTAACCTGGTGTATTAACCGCCGAAAGCCCCTCAAGAAAGTAAACCCTTTCTTTTACAATATTTTTCTCCCAACTCACATCATGCCTCTCTGCCGTCAAAAACCATGCAAGCAAAAAGGATGCCTTTTTCTTGTCCACGTTTTTCTCTTTGGCTGCACACCAAAATTGGTCAACCAAAGTTGCTGCCTCCAATTTATCTCTAGGTTAAAGACAAATTAAAAAGTAATGGGCTTGGGCCTTGATTTGTCTTCACAAAAAAAAACCCAACAGTAAGGTGAGAAAGTAATGTAAGAATTCAAATTAATAGAAAACATAAAGTTAAATTTTTTTTAACAACAATACTTTTTATTATTGATATAGGTTGAAAGAAAGGAAATGATTACACTTGCAACTTGGAGGGTTTGCCTTGATGGTTCCTTAAATAAAGTACTTTCATATCTTGATATAAAGAGTTATATGAATCAGAAATGAAATGGGAAATTAGAAGAAGAAAAAAAAAATGAGAGTGAGACATATATTAAAAAAAAAAAAACTAAAAAACAAAGTTAAATAAGAATATGGGATGAGTGGGGGTAAAAAAAAAGAATATATGAATGATGAGCTCATGACAAGAGAGGGAGAGAGAGAGAAGGAAGGGGTGATAGAAAAGAAAGGGACGTAACATTGGTGGCTCTAACTCACTCAATTAAGGGAGAAACTTCTGGTCTGCCCTTTCTCTGTCTCTAAGCAACCTACCCCTTTTTAGTCTTGTCCCTTTCTCACTGTCTTACCCAATTACTCTCTTTCTCTCTCACCTGCCATCTTCTTTAATTCTCTCTCTCTTTTTATTTTTTACACATTCCCTATTTCTTCTGCCTCTTCTTCCTCCCAATTTCTTTTTTTTTCCCTTTTATTTTCCTTATACTCTCAAGAGATAACTTAATTTAGTACTCTAATACGTAGTTTGTTTTGTAGATGAGAAATTTCACATTTTCTTTTGAGTAATTTTAAAATAATAAATGTTTTTAAATATTTTTAAAATGGTATTTTTCATACTGAGATTAGACCCATCACAGTCTATGATTTTCTATATTTTTTTTTTTAATATCAATTCTTAAATTTTTTTTTTTTTTTTAAAAAAACCCTTATTTTGAATAACCCATCCATGTGTTCTTATATTCTTGTTCTATCTCCAACTTAATGTGTCTCAAATTAGTTTCTTTTTTATTTTAATCATTTTATGTTTTGTTTGGCTATATCATCCAAATTTGTGATATTTATTTTTTTAATCTTATCAAATTATAGAGTTAAATTAGGTCGGTTACAAGGGTGTTAGTCCCCACCAAAAATACGAATCTAGATGTTGTTGATGACATCAAAATCCTACATCAGTTAAAAATGGAAGGAATTTACAGGTGATTACAATATTTTTTATTGTTGTGAGACCTCTGCCTCCTCTTTTAAGAAGTCGTTTACTTTGAGTAGATATGAATGTCTGAAAATCAAGATATCTGAGTATTCGATTTGAGAGACCATAGAATGAAAGATAAATTATTTGTTTTTCCAGGATTTATTTATAAAAAATTTACGAAACAAAGTATCTATTTATATATACTAGGTTTAAAAAAGCTTTAGTGAAGATGTTTATAGAAGAAAGTACATGAATTTTCTGCATTCAGGAGATAATCTTTAATAATTAAAAAAAAATCTAAAAAGGTAATATAAAAAATAAACAAAAAGAAATCAAGTGGTAGGCTAGAGAACTGAAACCCAGACAAATAAACAATTGCGGCAAAATTAAATAACCTAATCACAGACACTGATCCATTCTAGATTCTAGTTTTAGTTTACCAATGCAAAACATGACTATTCAAAAACTTATGCAGTGATAAGAGAAGTCATACCCTAATAATGACAAAACAAGCCTATATTTTAATATAAAATACCTATATTAATTATTAATTTCAAAATTAAATAAAACTAGGCTCCTCATCCATAAGGAGAAAGTTTCTCTTTATTTTCTTTATGTGTGCTTTTTTTTTAATAGAGTTATCTATCTATATATTATTTTTAATATAATTGTTTTTCTTCATACTCTAATAAAAATTACCCTTTCCATTTTTCTTACCATATCACATCTAGATCTTTCTATCATATTTGATAGCGAATTTGTTTTCTTCTCAAATAAGAGATTTCACCCTGATAAAAGAAAAGAAGAAGAAAAAACTACAAAAGTGAGTAAAACAGTTGTAATTCATCAATCAAATTAAAAAAATTTAGAAGCATCTTAAATCTAATTGGTAATGAGAGGGGTAACTCTTACCCTTCAAGATGTTGGTTTTTTTTAGCTCACCAATATTGGGTTGGATCCTAATTTTGGACTGGATGTTCGTTTGAATTAGTTAGTCTCTGATACAATCTTAATAATCACTAGCTTTTATCTCAAAACCATCCGATAATGAAAAAAGTGAATCTTAGATTTTATAAATATTTTTAGGTCCATTTTATCTTTCCAATATGAGATCCTTTACAGAAACCTCTATCGTGTATATATCGTATTGAAAAAATCTATAAGAGAATGTAACATCTATATATGTTCAAATATCGTTACACTTGAACTAAGATGTATAGAAGTTAAACTTTTGTAGTTTTTAAATCATATGATCAATCAATCTATATGAGTTATAAAGGGAAAATAACACCTTTATGGGTTTAAGACATTTGCAAACACATCTAAAACTATATTTGTATACCCACATGCTTCTCAAGTTTATAAACTTGTAATATTTTACCTTTAATATAAATTTCTACAACTTTTCAAAAACTCTTTCATTTGTTTCCACAAGAACAGTAATCTTTGAATTCCACTGTTTTGCAGCAACAATAATAAGTTGTATAGCCGTTTGTGATAACTTTTGAAAGTGTTTGAAAGTGTTTTTAAATAAATAAAGTATTTTGATAATTATTAAAAACCCTTTTAAAGCTAACCTAAACGGCCTATAAATATGAAGAATGTTAAGTTAACAAAGGTATAAATTTATACGACAAAATGAATTTTTAAACGGTAAGAGTATTTGAAAGCACCAAATCACATATATATGTATTTTACCATATATATATATATATATATAGATAGATAGATATGACCTCATTAGGTTTGTTTTTGTTCTTAAAGTAATCTATATGTTTTTCTTGAATTACTATTATTTACCATATTGACCTAATTTATATCACTTTCTTTAAATGTAACAAAAGAACAAAAGATCTCTCCTACCTATTTTCATAGTAACTTCAACATCAATTTTTTTTATTATTTAAATCCCTCAAAATATAACATTATTATTTAATCATCTCAACTCTCAACATCTAATTGATAAATTCAAAAATCTCTCTCTTTCTAAATCTGTGAGGCCATGTTGAAGCATTCAACCCAAAGGGTCAGTACTGTCAACACAAACCTCTGTTAACATTTGACCTTAAATGTTTATGTTTTTTGTCTTTTGAATCATTCAAAAAACCAAAAAACATGGTCAAAATTCCCTTTCTCTCACAACATGACACTTTTAAGTTTAACAGTAACAAAAAAAATATTAATTTAAAAACAGTCTCCATTTAATCCAAAACAAAATAACAAAAACAACTTAAACCAATATCCCACCACCAACTTACGTACATATTTATAACAAAGTCAGTAGCTAATGAAAACAAAAAAACAGAAACAAAAAACAAAAAAAAATCTACTTTTGAATATTAATATAATATATTATATAATATTCCCTTTAATCCTAGCCTAGTTAGCTAGTTAGCTAGCTAAGTTTTTTCAATTCTTCAATGGAAGGAATTCAAAAAACTGAAGTGGAGTCATGTGGGTATTCATGGTGGTTGAATTTCCTGATATTTCAGATTCTTCTTTTCCTCCCATTTCATTGTTGCTTCTTATAATATCACTGCAAAGAGGAAAAAGTTGAAGAGTTTCAGATTCTCCTTCTTCTTCTCCTTCTTCAAGGATTGTTTCTCTATAAGATCTGATAAAGGAAGTGAGATTATTATTGTTGATATTATTATTATGATGTGGCTTTGGAATTGTTGTGATAGTAGTAGCTGTGGTAGTGGTAGAGCAGCAGCAGCCAGGACAATCAGGCAACTGCATCATCATATGCTGCTGCTGCTGATGATGATGCAATGAGGAGGTAGCTGCATTCTTTTCACCAAAGTTATTATTCCTTCTTTGGTGTAATTCTCCCATTTCATCATCAAATTGTATCCACCCATCTGTTGTCCTACATTCTGTCATTACATTTGCTTTTTCCACCCTTTGGATTGGAACAGATTCCTGGGATTTTTCAACCAAAAAAAAAAAGCACATAATTCCAAAATATCAATCAGGATGAGTTACCAAACAATTTCATCAAAAAACAGGAATTGGGAAGGTTACAAACAACACACATTCGAGTTAAAAGAAAACTTGACTACTTCCCACTAAAGTAACCGAATGCGTAAATCTACTTATCGAGAAACAAATAACTATACGACAAGTGTTGTTACTTACTGGGAAGTAGTTAAGTTTTTTTTAATATATATATATATTTCTTAAAAATGAGAAACAAAGATGAGAAACAGGAATTGAGAAGGTTACAAACAATACAGATCCTTATTTACGAGTTTTGGCTACTTTCCAGAAGTAACTGACCTACTTGTCGAGGAACAAATAGCTATACAACAGATGTTGTTACTAACTAGAAACTAGTTAAGTTTTGCTTAAGTTAATATAGTGATTTAAAAATTAGGTATGTGAATAAAAATTATGAATATGGCATGGGGATAGGCTTGCTTAGGGCTCAAGACCCAACATGTCGTCCAAAGTTTCATAACAGCAGCTATAGTCCCGACAGAAAGGAAGAAATGCAGCCTTTTTTTAGACCCTTTTCATTTCCCAACAAACTCTATAAGCTTTTTGTTGCTTCTTCTTTTTTATTTCTTTCTTTCTTATGACACGCTTACTTTTTCACCCTTAAAGCTTTACTTATTATATTATTCATTCATGCATGGGATTTTTGGTAATCATAAGCAAAAATTGTACTGATTTTTTTTTTCCTTTGGTCAACTTTTAGACTAAATCAAAAGGTAATAATTGAGGTTAGAGAAAACAAAAGAAATATAAATGATTTGATTATGGAAAAAAAAAAGTTAGAAAGAGAAAAGGGAATAGAATAGAGAGAGAGAGACCTCTGGAAGTGTACTGCAGTTTGTAGAGGGTGCCCAGTTTTTGGTCTGTTCAACAACTTGATATGCTTTTCTTCCTGACTCTGTTCATCAAAAGTAAAACAAAAATCAATTCTACTTTTCCATCCTCACATCAAACAAATAGAATGTTAAAAAAAAGAAAAGACAGTGAAGAGAATCATACGAAAAACCCACTTAATCGTTTCGTTTTCTTATTAATCGTAATCGTCTAATAGTTTAAGCTTTTGAGTCTAGCGAGCAGATGTATACTAAGAAAAACAAAGATTTTAGCTAAAAGGGTTTTTTGAACCTGAATCTTTTCTTTCGATGATTTCAACGTCGCGGCTAGAGTTGTCGACGGAGATGGAAGATTCCATTTGTCTGCGACGTTTCTGACGCTCTCTTGCTTTATGATTCTGAAACCAGTAAAACACATTTTTGCCTTCAATCTTACCATACCGACGTAGTTGAGCGGTGATATGTTGAATTTGCTCTGCCGACGGTGTTCGAGTCCCTCGTCGATACAATTCTTCGAGAACGCGTAACTGCTCGGGCGTCGGATTCCACCTAGAACTCACGACAACTGGCGGTGTATGAAACTCTCTCTTACTCTGATCAGTCACAGTTGCTGCAAAATAACACAATAGACATCCATCAAACAACTATGAATAAGACGGTGTAATAGTATAGTCACTAGTTTAAAAGACTCGTCCAATAACGAAAAGTAAAATTATAAAAAGAGAGAGAGAGAGAGAGAGACCCATATGATGAAAGTGAGAGAAGAAATCGTGAGGGTTTGGAGGAGGAGGAGAAGAAGAAGAAAGGGAAGACAAAGGCCGTGGAATGAGAGGCCTGAGTTTACGACCATTGAAAGAAGAATGATCTTGAAAATTTAATTCACCACCGCCGTCATTATATCCCATCATCCACATATCTTTATATTAAATATCCAAAACCAAAAGGGACCAAATTTAATAACAAAACTATAGAGTAAAAATAAATTTCTCTTTTCAAAAATGACCTTTTTGTTTTTTAATTTTGGAAGAGAAGGTGGGGGAGTTTATGAAGGAGGAAGAAATGGTGTTGGAAATGAAAGAAAAAGAGAAGGGCAACGGAGAGGTGAAAAAAGAGAGGAATCCATTTGATAAAATGGCTAAATTACAAAAACCAAAAGGGGGGGTTGTGGTGTTATATTGGGAAGGAAACAATGCATATATATTTAGTAAAAAAATGATGCTCCAATGTTTTACAATTTATCGTTCAAAACAGGTCGGATGTTTCAGCTCAATTTGTCTAATGTTAAAATAAAAAGCGTGGAATTCTGGGAGAGAGAGAAAGAAAGAGAGGGTTTTTTTGGGAGTAGTGAAGTAAAAACGACGTGACGATCATGAGGGTTATCATAAGCCCAAAGGGGTTTTTATTTTTTTTAAAATTGAATATTGGGAATGTGTGGTGCCTTTCACTCTTATTCTCAATCCAAACTGCCCCTCTTCCCTTTCTCTCTCTTACCTTTCCTTTCTTTCTTTACCCTTTTCCTTTGTCTCTACTGTCCCCTCCCCATGCAGATGCAGATTCAGAATCAGACCCTCTCTCTCTCTCTCTTCGTTTGCAGGTTTTGTACGGCTCCGATTCCTCCTTTTACCCCTCAATTCTTCTACTGTCCAATCACATGAAATATTATTATTCATAAAAAAATCTCTTTCTTTCTCCCAAATAAGAATGATATCTCTCGTTATAATAGGTCGTTTGGTATGAGATGTTGTTTGTATAGTCTAGATTATAATATTAAAGAAATGAGGTTGTGAAGTTTAAGTTTATTTGGCATAAGAAAACAGGTTTACAAAACTTAATAGATGATGGGATTTTATAATTATGGTGTTTAAGAAACCTAAACTCGCCTAATAAAAAGTTTAAATTAATGAAACTTAACACGACTCAACCTAACCCAACCCCATGTATAACCAAACGACTATATAAGGTTCAAAGTATGTGGCTCACTCAATCGAGTCGTGTCTGTCTTATGGTCTGTTTGAGATAACTTTTGAATGGTGCAACGAATAACCTAAAAATGAGTGATTTAGTTTGACTCAAACAAATAACCATGACTCAACTATGACTTGGTTTCATGTTATTGTTCACTATCGATCCAAGTCAAACAATCGTATCTATATCAATACTCTCTGAAAAAATAGTCGATATCTCAATTTTGAACCATACAAACAACCCCTAATAAGAGCATACTCATTCTCACTTGATTTAAATTTAACATATAAATGATGTAATAATCAAGTATATTATCTTTGAAAAAAAACAAATTACAGATGAATATGTGGACAGAAAAAGATACAAAAAAGCTCTCTCTTTCATGTGGTATAAAGTTGTCGTATCATATAGCTACAATATACAATACATACAAATAAACAATATGTTATGTAAAAAATAGAGTAAAACTTGTTCTATTCCATTCCCATTCCCCTATTTGAAGACGTTGAATTTAATGGATATGTCCCAATATCATCTGATCAAATTCATGTCCTGACCCTCCTGACCTACCTGTAATTTCTATTCTATTCATGCAGCTTTTTTTTTTTTTTTTGTCTCTCTAAAAAAAAGTGAAGATAATATAGTGTGTTTCGTTTGGTCATTATGATAGGAATGACTCAAATTTCGAGCGAGTGTCCACCTCTCTCTCTCTCCTGACCCATCTACCCAAAGAATTTCAAACCCCATAATTGTTTCATTATTATTATTTATTTATTTATTAAATATATTTGGTTGGGTTGAGGCCTACTTACTGAAATTCTGAAACCTACTGTCTGTCTTCTGTATTTATAAATTCTGTCTCTCTACTATCAAAAAAATACCATACCAAAGCATCACAATCTCCAACCCTAAAAAACCCTAAAATTTTAACCTTTTGTTTTTTTTTAAAAAATTAAACTTTTTGCCCTGAAATTGAACTTTTATTCCTAAAGCTATAATCCCTACAAGAATGTTTTCACTAAGGCTACCAATATATATGGGCCAAAATTTCATTGTAGTACAAATTTTTTTCAATTTATGCCTACCTTTACTTTACATATTTCCCAAATTTAAAAATACTGTATAAATAATGTGTATTTTCCTTTTTATAGTTTCTTTTTCTTTATTTTACAAAAAAATGTCCCTTCCTATCATATGTATGTGTTAAAAATAAAGTTAAATATATAATTTATTAATAAACAAGGTTTTCAACAATAATATCCTTATTGACCTTTAAATTATTACAAAATATAATGTTAATCTCTTTTCAAATTATTAGAAAAAAAAATTCACTACTGTTAAAAATTTGACGAAAATATGACCGGGGTATAATTACACGGTTATATTTCAATTTTTACCCTTAAACTATATATAAAAATTTATTTTTTATCATCAAACCATATATGGGTTTTCAGTTTGATCCTTGTAATTCATATGCAAACGGCAACATTTTTTTTTTATGGATTTTCACATGTAAAATGATTTTGGAATTACAATAAAAATAGGATTTTTTTTTATTAGGCAGTATTTATAAATTTATCATCTTTAAAAATTATTTTTAAAATTAAGTATATTTATTGATTAAAATAAATTGACAGATTGATTTTGATATATAGTGATCACTTAACTTAATAACTATCTATTCATTTTTTTTTCTTTTTTGGAGAACGCATAAAACAGAAAACAAAAGAACAAAAATAAAAAGGAGATTAGGGAAAGACAACCTCGGAGGAGAAATTATATAAAAAAAAAATATTTATAAATCACCCATGAAAATATATATAAATATATATGAATTTTTAAAATGTCTAAATACAAAAATGAAGATTCTCATATAATTCAGAGAGAGAACAATAATTTAGTTTGTAATTTTATAATAATAAAATTGTAAAGACAGAATCAGAAAACAGTTGAGGCAAGTCAACTTGTCTGCAAAATACCCTTTTTTATAATGTGACCATATGTTAGGCCAGTTAGGGTTACGTAATAGGACGAATAAGCGAGGAAAGGAAGTGACATGTAGAAGAATGAAAAGTAGAAATTATCCTTCCAAATGGAAGGGAAAAAAAATATAGTAAAATACTCGTCTTCTTACCGGTCAGAGGAGCTTCTTGAATATTTATTATATACAATAATATATGATATAAATAAATTATTGAAAATCAAAGTAGAGATATACAGATGAGAAGATAAATATAATCCTTCTTTTATCTATTGTGAATTCATTTTACTTCACTACAAAAAATCTAAAGAGTAATTAAGGAGTACAACGATATGAATAAGTTGAAAATATTAAATGTCTTGATTCGATTTTTTTTTAATAATCTGGGGGTAAGAGGTTCTTAATTCAAACCTCTGCATATAACATATATAATAATAACTACCTTAAAATTAGTTTTTTACACATTAATTTTATTTCTTTGTGTATTATATTATGGAGGCAGCATCTTCATCTGCATTTGATGTAGTTTGTTTGTAACGTGGGTGACAATGATATAAATTTGGTTATGACCTATAGTAATTATTCTCACCAAACCGTTTTATTTTCTAAATGGTACATATCTGTTTTCTCCTTTTAATTAAATATCAGAAGTTATATATTTTGGTCCAATTTCAAATAATATATGGTTGGTTCCCAAAATGGCTGCCCACCTTTGGAATATACCCAAATATATAAACAACTTGTCAACATTTTTTTCTTCTAATTTTTTTGTCAACATGAGCATAGCTCAACTGCTTAAGCATTTACTCACTTCCCTTAAGATCGAAGGTTCGAGTTCCCCCTCCCCACTTTAATATAATCTCAAATTAATAAATAAATAAAAAATAATAGTTTTTTTTTAAATAAAAAAAAGCTTTGAATAAAAAATAAATTAATTTGAAATTACAAGTTTCCATCTCATGTGGATGAATTTTGAGGCCAAATTCCTTCCATTTTTAGGAATGGGATTTTTATTACATAAAATGAAGCTATCATACATTTTTTTTTGGGTTAAAATACACGATGGGCATTGTATATATAAAAAAATAGTGAATTTTTAATAAAACTTTTTAATATTTATTGAATAAAGAAATAAATTAATTATACAATGAATTTAAAAAAGTTATAAATACTTAACTTACTCAATTTCAATTTTAAATATCTTAAAAAGAAAAAAAAACAATATATTTATCGTTATACAATATAAAAGAAAAAATAATAATCAAAAAGCAAAAAAGTGTCATTTTTTTTTAAAATAAATGAAACTTTTACTATTTTTAAAATTAAGACAATAAAAATATGGTAAAATTGCACAAATCACCCCTGGACTATAAGGTTTGTTACACTTACATATTTAAGCTTTTAATTGAGCAATTGGCTCCTTGAACTATGCAAAGTGTTAAAATTGGACCCAAGAAAAATTATTTTGTCAAATTATCCGTTAAAATTATTAATTTACTAATAATTATTATAAAATCTCTATAGGGTCGTGTCCTCGAGGGTTCCCGTCCCGCCCTCGTCTATGACCTCGAACGTAAAACCTTTCGAGGGTCGGGAATGAAAATTCTTCTCGGATCTCATCTTTCCCTGCCCCATTAACATTAAAGATATATTCTTCATCTCAACGATGATTTTCGAGGGTCTAATTTTAAAAACTAACAAAATAATTTGAAAAATTAAATTTTGTTGGGTCCAATTTTAACACTTTGCAATGTTCAAGGGCCCAACTGCTCAAATTGAAAGTTTAAGAATGTAAGTGTTATAACTCCTATAATTCAGAGGTGGTTTGTGTCATTTTCCCTAAAAATATTATTTACTGTAATTTCTCTTTCTTTCTTTTTTCCATTTAATTAGAAAAGTACCATTATGCTTCCCTGATAATTAAAATTGTGGGATACAATTTGAATGTTTTATACATAGAAATTTTGGTCTCTCTCCTTCATTAAGAAGGGAAGAAACATTTGAAGTCTTACAATGTGACTTAAATAAAATTCAGAACCCTCTCTTTTATCTCTTAAAGGACTGTTAATTAATTCTCCTTTTGTCCATAAAACTCGCTGAAGATTTAAATAAAAAAGCTGGAAAAAGTTTTGTGATATTGAATGTATTCATTAGTAACCATTTATCTCTGACAAACTCACAAATTTGTCTGTAGCAAGGATAAATAAAATTTTTCAATTTGAACAAGCTAATTACTCAAATTCTTCACACCTTTAAAAAAAGAAACCAATTCATTGTTTTTATTAAGAAATATTGCAAGATAATGAGATATTGGAATGTGTGAATGTATGAAAGAGGTTGAAATTTTCTTCGGGTCGAAGGTTCGTGTTAAATATGTTAAATCATATATCTCAATACTTGTTATCATGAGTTTCATCTCAAAATCAATTGGCAATAAGATCAGGAGAACCCATTTATATTATAAACATTGTTAATCTCCTTCATATTTTCGATGTGGGATTCTCAACCATGCCTCATATATCTTATAAACATTGTTAGTTTCCTTCATCTTTTCGATGTGAGATTCTCAACATGCCTCATGTATCTTATAAACATTGTTAGTTTTCCTTATTTTTTCGATATGAGATTCTTAACATGCCCCTTCAAGATGGTGCCTCTTTTTGGCTCACCATTCTCATATCGGATCCTATTTTTAGATTGAATATCCATTTGAGTTTGTTAGACTCCATCTTAATATCATAGGATTCAATGTGAGATACTCAACACGGTTCGAGTTTCCCTCTCCAAACTGATGTGTGATACCTAAAAATAATAAAAGGTCATATCTTAACATAAAAACATGAAAAATGAATAATATATAAGAGAAAGGGGTTACCTTTTGGACTCAAAAATTGTAAATTGTCTAGAAAGAAAAAAAAAGTCTCCTGGATATATAATTGTATTGAACCAATAATATTTTAAAAGAAACTGAGACTTGATTAGAGGGTGAATGAGGATGTGTTGTCTCTGAAAACAGGTACTTTATTAGTTGTCGTTAATTGCATGTGTCTAAAGACTAAAGAGAGAGAGAGAGAATCAGTCACAGGCTTTTTGAAAGAGGTACAATGAATGCTCTTAATTCTAGGTCTTAACTCCATTGATACATCATATAAACTTTCTAGTTTATAATATATTATAAACAAACAAAACAAACAAAATTATTTGATTCGGATCAGTATCAGATGATATGCAAAATACACACAGAGTGATATTATGTTTAAGAAACCTCAAATCGATTGTAACGGAATCACATTAAACTACTCATATTTAAAAAGATTTTTTTTTTATCATCTCTCATTCTCGTCTTGTTATATATTGAGATAAATACGACTTCGGTTGAGTTAGTGATATGTTTAACATTGATTATATCATATTATATTATATTATAGTAAGAGATGGGATTGGTCAATGAATATAAATGGGGTGCCTCGGCAATAGGCATACCTCTCATCTGCCCCTAGTTTTCCTCTATTTCACCAAACTGAGTATTTCTGCACAAAGTACTCTCTTATCTACAGTATTAGCATTACTCTTTTATTTTTCAAAATCAAAACCTTATTTTATTATATTATATTATTTATGACATTTAGAAAGAGAGAGAGAGAAAAATACCATTTTCATGCTATATTTTCTCATGCATGCCACAGTTTTCCTTTTACCTGATTAACTCTCTTTAAATTACAAAATTTTTTATAGGACACGATCTCTCATTGCAGATCACCAAGAAATCAGATTTCATTTTTAAAAGTTGTCTTTTCATTTCAATTACTTTAACTTTGCTTTATATTTTTCATCATCCTGTCTCTAAAAACATATATAGCCAATGATTTCCCATTATAACGTTGTAATTGGTGACAAATGTATTTAAAGAAGTAAATAATCAGTGCACACTAATTAGATTAATGATGGGATCTAAATAGAAGGAAAAAATGATTAAAGAAATAGTTTTTTGTTACATGTTGGAACAATTTTAGGTTTTTCATATATCTACCCAACAAATATTCTCTATGTAAACAAAACTTCACTTATGTGGGTACTTTCTAAAAGTTATTACGAGTGTTTTTGAATTAGAAAAATGGTTTAAATCGTTTTAAAATTCATCTCAAACGAATCCTAAGTGTATAGTTATTAAAGGGCAAACAAAATCTTGCATGAGTTAGATGAAATGATCATGAATATAAGAAGGCACAAGCTTATCCCCGCTCCGACCGACAACTGCTGGGGCTACATCTTAATTACTATGATGTGAAGATTTTAGAGGCCTGATATTTCTAACAAGTTTTATAAACATTTTTAAAAAAATGAGATAATAAGAAAAAGATAGTTACCAAACATTTTTATTTCTTAAAATATAAAAAAGAAAAATGGAATATAGAATGTTATCAAATGGGTTCCTATAAGCAACATGAAATTTCTTGCTACATTTGTTTGATGTCAATATAAACATTTTCTAACTATACAATTATAAATTGATACAAAAGAATTAGCTTGAAGGAACCAACAATTTACTTGCATGAGATGTAAAGAGAATTGAAAAGTACCATATTTTATGTTTAATTTCATGACATTCAAACCATGAAAGAGCTTTTGTTTTTTAATAGAAGAAGGAAAATATTAAATTGATTTGATGTATAAATATTAAGTGGTCTTCAACTGTAGCTAGCAGCATAGGTTGCCATATGGAATAAGATGACGTGACTGTGACTGAGAATTCTCTGTAAATTGTAATCTATATGGCCAACCTTAACTATTTTGCTGAATTAGTAAAAATTAAATTTTGCTAAAAAAAAAAGTTTTCTAAAAACTTAATTTTGTTTTTGCAGTTTGACTTAGAGTTAAAAGAGTTTATCATAAATAGGAAAGTAAGATGAAAAAACTATTACTGAACAAATTCAAAAAATTAAAAGGAGTTAAATATAAAATACACTTATATACACTCTAAATTATAACTAAATCATACTCCAATATTTTAAATATGGTTTTAAAATTCGAATTTTTTTTTAACATCTATACACTTTATAAAATTGCAAATCACACAATTTTATTATAAACGGTAATTTGAGCATGAGTTTGATTTATAAATTTATTCTACTAATACGTAAAAAAAATGTCGTTTTTAACTAATTTAGAATATGTGACAAGCGTAGAATATGTATGTGGCACAATTTCATTAAAATTGACCAGTAGAATATAAGATTGTCGATTATAATTTTATAAATATAGAGAATATATCAAAATAGTTTTTAAAATTTTGGAGTATGACCAGGGATAAAAATGTCGATGTCGACAAGTCAATTTTGCGGAGATGTAGATGTCGACGGATATTCCGGGAAAAATCATGGATATCACGGATAACCATATAAATTGTTTGAATTTGTGGATGAAACTTTTATTAAAGTTTAATTAAGCATTAAACCATCATTCTAAGTAGTTATATCAATAAAAACACACACATATATATATAAACATTAGTAGTACAAAATATCAAAATTTTGGCGCAAAATAACATTTTTATAAATGATAGAGCCATTAATGCTGTTTACAAAGAAGTACAACTAATAATTACATTACATGAACATCTAATAATGACATTTTGCGCCTAAATGTCGATTTTGATGTCGATAAATATTTTTTTTTTATTTAATATAATTTAAAAACAACTATATCATAAAAATTAAATATAACATTTTTAATTGGGCTTATTAAATCTTAATTATTAATCTTTTAGTTATAATTCATTCCGTAGTTCTTAAGAAGAAAAAAAAGACCATGTCTTGAATCCTTGCGTCTCTGTTTGTTTGATTAGGATAAGGGGTAGTATTTTGTTGCTTAGAAATTCATGTAGTTTAGATTAGATTAGATTATTTATTTTTATTTTTTCCTTAATTGACTTAAAATAAACTAATTGAAGGCACAAATTTGTTAACAAATTTATTTTACGAGGGACGAAAATCACGACTCGCAAACTTTAGTTAAGAGAGATATGTGTGGGATTATTATCCAAATATACCAAACCACATGTTTCTTAAAAATAACCAGGCCCAGCCCCATAGGGTGTGAAAGGTGGGCCAAAATTTAAGGATGGTTGGTTATGGAGAGTGTGGTCTTGGATCCCAACTTTTAAGCAATGGTTTTTCAATTCCTCAGTTATGCAACAGTTTTGAAGATGAACAACGATGTGGCCACCTCTTTCGTTTCAATAATAAGCAAGCAGGCCTATGTTCTTGCTAGAAGAGCTGCTGGGCTTTAATAATAAATATATAAAAGATATTTCTTTGATTTAAAATAAGAATTATGAGTATTTTGATTTGCAAGGTGAATTGCGTTTTCATGCTATAATATCTAGATAATGGATTATTTTGAAATTGTTCACATATCTAAATAAAATCATCGTTATCATATATTTTCTATATTTGATATAAATTTAAAAGCTTATTTTATTTTTTACTTAAACAAAAAGATTTTAGATGGAATTTTAAATTGTATAATGCATATTACATATAACCCATTAAGAAATAATATATGTAATTTATAAATTATGTATTTTTATTAAAAATGTTGTTTCCCAATTTCTTAGCTTTTTAATATATTATAGACTCTCATCAACAAATCTGGAAAACAAAACCAATAATCTATCACAAATCATCAAATCGTGTAAAAAAAAACATCAAATTATGTAAAATGGATGCGATCATCTTTAATCCCAACATATAAAAATTAATAAACAGAAAAGACATAACTTGAAAATTTAAAATTTAAATTGAAGACATAACTTAAATTCTAAATGCGTTGACAGACATACAAATATTTTAAATAAGTAAAATAAACCTCACTAGTTTTAATTAGAAGAAAAAAAACGAACAGAAAGTGGACTTTGGATACGCGAAATCGAGAACCCAGGCATGCCAAGAAGCCTACTAAATAGGGACAAATCCGGCTTACTCTTCCATATCCCTCATCACCCCAGTTCTTGCCCCAGGTATTCCTTATCAACCAAAATTTCTCTCCAGGTGTATTTATCCGATCCATAACCTACTATAAGAACGCAGTGTTTTGTTATTTTCCCTCCCTTCATTTCCAAGATGTTTAGATCTTCCTCCGTAAGGCCTCGTAGATCTCATCCTATTTAAAAAAAATATTGAAGTTAATTGAAATTTTTTAAAACAAGTGTACTAATAACAATTGTAAACAAAATTATAACCCAACCTCCAAGTGTTGAAATGACTCAATTGCACTTATTACCCTGGAACGGGTTGTCTCTGCAAAGCACGTATTATCGAGTATTCATCATCGCCTATCTCCTCAATCCTTGATATTGTTACAATTTTTTCACCCTTTATAAAATAAAAATGTTATATGGTTAAATAAATAAATAGTTATAGTAAACATAATACTAAATTCATACCACATGCCTCTTTTCTTTCACGGTGACCTCTCTTTTCTTTGTATGGGTAATCCTTGTCCACCCAATTCCCTTATCCCTAATGTACCTAAAAGCCTTGATTAATGGTCGAATTTTTGCATTGTTCAGAATCTTCTTCTTCTTCTTCTATCTCCCTTTTAGGTTTCACCCATCAAGCAGTTCTTGAAGAGACAAATATTCAGCGTCTTCTTCATTACTTATCGCTAGTAAAGACTCCACTGCGGCACATGCAGTCAATGCCCAGCAACTATCTGTATTATATTAAACAAACAAGTGTTTTTATTATTTATTTTTTTGGGTTAAAATTATAGTTTGTTTTATTCTAATCTATACTACTCTAAAAGTTGCCTAGAGTGAAGAATTTTCCACTTCCATTTTTATCCCATTTTCAAATATTATTTCAAATTTGTCATTTATTATTGTCCTACGTTTAAATATTATTCCAAGTTTTTCCATTAATAATTATTATAAAATATTGTTATTTGTATATTATTATTTATTTATAAAAGATAATCTATACTACTCTAAAAGGTGCTTAGAGTGGAGAATTTCTCACTTCCATTTTTATTCCTATTTTCAAATATTATTTCAAACTTGCCATTTATTATTGTCCTACCTTTAAATATTATTTCAAGTTTTGCTATTAATAATTATTATAAAATATTGTTATTTGCGTATTATTATTTATTTATAAAAGATAATTGATTAAAGTGTATATTAAAAACATACGTTTTTCCATTTTTTTTTTTTTTAAAAAATCTGTTATGCGCATTATTTACAAAATAACAAATTATTTCAATTTCATACTATAATAAAATTAAATAGTATATTATTATATATAAAAGATAGGGAAATTTACATGAATGTTATAATTGAGTGAAACATTTTCAAATTTGATAGAGAAAAATATTTACAAGAATGTTAGAGTTTCAAAGTCGAGTATATCAGTCAATCTATTAATATATCAGTCAATAATTAATAGTATATCAGTTATATATAATAGTATAATTAGTAGTAAATCCCGAAAATGAATTCCTAAAATGTAGAAAAGACGAGTTGTAGAATAGAAAAGAAAGAAAGAAAAACTAAAGTTTGTAGAAATGAAATGGAACTTACAATAATTCTACATTGTTAGCGTCTGTCATTGATAATGATATAGCAGAGGAACCAAACACAGAAACAGAACCCAGAACAAAAAAAAAAACAGAGAGAACGGGGAAATGGTGTTTAAATCAGCTAAAAACTTGGAATTTTAAAGGTTATTCTTTCTTTTTGTCGTCTTTCTATTGTGCCTATTCATCTTATCTCTTTAATCTTTTCTTTTGTCGCCTTACATCCATTCTTATCCTTTATTTTATTTTTATTTTAATACTTATCTATACTACTCTAAAAGGTGCTTAGAGTGGAGAATTTTCCACTTCCATTTTTATCCCCATTTTTAAATATCATTTCAAATTTGCCATTTATTATTGTCCTACCTTTAAATATTATTTCAAATTTTGCCATTAATAATCTATACTACTCTAAAAGGTGCTTAGAGTTGAGAGTTTTTTACTTTCATTTTTATCACCATTTTCAAATATTATTTCAAATTTTCCATTTATTATTGTCCTATCTTTAAATATTATTTCAAGTTTTGCCATTAATAATTATTATAAAATATTGTTATGTGTATATTATTATTTATTTATAAAAGATAATCTATACTACTCTAAAAGGTGCTTAGATTGGAGAATTTTCCACTTCCATTTTTATCCCCATTTTCAAATATTATTTGAAATTTACAATTTATTATTGTCCTACCTTTAAATATTATTTCAAGTTTTGTCATTAATAATTATTATAAAATATTATTATCTGTATATTATTATTTATTTATAAAAGATAATCTATACTACTCTAAAAAGTGCTTAGAGTGGAAAAAATTTCACTTCCATTTTCAAATATTATTTCAAATTTGCCATTTATTATTGTCCTACCTTTAAATATTATTTCAAGTTTCGCTATTAATAATTATTATAGAATATTGTTATTTGTATATTATTATTTATTTATAAAAGATAATTAATTAAAGTGTATATTAAAAACATATGTTTTTCCATTTATTTTTTTTAAAATCTGTTGTGCGCATTATTTACAAAATAACGAATTATTTCAATTTCATACTATAATAAAATTAAATAGTATATTATTATATATAAAAGATAGGGAAATTTACATGAATGTTATAATTGAGTGAAATATTTACAAATTTGTTAGAGAAAAAAATATTTACAAAAATGTTAGAGTTTCAAAGTCGAGTATATCGGTCAATCTATTAATATATCAGTCAATAATTAATAGTATATCAGTTATATTTAATAGTATAATTAATAGTAAATCCCAAAAATGAATTCCTAAAATGTAGAAAAGACGAGTTGTAGAATAGAAAAGAAAGAAAGAAAAACTAAAGTTTGTAGAAATGAAATGGAACTTACAATTTCTTAGCTTTTTAATATATTATAGACTCTCATCAACAAATCTGGAAAACAAAACCAATAATCTATCACAAATCATCAAATCGTGTAAAAAAAAACATCAAATTATGTAAAATGGATGCGATCATCTTTAATCCCAACATATAAAAATTAATAAACAGAAAAGACATAACTTGAAAATTTAATATTTAAATTGAAGACATAACTTAAATTCTAAATGCGTTGACAGACATACAAATATTTTAAATAAGTAAAATAAACCTCACTAGTTTTAATTAGAAGAAAAAAAACGAACAGAAAGTGGACTTTGGATACGCGAAATCAGAGAACCGGCATGCCAGTAAGCCTACTAAATAGGGACAAATCCCGGCTTACTCTTCCATATCCCTCATCACCCCAGTTCTTGCCCCAGGTATTCCTTATCAACCAAAATTTCTCTCCAGTGTATTTATCCGATCCATAACCTACTATAAGAACGCAGTGTTTTGTTATTTTCCCTCCCTTCATTTCCAAGATGTTTAGATCTTCCTCCGTAAGGCCTCTGTAGATCTCATCCTATTTAAAAAAAAATATTGAAGTTAATTGAAATTTTTTAAAACAGTGTACTAATAACAATTGTAAACAAAATTATAACCCAACCTCCAAGTGTTGAAATGACTCAATTGCACTTATTACCCCGGAACGGGTTGTCTCTGCAAAGCACGTATTATCGAGTATTCATCATCGCCTATCTCCTCAATCCTTGATATTGTTACAATTTTTTCACCCTTTATAAAATAAAAATGTTATATGGTTAAATAAATAAATAGTTATAGTAAACATAATACTAAATTCATACCACATGCCTCTTTTCTTTCACGAAGCTGACCTCTCTTTTCTTTGTATGGGTAATCCTTGTCCAGCCCAATTCCCTTATCCCTAATGTACCTAAAAGCCTGATTAATGGTCGAATTTTTGCATTGTTCAGAATCTTCTTCTTCTTCTTCTATCTCCCTTTTAGGTTTCACCCATCAATCAGTTCTTGAAGAGACAAATATTCAACGTCTTCTTCATTACTTATCGCTAGTAAAGACTCCACTGCGGCACATGCAGTCAATGCCCAGCAACTATCTGTATTATATTAAACAAACAAGTGTTTTTATTATTTATTTTTTTGGGTTAAAATTATAGTTTGTTTTATTCTAATCTATACTACTCTAAAAGGTGCCTAGAGTGAAGAATTTTCCACTTCCATTTTTATCCCATTTTCAAATATTATTTCAAATTTGCGTTTAAATATTATTCCAAGTTTTTCCATTAATAATTATTATAAAATATTGTTATTTGTATATTATTATTTATTTATAAAAGATAATCTATACTACTCTAAAAGGTGCTTAGAGTGGAGAATTTCTCACTTCCATTTTTATTCCTATTTTCAAATATTATTTCAAACTTGTCATTTATTATTGTCCTACCTTTAAATATTATTTCAAGTTTTGCTATTAATAATTATTATAAAATATTGTTATTTGCATATTATTATTTATTTATAAAAGATAATTGATTAAAGTGTATATTAAAAACATACGTTTTTCCTTTTTTTTTTTTAAAAAATCTGTTATGCGCATTATTTACAAAATAACAAATTATTTCAATTTCATACTATAATAAAATTAAATAGTATATTATTATATATAAAAGATAGGGAAATTTACATGAATGTTATAATTGAGTGAAATATTTTCAAATTTGATAGAGAAAAATATTTACAAGAATGTTAGAGTTTCAAAGTCGAGTATATCAGTCAATCTATTAATATATCAGTCAATAATTAATAGTATATCAGTTATATATAATAGTACAATTAGTAGTAAATCCCGAAAATGAATTCTTAAAATGTAGAAAAGACGAGTTGTAGAATAGAAAAGAAAGAAAGAAAAACTAAAGTTTGTAGAAATGAAATGGAACTTACAATAATTCTACATTGTTAGTGTCTGTCACTGATAATGATATAGCAGAGGAACCAAACACAGAAACAGAACCCAGAACAAAAAAAAAACAGAGAGAACGGGGAAATGGTGTTAAATCAGCTAAAAACTTGGAATTTTAAAGGTTATTCTTTCTTTTTGTCGTCTTTCTATTGTGCCTATTCATCTTATCTCTTTAATCTTTTCTTTTGTCGCCTTACATCCATTCTTATCCTTTATTTTATTTTTATTTTAATACTTATTTACACTACTCTAAAAGGTGCTTAGAGTGGAGAATTTTCCACTTCCATTTTTATCCCCATTTTTAAATATCATTTCAAATTTGCCATTTATTATTGTCCTACCTTTAAATATTATTTCAAATTTTGCCATTAATAATCTATACTACTCTAAAAGGTGCATAGAGTTGAGAGTTTTTTACTTTCATTTTTATCCCCATTTTCAAATATTATTTCAAATTTGCCATTTATTATTGTCCTATCTTTAAATATTATTTCAAGTTTTGCCATTAATAATTATTATAAAATATTGTTATGTGTATATTATTATTTATTTATAAAAGATAATCTATACTACTCTAAAAGGTGCTTAGATTGGAGAATTTTCCACTTCCATTTTTATCCCCATTTTCAAATATTATATGAAATTTACAATTTATTATTGTCCTACCTTTAAATATTATTTCAAGTTTTGTCATTAATAATTATTATAAAATATTATTATCTGTATATTATTATTTATTTATAAAAGATAATATATACTACTCTAAAAGGTGCTTAGAGTGGAAAAATTTTCACTTCCATTTTCATCCCCATTTTCAAATATTATTTCAAATTTGCCATTTATTATTGTCCTACCTTTAAATATTATTTCAAGTTTCGCTATTAATAATTATTATAAAATATTGTTATTTGTATATTATTATTTATTTATAAAAGATAATTAATTAAAGTGTATATTAAAAACATATGTTTTTCCATTTTTTTTTTAAAATCTGTTGTGCGCATTATTTACAAAATAACGAATTATTTCAATTTCATACTATAATAAAATTAAATACTATATTATTATATATAAAAGATAGGGAAATTTACATGAATGTTATAATTGAGTGAAATATTTACAAATTTGTTAGAGAAAAAAATATTTACAAAAGTGTTAGAGTTTCAAAGTCGAGTATATCGGTCAATCTATTAATATATCAGTCAATAATTAATAGTATATCAGTTATATTTAATAGTATAATTAATAGTAAATCCCGAAAATGAATTCCTAAAATGTAGAAAAGACCGAGTTGTAGAATAGAAAAGAAAGAAAGAAAAACTAAAGTTTGTAGAAATGAAATGGAACTTACAATTTCTTAGCTTTTTAATATATTATAGACTCTCATCAACAAATCTGGAAAACAAAACCAATAATCTATCACAAATCATCAAATCGTGTAAAAAAAAACATCAAATTATGTAAAATGAATGCGATCATTTTTAATCCCAACATATAAAAATTAATAACCAACATATAAACAGAAAAGACATAACTTGAAATTTTAAAATTTAAATTCAAGACAAAACTTAAATTCTAAATACGTTGACAGACATACAAATATTTTAAATAAGTAAAATAAACCTCACTAGTTTTAATTAGAAGAAAAAAAACAAACAGAAAGTGGACTTTGGATACGCGAAATCAGAGAACTGGCCTACTACATAGGGACAAATCCTGGCTGACTCTTCCATATCCCTCATCACCCCAGTTCTTGCCCCAGGTATTCCTTATCTCCCATTTCTCTCCAGTGTATTTATCCGATCCATAACCTACTATTGGAACGCAGTGTTTTGTTATTTTCCCTCCCTTCATTTCCAAGATGTTTAGATCTTCCTCCGTAAGGCCTTTGTAGATCTCATCCTATTTAGAAAAAAATATTGAAGTTAATTGAAATTTTTTAAAACAGTTTACTAATAACAATTGTAAACAAAATTATAACCCAACCTCCAAGTGTTGAAATGACTCAATTGCACTTATTACCCCCTGAACGGGTTGTTTCTGCAAAGCACATATTATCGAGTATTCATCATTGCCTATCTCCTCAATCCTTGATATTGTTACAATTTTTTCACCCTTTATAAAATAAAAATGTTATATGGTTAAATAAATAAATAGTTATAGTAAACATAATACTAAATTCATACCCCATACCTCTTTTCTTTCACGAAGCTAACCTCTCTTTTCTTTGTATGGGTAATCCTTGTCCAGACCAATTCCCTTATCCATAATGTACCTAAAAGCCTGATTAATGGTCGAGTTTCTGCATTCTTCAGGATCTTCTTCTTCTTCTTCTTCTTCTTCTATCTCCCTTTTAGGTTTCACCCCATCAATCAGTTCTTGAAGAGACAAATATTCAACGTCTTCTTCATTACTGATCGCGAGTAAAGACTCCACTTCAGCACATGCAGTCAATGCCCAACAATTATCTGTATTATATTAAACAAACATGTGTTTTTATTATTTATTTTTTTGGGTTAAAATTATAGTTTGTTTTATTCTAATCTATACTACTCTAAAAGTTGCTTAGAGTGGAGAATTTTCCACTTCCATTTTTATCCCCATTTTCAAATATTATTTCAAATTTGTCATTTATTATTGTCCTACCTTTAAATATTATTCCAAGTTTTGACATTAATAATTATTATAAAATATTGTTATTTGTATATTATTATTTATTTATAAAAGATAATCTATACTACTCTAAAAGGTGCTTAGAGTGGAGAGTTTTTTACTTTCATTTTTATCCCCATTTTCAAATATTATTTCAAAGTTTCCATTTATTATTGTCCTACCTTTAAATTTTATTTCAAGTTTTGTCATTAATAATTATTATAAAATATTGTTATTTGTATATTATTATTTATTTATAAAAGATAATCTATACTACTCTAAAAAGTGCTTAGAGTGGAGAATTTCTCACTTCCATTTTTATTCCTATTTTTAAATATTATTTCAAATTTGCCATTTATTATTGTCTTACCTTTAAATATTATTTCAAGTTTTGCTATTAATAATTATTATAAAATATTGTTATTTGTATATTATTATTTATTTATAAAAGATAATCTATACTACTCTAAAAGGTGCTTAGAGTGGAGAGTTTTTTACTTTCATTTTTATCCCCATTTTCAAATATTATTTCAAATTTTCCATTTATTATTGTCCTACCTTTAAATTTTAATTCAAGTTTTGTCATTAATAATTATTATAAAATATTGTTATTTGTATATTATTATTTATTTATAAAAGATAATCTATACTACTCTAAAAGGTGCTTAGAGTGGAGAATTTCTCACTTCCATTTTTATTCCTATTTTTAAATATTATTTCAAATTTGCCATTTATTATTGTCCTACCTTTAAATATTATTTCAAGTTTTGCTATTAATAATTATTATAAAATATTGTTATTTGTATATTATTATTTATTTATAAAAGATAATTGATTAAAGTGTATATTAAAAGCATACGTTTTTCCATTTTATTTTTTTTAAAATCTGTTATGCACATTATTTACAAAATAACAAATTATTTCAATTTCATACAATAATAAAATTAAATAGTATATTATTATATATAAAAGATAGGGAAATTTACATGATTGTTATAATTGAGTGAAATATTTACAAATTTGTTAGAGAAAAAAATATTTACAAAAATGTTAGAGTTTCAAAGTCGAGTATATCGGTCAATCTATTAATATATCAGTCAATAATTAATAGTATATCAGTTATATATAATAGTATAATTAATAGTAAATCTCGAAAATGAATTTCTAAAATGTAGAAAAGGTGAGTTGTAGAATAGAAAAGATAGAAAGAAAAACTAAAGTTTGTAGAAATGAAATGGAACTTACAATAGTTCTCCATTGTTAGCGTCTTCCATTGATAATGATATAGCAAAGGAACCAACACAGAAACAAAACCCAGAACAAAAAAAAAAAAACGGGGAAATAGTGTTTAAATCAGCTAAAAACTTTGAATTTAAAGGTTATTCTTTCTTTTTGTCGTCTTTCTATTGTGTCTATTAATCTTATCGTTTTAATATTCTCTTTTGTTTCACTCGCTCCCATTTTCTCGCCTTACATCCATTAATTTATTTTTATTTTAATACTTATCTATATCTATACTCTATACTATCTAAAAAGTGGCTTAGAGGAAAAACTTTTGATTTCCATTTTTACCCTTATAATTCATTTAAATTTCTATAATGCCATCATTCAAAATTAATAATCATTTTATTACCAATTAATTAAATACATTAAACAAATTTTATACTATCTAAATTTTTCTAAAAATACTTTCTTATTATTAAATTAATTAAATACAATAAACAAATTTTTATACTATCTAAAATTTTCTAAATATACTTTCTTATTATTAATAATTGAATATTATTACCAATTAATTAAATACAAGAAACAAATTTTATATTGTCTAAATATACTTTCTTATTATTAAATTAATTAAATACAATAAACTAAAATTGAAAATGATAATTATCTTTTTTTGCTAACTTTTTCTTTATAAAAACTTTACCTTTGTTTTTCTTTTAAGTTTTATCAAAAATAATAATTATCTTTTTTATTTGGTTTTTAAAAATTTAACCTTTCCTTGTAGCTTTTTTTTATTTGATTTTTTTTTTTGTTTTGGTTTCTTCTTCTTCATGTCTTCTTCTTCTTAATTTCATTAATTCATTCTTGTGTTTTTTTAAACATTTTTTGAAATACACATCTACCTAAAACTAATAAAATCTTCATCCAAAAGGCTACCGAAAGACTTAAGCGTTCATTAAACTTACTCTAAAACCTAAAAGAGAGTGTGACAAAACATTTTGTAGGAAGTATAATAGCTATGTATTCACTCTCTTTGTATACTCATTAGACACAATTATAATATATATTTTCTCTCTAACATGTTCATCACTACAAAATATGATTTATGTGATTGATATAGGTTAAATTACTATTATGTATACTTATTCATACATAATAGTAATCGAATTTGAGTTTTCAACAATAATATTATGATAAAAAAAAGTACAA
Source organism: Gynostemma pentaphyllum (assembly GCA_028015215.1). Classification (NCBI taxonomy): domain Eukaryota; kingdom Viridiplantae; phylum Streptophyta; class Magnoliopsida; order Cucurbitales; family Cucurbitaceae; genus Gynostemma; species Gynostemma pentaphyllum. The sequence goes on along the minus strand of CM051346.1, from coordinate 48,490,615 downwards.
CATTTAACTTATTGTAATTTAAGCTATATCAATCACATAAATCATTTTTCCAAAAAAAAAAAAAGAAATTCAATAATAAAAAAGAGTATTAAATTGATCGATCCACTATTTCGTACATATTAAAAACTACAAATTTCAAAAACAAAAGTAGAGCCAAACTTCTTTATAAATATCGTATTTTTAATGAAAAATTTCCAATCATTTTTAATGAAATTGGAGCATATAACACGCGTGAAATATGTACGTGATTCAATTTCATTAAAATTTAATCGATTGAATTGAAGAGTGTGATTTATAATTTAAAAATATAAGAAGTTGATTTAAATCATTTTTAAAATATAGGAATAATCTAAAATGAAGGGGTGCATCATGTGTTGACTACTCTAAAAAATAATAGTCAAATTGTTATCAAATTGGTTTTAAAATATTGTTTTTTGTGGCGTATTGTTAAACTAGTTAAATTGTACGTGCGTTATACATGTGATGTAATGTTTGGATTCACCTCAAAGTGATCATAATTTACTGCTTTTAATAACATATATATATATATATATATATATATATATATATATATATATATATATATATATATACACATTTTATAAAATTATTCAATCTTGATAGGCTTTGAATAGTTAATATAATGTATTAACGTGGTATATTGACCTATAATATATAGATAGCTTGTAAATAAAATTATATAAAATGATACAAATGGAATATAAAAAAATAAGGGTAAAATGAGTAACTCATTTATACGTGGTGTACACATCATGATTGTTTTATTTATTGAACCATGGAGAATGTAAGAAATTATCATGACCCAATTGATATATTATTAACCATTTAATAATTAATCAATTAAAAACGTGTCTGTTGACTCAAAATGGAAAAAAATACATCCTTTAAACAAAAAAGGAATAAAAAAAACATAAACATACATGGTGGTCGACGTTGTCTTTTTGAGAATGTAAGAAATAATATGACCTAATTGATATATTATTAATGATTGAATAATTAATTAAATAAATATAGTTAGTTTTATTCGTAGAGGGACACATTGTAAAAACGTGTTTATTGACTCCAAATGAAAAGTTATGACTCTTTGTATGATTATGTCTTTTTTATGGAAAACATAACCATCGGTAATTATCGTCTTTTTATAATAGTCAATTTAATTTAAAATAAATTTTATATGGTTGTCTTTTGATGGAAAAGACGCAACCATACATTGTGACCATTGTCTTTTTATAACTACGTCGATTTAATTTTTTTTTTTATATAGATCCTTTTGATGGAAAAGACACAACCATACGTGGTGATCATTGTCTTTTTATAATTAAGTAAATTTAATTTAAAATAAATAAAAAAGAAACAAAATAATACAAATGGAATATTTTAAATAATAGGGGTAAAATAGGAAGTCAATGTTTCTCCTCATTTCCTCACTTTTATATATGTTATAGATTATAGATGAGTAAATAAACATCCTTCCTATTATCTTGTATACGTTATGATCGGGGATGGTGCTAGAAAGTTATATAAAACTACTTTTTTCCAAACTAAAAAGGATAAAATAGAAAGTTATGTAAAACTATTTTTTTAAAATGTGAATATTATCAATAAACAAGTCAATTCAACCCTTATCTTTATCCTATGTTCCATGTTTATAAAAAATAAATAAAACGCTAGATTATACGAAGAAGCTCAAAATATTCAAACTAAAATAATTTCAGTAAATATAGGTTAAGTGAATTTTTCTTAACATAAAGATCCTGGACGGTCCGATCTTCCAAGTGGCTACATAAGGTAGACAAATTCAGAGGGTTTTTTTTTTTATTATGGTACAAACTTAAAACAACAACGAATTCATGGCACTCTATATGGCAATATGAGTTATTGGATTTCAATTAACTGAATGAATTTTTTTTATCACTTGAAGAATGAAATTTACAAAAATAAAATAAAATGAAGTCACTTGAAATAATTAATTATTTTTGTGCAACTAAAGAAATATTATATTTTACATACTAATTACTTAAAAATCCGATTTTTTAAAAATTACTCAAATATAGTTCAATAATTAATTAAACTAAAAAATGGACAAAAACCAACATGTTCATTGAAAATAAACAAAATAGTTCAATAAATAAATTAACTAATAGATCAATAACTAATTAAAACTGCTATTCGGTAATTTTTAAAACGTTATGACATTTAGTATTTATTGAAAAGTCAGACGTTATTTTCAATGAATTTGTTGGTTTTTATCTATTTTTTAGTTTAATTAATTATTGAATTTCTATTTGACATTTATTAATTAGTCTGTAAAAATATATTATTTGAGATAAATTTAATATTTATTTCTATGGATAATATCCTAATTATAAATTATATAATAATCCAATGGGAATTGAATTATATGGCAATGAAGACTTTAAAATTCCTTTATAAATTAATAAATAAATATCATTTTGATAATTTGTATATTAATATTATCTTTTTGAACAAATGAACTTAAAAATGTGTGATAATATTCCGGAAATTAAAATTCGAGTCTCGTATTTTTTTTCTCTTTAGATTTTTATTTTGGGTAAAATGCAATAATGACCCCTGCAGTACTTTTACCCAATTTTAAATATGATCTTTGCACTTTATTTTTTTTCAAACTATGCCATTATACTTATTCAGAAGTCATCATTTATAAAAAAAAAAAAAAAAAAATCATCAATTTTAACATTGAGTTATAATTTTATTCTTTTTTTTTTAACATTTTAACATAATATTAATAATTTTTAACCTTTTCAACCAATCTTGGATAAAAAAAAATTGTGACCCACAATTTTTCAAAGTTTCGTATTGAAGTTTGTGCTTGATCTGTGGTTCAATTTGTAGCTGACCGAAAGACATGTTGAATGCTATTTGTAAAATTTTTTATGAGAAGATTGTTATTTTCGAAGAAGATGGTGATTTTTCTTAGACAAAGACTGACTGAATGAATGAATGTTGATGTAAATAATGTGGTCCCAGTTTTTTTAACCTAAGGTTAGTTAGAAGGTTAAGAAATATTTATATTATATTAAAATGTTTATAATAAAGAATGAAATAATATTTCAAAGTTAAAACGGATGGTTTTTTAATAGATGATGGCTTCTTGATAAGTGCAGGTATGTATTTTGAAAAAAATAAAATACGGGGATCATATTTAAAATTGGGTAAAAGTGTAGGGTCATTCTTGCAACTTACCCTTTTATTAATGCATAAGGTGACCAATTGGATTGATGTCCTTAGGAAAAATGTTTTAGAGGAGGAAGCTTTCCAAAAAAGACTAGTTAAAATACCTCAAAATTTGGAAGACAAATGTAAAATAAAAAAAAAACAAAACAAACAGGAAGAATTGTATGCAATTTATGTTGGAAGATTTTTTTTTCTTCCAAAATCTGAATCCTAAAGTGATCAAGGACTTCTAGAAAATTATCAAAATCACTTTCTTGGTCAATCCGAGAAGAGACTTGAAACTGAAATTTTCTTTAATTTTTCATTCCAAAGCCTTCTCCACCAGTGACAGATTCAGGATTTAAGTTCAGGGGTCACGTAGGACCATAACTAAAAAATGTCTACTGATAAAAATTAAATCGAGAACCAACTAAAACTTATAGAAATTGATCCCTTTTAACTACTAATGTGTCAAAACCAATTCGACACATGTCGAGTTTTAATTTTTAACACACATTCAGTTCAGTTTTAAAATATTCCTTCATTTTAATCGGTTTGGTGTCGATTTTCTCCAAAACTGACAAAAAACGCAATGAAAAACACCTCTAATAAGTACATTAAAAAAAAACACCTCTAATAAGCAATACGTGCAATCATATAATTATTAATTATAATATTAAAAAAATATATTTATATATTTTTCAATGATATTTAATTGGATAAATTTAATCGGTCAATGTTAATCTATTTGGTTTTTATTATTAAAAGATTATTAGATTCATATTATAATAATATAGATAGATAGATAATAAATAATAATATTTTTTTTATTAATGGGAGAACCATGAGTCGAACTTCCACACGCCAGTTTGAGGAGCGATGAGAGGACCACCACACTAGCAGCCATTTTTATTAAATTTTGTCACTTTGTTATTATATATTTAATTTAAATATAGGGGCATAATTTTTTAAAAAAATTATCATACATATAATTATATAATTTCTACCAATCAAGGGGGGCACGTGCCCCCTGGCCCTATGTAGTTCCGCCCCTGTTCTCCACACTCTAAAAGGGCGAAGATTTCCAAATAAAATTAAAGATCTCTTTGGAGATACTTCACTTGAAACAAATGGTAGAAAAAATGGGAGAAGAGAGACTATATCAAACGAACAAGTAATTAAAATACATAAAGTACGACAACTAATCACGTTGGTAAACGATTTGAATTACATGATGATAAACTGCAAAAAGTCATAAATTCATAAATCAATTTTTCTTAGCAATGAACAAGCCCCATCTTTGCTCACCAGTCGAGCACCGAATCAGTTTTTCCATCCAACCATCAATTATGTCGTCGTAGTCTTTCTGCATTTAATTCACATTACAAAAGGGAATGAGGAAAAAACGTCGAAGTAGTAGAAAGGCAGATACTATTAGAAGCATGAAAAATGAGAAAACTCACTGCAGTGAAGCCAAAAAAGGATTCCTCCTTCTCCTTTTCAATAGTACTTAATTCACGATGCAAAACTCGAACGAACTGAAGCGTACAAAAATGTAGGTTTTCAGACAGGGAGGCATAACATAGTTCATTACTGTCGATCTACAAATAAAACATTAATTACCTGATCGGTGCGATCCTCCGCAATGACCTTATTAAAGCCAGCATCTCTTAGCATCTGTTGGCAATATAAAATCCAGAATGAGCTCAAGATGTCAAAAGAATAAGACCTACTGACTATGAGAGAGGAGGCTGAGGAGCTAAATCAGTGCTAGACTTGCCTGACCATATGCGTTCACATCATGCAGATCATATCCTCTCTGCTTGATGTACTCAGCAAACTCTTCTGATGGAGTTCTGTTGCTTCGGCAATAGTCACTGATAAGGACCTTACCTCCTGGCTTCAGCCACTTGTAAAAGGATCTAAACAGTGCAGGTTTATCCTGCAATAGATCAGTAGTTCAGAATCCTCAGATGGATCAGTAGCTTGATCAAGTTATCAATCATAGTAGTAATTTCCAACGTAAGCAAAAAGGAAAAAGAATATAGTTTGTCAAATATCAATGGCTGAGTAGTGTAATCGCCAGAAGGTTCTACTATATTTTGATGATTGAAGGGGGGGAAAGGATGCTAATAATCAGACATAAATGAGACCCTCAAAGAAGATAGAGAGGCATCTTACTTGAATGTGTAAAATTGTGTCTCGGCTGTATATCACATTAAAAGTATTATCTGGATATGTTTTCTTGGTACAATCAGCAACCTCAAATTCAACTGAGCATTTGAAGTCACTAGCCCGCTCAAGAGCAAATGAAATCAAATCGACAGAGAGATCAATTCCAACAACTTCAGCATCAAAGTTCTCTGCCATATAAAAGTCACCTCCCCCAATGCCACAACCAACATCTAAAACCTTCTGACCAGGTTTTAGTTCCAGCTTGGCGACAAATTCCTTAGTTATCTCTACATAAACATAAGGGATAAAGTAATAAATGTCAATTCAAATCACATAGACTAAATAATAATCGATTTAAAAAAAAATATTTAAACTTATGTCAAGCTAAAATCCATTGAAGGTATAATACGCAATGCTAACTGATGTTCAAATCAAGGAAGTCGGCCAACTTTTCCACTAGATATTTCTGGCCTAGTTTTCAAACCCTTCATTGCTTCATGTAATTTTTTTCCATCATGAGATAATATATATAAAGAAGATAAAAATAACGTTTGATATTTAATGTTTTCAATAACGTGTTAAACTCATTCTACTCAATTGAGATAGTTAATCAAAATATAAATAAAAAATAACAAAAGACACTTTATCGTTTAATATCATACGATACTAGGAATGAATTTTCCTAATCCAAAATTTTTATACTTCATATCGAACGAACAAACTTAATATCAGCATTAGCTTAGATGAAAGAAAACCACACAACACTGAGAGTAACTGTGTGTTTTGCAGGAGGAAATAAACTAAATCTCAGCATTAATGTAGATGACAGAAATCCACATCACTGAGAGTGACAGTGTGTTCTGCAGGAGGTAAACTGCTAAAGTCCTGAATTTTTCTGTTCATAACTCAAAGAATGATTAGGATCATTTATTTGAGGAAGTTTAGAATGTTGTATAGTGCCAAACATTGCTGGCACTATACAACATAAAAAATATGACACTGTGATTGGCACATATGCTCAAATCATCTATATGCAATTCATCTTGGAAATATTGGAGAAATAAGGCCTACCTATTCCTCCTGTACTCACAAAACCGTTACCAAACATACGCTCATAGCGTAATATGCCAAAACATTTGTATTGAACATTGTCTAAAAATTTCTGGAATCCCTTGTCATCCGGTGACTGGACTTTCCGCCAGATCCAGCAAATCTAAGTTTTTTTTAAGAGAAAAGAAAGGAGGGTTTTAAAAAATGCACATTTTGTTAATGATAAACATTAAGAAAGAACAAGGAATGAGGAGATTAGGTTCTTCCAGGAAGTACCTGGTTTTGATACTTCTTGGTTCTTACATAAGCTCCAATACATTTAAAGCCAACAAGGGATAGTTCATAAGTATTTCCAGACTCATCACGCATGTGGCATTCCTTAAAAACCTGCATATGGTGCAAATAAAATTCAAGCTGGGGGTGCTGTCTTATTTCTAAGCCACCACGTACCAAGTATAAAATGGGTAATTTTCACACAAAACCAAGCACACATCAAAGACGTGACAGCACCCCGAGCACACACCAACATGCTTGTTCAGTTGTTTTCACAATTTAGAGTGAGTGTTCGTTTGAGATAACT